>JAWNLL010000098.1:0-57067 GCA_035042425.1 Drosophila flavopinicola
ATACTGTTCATACTGATTAATAATTGATGTACTTTATAGAGTCGGAGGTGCTTCATTATGCCTATTAAATAGTATTGAATAGCTTTATTGTACCCTTTTGGCGCATTTTTAATTGGATTCTGGCATTAATAAGTAAACCTATTGGTAAAAGCACAACAAAGAACAAGTAAGAGTACTCTAGTCGTTAGTGCCTAGGAGATACCCTGAACCCAGTCCCTACATCCATTCATATTTACCTATCACATCCATACAAGGCCCCCCACTATGGAAAGGTAAATCTTTAATAACTTCTGTGCCTAGTGTCCGATCGTTGTGAAATTTTTAGGAATTAAAATTTTGTTTAAAATGGGTGATCAAGTCAAATTATGGTTTCACTTTTTGGGGGATGGCCCGGGATTAGGAGAACTTATATTCCAAATAGGAAGTCACTAGCTCTTACAGTCCTCGATATTCGCGTGTTCATACAGACAAACAGATGGACGGACGGACAGACAGACAAACGGACATGGCTAAATCGACTCGGCTGTTGATACTGATCAAGAATATATATACTTTATATTGGTTCAGGGTATAAAAATATGAATGCTTAGTGAAATATGTGTAGAGTGATTGTTCTCAGACTGAATAAATAGGGGAGAGAGAAAAATTAAGACACGTACAGAATATATGATTGATGTTCGAAAATTTTGAAATATATTCAGTAGTATTCAAAATTTGAAAAATATTCCAACTATAGTAACTTTTATATGTACTGTAGTACTTTTGTTATGGTGTCATGAAATATGAGCAGCCATATACTAATACAAATGAACACCCTTATAAATACATTTAGATAGAGGCCGCATTCGAAGATGACTGACAGGGGACAGCGCCGTAGTGTGGACAAGTGCATCAGCAATTATCCGTACAATGCGGGCCGCGCTGCTCAGGCGAATATGCAGGCCAGCTGTAAAAGTAAGTGGCGATTGGAGATAAGTTGTCATTTGCATGCGATTTGGTAATATCTGTAATCTGTAATATTTTTGTTTTCGTATTTAGATTCACTAGACTTTGTGCAACGTTTAAACCTGCTGAGCACATTGAATGTGCACGACGGCTGTGTGAATACGGTTAATTGGAATGCGAGCGGTACGCACATTGTATCCGGCTCTGATGACAATCATCTGGTAATCACGGAGGCCAAGAGCGGCCGGGTGGCACTTAAAACCAAAACGCTACATAAGCGTCACATATTTAGCGCTCGTTTTATGCCGCACTCTAACGACCAAGCGATCATCTCGTGCTCCGGCGAAGGCATTGTAATCCACACTGAATTCCTGGAACACTACGGTCCTGGCCGTGCGGCCGAGGAGGCACTCATTGGTGAGGATGGTCGCATTGCTAATTTCTTCGATTGTCACGCATTCGGCAGCACATATGATGTCCTAGCACTGCTGGACAGCCCACGCACGTTCATCAGCTGCGGCGAGGATGGCACCGTGCGTTGTATCGATCTGCGTGTAACCAGTCGTTGTGCGGACTCCGTCTGCGAAAAACACATCTTCATTACGGCTCCCTGTGCCGTGACCGCCATGGATGTTGCGCCCATTAACCATTATAATATCGCCATAGGCTGCTCAGACTCCATAGTGCGGCTCTATGATCGCCGCATGCTCTCGGCGGACACGGATCGTATCACCTGGCCATTGCGGGCCTATCCGATACCTATGAAGTTTACGCGTCGCCATTACCGTCCAACCTGCGTTAAGTATAGTGCCGACGAATCCGAGCTGCTGGTCAGCTACTCTATGGAGCAGTTGTATTTGTTCGATCTGCAGCATCCCGGCCACAACGATGCCGAGCTGCTCAAAAGCGGCTGCTACACGCCCAAACTGCGTCGCGATGACGAATCAGAGCCGCAAATGCCGCGACTGCGCTTCCGCGGCGATTGGTCCGATACGGGGCCTAATTCGATGACCACCGCCGAGCCAGGGCTCAATACCCCAAATGTGGGTCAGGCGCGTCCGCCACTTGAACCTGGCGTGCTGAGCCGCCTCAGTGATGAAATTTTTCGTATGCTGAACTCACAAACCCGTCAGACACGCTTCCTCAATCCGACTAACAGCGGCGGTGGTGGTGGCATCAGTACAAGGTCAACGGGTTACATGTCCTGGCAGAACGCCGTTCTGTGCACTCTAAACAATCAGAGTGAGACGGCAACAAGTCTTAATGGCAGGTTCCTCGGCAGAGTCCGCAATGAAGGCAATTATACAGCGCCGCTGCCAGCAGTTGCCAACGTTTCTGGTGATGGTAAGTGGGGCAGTTCTCCGACAACTTCTGCAGGATCGTTTAAAATGTACAATGAGAACACCAACTATGGCATACTATTTAAATTTAACTACCTAAAAATATAATAAGTAAGAGTGCTCTAGTCGGGAGTGCCCGACTAGGAGATACCCTGAACCCAGTCCTTACATTCATTCGAAATCTATCAGTGTGCATACATAGAAACACACACATGCTGCAGTGCAAGCGGTTTAAGCAGTTAGCTTGCTTTTCACTGAGCCCCACACAATGGAAAGTTAAATCTTAAGTAACTTCTGTGTTTATTGTCCGATCTTATTGAAATTACAATTGGCAATAAAATGTGTGACCAAACCAAATTGCAAGGTCATACCTTAAAAAATATAATAACTAAACCGTTATACCCTTTTTACCTATTTTTAATGGGCTCAGGGTATATACTTTTCGGATATGCTTTTAGCATTTATGCGTAGCGCTTAGATGGATATTTTTTCAGAAAGTTTAATTATACCCTTAACCCATTAAAAATGGGTAAAAAGGGTATTATGGTTTTGTGCAAAAGTATGTAACAGGCATAAGGAATCACCTCCGACCATATGAAGTATATATATTCTTGATCACTATCAGCAGCCGAGTCGATTTGGCCATGTTCGTCTGTCTGTCAGATATCAGTGACTATAAGAGGTAGATAATATAAGTTCTATAAGTATTTGGAATATAAGTTCTCGTGGTCCCTGGACAGTACAAGCTTGTTTCATTTTATCGATAACTCGCCCCGTTCAAAAGTTATCGATAAATTTTAGACCAGCGTTTTTGAGGTATAACTTAAAAGTTACAAGAGCTAGAGGCTCCAAATTTGACATGTATATTCTCGAATAGCATACACATGTAACAAATATATCGCTTTTTGGATACCACAACCCAATCTCCCCAATAGTTCAAGAAACGCATTTTTGAAGGTACGACCTTGCAATTTGAGTTGGTCAAACATTTCATTGCCAATTGTATGCCCAAAAATTTCAATAAGATCGGACAATAAACACACAAGTTGTTTAAGACTCAACTTTCCATAGGGTGGGGCTCAGGGAAGAAGCACGCCAACTGCTTTGAGTTCTTGTACTGCTTGCATGTATGTACACTGATAGGTTAGTATGAAAAAATTTAAGGACTGGGTTCTGGGTATCTCCTACTCGGGCACTCCCGACTAGAGCACTCTTACTTGTTGAAGTTATGACCTTGCAATTTGGTTTGGTCACACATTTTATTGCTCAGTTTGTGCCCAAAAAATTTCAAAAAGACCAGGTAATAAACAAATTTTTTTAAGGATTTAACTTTCCATTGTGTAAAGAAGCAAGCTAACTACTTAGACTGCTCGCACCGCTTGCAGCATGTGTGTGTTTGTATGTTCATTATAAACATATGTATGTATGTATGTACATATGTATGTATACGAAATACGATAAAGTCTTACATTTTTATACTCTGATACCGAAGGTACTCATTGGTTTTGTCGGATGTCCGTTTGGTCGTCTCTCTGTCTGGCTGACCGCACGTATTTCCGAAACGATATTAGATAGACTCTTGAAATCTTTTGTGTTATGATTATAGTTATCTGCTTAAGATCAAGTTTGTTCCAAATTTATGCCTCAAATCACAAATCGATTCAACGTGAATATCTCCCACAATTTTAAGGCTAGAATAATCAAATTTTGTTGGTATATTGCTGGTGACCTCCCGAAAAAATTGGATACTAGGTTAATCGGACACGCCCCTTATTACGATAAAAAAATTAATTTAAAATGCTTAAATCTCCCGCTGTTGACGTCCTCTACAGATCACAGAAAAAAAAATTTCGAAGTTAGACTTGGGATGACCAGCCCAAAAGATTGCGTCATGGATTTTTCGGCCACGCCCACGTGGCCGTCCGTCTGTCTGTCTGGATGAACGCACGTATTTCCGAAACGATATTAGATAGACTCTTGAATTATTTTGTGTAATGATTATAGCTATCTGCTTCAGATCAAGTGTGTTCCAAATTTATGCCACGCCCACTGGGAGGCTGGCAAATCGATAGCATGTCGATACACCTCAAATCACAAATCGTTTAAAAATTAATATCTCCCACAATTTTGAAGCTAGAGTAATCAAATTTGGTAGGTATATTGCTGGTGACCTCTCGAAAAAATTGGATCCTAGGTTAATTGGCCACGCTCATTATTACGCCCACCAGCCCTCCCCCCAAAATTAATTTGAAATGCTTATATCTGCCGCAGTTTTAGAGCTAAAGTCACCATAATTGGAATATATTTTACCCACTCCCGAACCCGTAATCGCGAAAATCTGTATACATGAATGCACAATTCGATAACACGTGTATATTTCCCGCAATTTTGACGCTAGAGTCCCCGAATTTGGAATATAGACTTGGGCTGACCAGCCCATAAGATTGCGTCCTGGATTTTCCGGCCACCCCCACGAGAGCGCCCCCCAGCCACACCGCCCCCACGAAACACGGAAGCCTATATCTTGCACAGTTTAAGAGCTAGGGCGACCAAACTTGAGGGTAGACTTCTGGCCAAATCCTCTAAAGATCGGCCAAACAATTTTGGGGCCACGCCCCTCCCGCCCCCAAAAATCACGAAAATGTATATATTTTACAGAGCTTGAGTCACCAGATTTGTAAGATAGACTTCTGGTCACCCCTTCTTAAGATCGGTAAAATATATTTGGGGCCACGCCCCCAAAGATCAAAGAAATTTGGCTCCACGACCCCTCCCAACCCCAAAAATCGCGAAAATTTATTTCTTCCACAGTTTTAGAGCTAGAGACACCAAGATTGGATGATGAAATTCTTGTCACCCCCTCTAAAGATCGGCAAAAAATTTTGGTGGCACTCCCCCTCCCGCCCCCAAAAAACGCGACTGCAACGTTCTCACTTGTTTTTTTTGTTGTAGATGCCGTACCAGCTAAGTCGACGGTTGCAGAGTTAACAGATGCTAGGAGGGTTACAGCCGGAGAGTTACCAGCAAAGGAGTTGCAAAAATATCCGCTTAGTTGTTTTGACTATGTGAAAATGTCGTTTAGTGGACATCGCAACTCGCGCACAATGGTAAAAGGCGCCTGTTTCTGGGGCGATGATTACATCATGTCCGGCTCGGATTGCGGCCACATATTTGTTTGGCAACGGCAGACGGGGAAAGTGGTCAACACGCTGCTGGCCGATCATCGTGTTGTGAATCGTGTGCAGCCGCATCCCACATTGCCCTATCTGCTTAGCTCGGGCATCGATTACAATGTGAAACTATGGGCACCGATAAGAGCGATGCCCACCTTTGATGAGGGCGAAACTGCAGGGGTACGTACTGCTCTCCATATTGTGTATATTGACAACTTTTTAAATGTTACTCTTTGTGCAGTTGATTAAGAGTAATGAGATAATGCTCGTGGAGACACGCGATACCATAACGGTACCTGCACAGATAATGATACGCATTTTAGCCAGCTTGCATCAGTACCGTCGTTTAATGCATGTATCCGTTGATTCAACAGCGGCAGCGAACAACAGACAACAGAGCAGTAACGAGACTGTACGAGAAGTTATGGACACAGACGCTTCCTATAGCGGTGCTGCTGCTGTTGATAATGGTGATAATAATGATGCTGTGAGTGGCAATGACGATGGTAACAATGATAGCAACCACAATGTTAGCAACTTTAAAGCAGTTTAACCAAATCTAGTCAATATTCACGCTTATTAATGGATGTACATATGTGCATACAAATTTATATGTGCGACAATCTGCACAGCATAGTCCACAGGATTGCTTCTCCCCCATTCCCATCTCAAAATACCCTCAAGTCATTCGGCCTAGTCAGGAAACCACAGTTGTAAAACGGATTGTTGCTTATATACTTACACAAGCAGTGTCCCCAAGCTCCTCAAAAGGCAGTTCCGATATTGCAAATATACACACACGCACAGAAGTATTGGCACAGCAAGCATTTCTGACTTTGCTGCTTTGGTGCGACGCTTATGTAAGAATATATGAATATAGTACATTTATTCCATATAACATGACTTATTTACTACAAAATAAAATATTGGGTTTTTAAAAATTAACATCTTTTCATTTATTTTTATACCCTGAACCCATTAAAAATGGGTAAAAAGGGTATTATGGTTTTGTGCAAATGTATGTAACAGGCATAAGGAAGCATCTCCGACCATATAAAGTATATATATTATTGATCAGTATCAACAGCCGAGTCGATCTGGCCATGTCCGTCTGTCTGTCCGTCTGTATGAACACACAGATATCAGAGACTACAAGAGCTAGAGACTTCATATTTGGAACATAAGTTCTCCTAATCCCGGGACAGATCAAGTTTATTTCATTTGATCGATAACTCGTCGCATTCAAAAGTTATCGATAAATTTAGATTTTAGACTAGCGTTTTTGGGACATAACTTCAAAGTTATAAGAGCTAGAGACCCCAAATTTGGCATGTATAATCTCGAATAGCATACACATGTAACAAATATTTCACTTTTTGGATACCACCCCCCAAACCCCCCAAAAGTTAAGAAAACGCATTTTTGAAGGTACGATCTTGCAATTTGGTTTGGTAACACATATTATCGACAATTGCTTGCCCCAAAAATTTCAATAAGATCGGACAATAAACACAAGTTATTTAAGATTTAACTTTCCATTGTGTGGGGCTCAGCGAAAGAGCAAGCTAACTGCTTAAACCGCTTGCACTGCTTGTACTGCTTGTACTGCAGCATGTGTGTGTTTAGAGTAGTACGAATGATTGTAAGGACTGGGTTCAGGGTATCTCCTAGTCGGGCACTCCCGACTAGAGCACTCTTACTTGTTAATAACTATAAAAGTCAGTTTTTTAGTGCACATATGTAAGTATTGGCACTTACTTTTTATACCCTGAACCCATTAAAAATGGGTAAAAAGGGTATTATGGTTTTGTGCAAAAGTATGTAACAGGCATAAGGAAGCATCTCCGACCATATTAAGTATATATATTCTTGATCAGTATCAATAGCCGAGTCGATTTAGCCATGTCCGTCTGTCTGTCTGTCCGTCCGTCTGTATGAACACGCGGATATCAGAGACTACAAGAGCTAGAGACTTCATATTTGGAACATAAGTTCTCCTAATTCCGGGACAGATCAAGTTTATTTCATTTTATCGATAACTCGTACCGTTTAAAAGTTATCGATAAATTTCGATTTCAGACTTGCGTTTTTGGGATATAACTTCAAAGTTATAGCCAATGTTATGTCCAACAAATTTTAGAAAGATCGGACAGTAATCACAGAATTTATTTAAGATTTTACTTTCCATTGTGTGGGGCTCAGTGAAAAAGCAATCTAACTGCTTAAACCGCTTGCACAGCTTGCAGTATGTGTGTGTCTGTATGTATGCACACTATTAGGCAAGTATGAATGGATGTCAGAACTGGGTTCACGGTATCTCCTAGTCGGGCACTCCCGACTAGAGCACTCTTACTTGTTTAGTTTTTAATTCTTATAAAATGTTGGCAAAATTTTTAAAAAATAAATGCTGTAATATTTTATAAGTTAAAGCATCAGACTAACAAATTGCGTTAAAATTTTGATATCTCTTCTAGTTTAGATTTTATACATGCCTAAAATTTTTTTGAGGTGCTGGTTGAAATAAGCTGTGAGCCACTGTATGTCAAACAGACTACGTCAATGTATATGATACATATGTATGTGTATAACGATATTTGAACATTTGTACTCCTTTCGAAGAAAATAGTATATTAAGTTTGTGCTAAAGTTTGTAACGCATAGAAGGAAGCGTCGGAGACCACCAAAAGTTACTGCCAGTATGCTTAGAATGGCAAAACAAATTGATCTAGCCATGTTCGTCTGTATGCCTGTATGTATGCAAACTAGTCCCTCAGTTTTTGAGCTATCGTGATCAAACTTTGTACATAGACATATTATTTAAAGGGACAGCACATTGGTCGGAACCGGCCGGATCGGACAACTGTATCTTACAGCTGCCATACAACTCGAAGTCGGTTTTTGCCATAAATCCCATGTTTTTAAAGCTATCGCAATGAAACTTTGCCCAGGTACTTATTATTCAAACATACATGACATTGATCGGATCCGGCTGGATCGGATGACTATATCTTATAGCTATCATACAACTCGAAGTCGGTTTTGGCCATATATCCCATGTTTTCAAAGCTATCGCAATGAAACTTTGCACAGGTACTTATTATTTAAGCATAAATAACATTGATCGGATCCGGCTGGATCGGATGACTATATCTTATAGTTACCATACAACTCGAAGTCGGTTTTGGGCATATATCCCATGTTTTCAAAGCTATCGCGATGAAACTTTGCACAGATACTTATTGATTTGAGCCGGCCGGATCGGACCACTATATCTTGTAGCTGCCATACAACTGGAAACAAATTTAATATTCTTAGAACAAAACAAGTAAGAGTGCTCTAGTCGGGAGTGCCCGACTAGGAGATACCCTGATCCCAGTTCTGACTTCCATTAATACTTGCCTAATAGTGTGCATACATACAAACACACACATACTGCAAGCATTACATTCCATACAATGGAAATTTAAATCTCAAATAACTTTTGTGTTTATTGTCCGATCTTACTGAAATTTTTGGGACATACAATTGTCTATAATATGTGTGACCAAAACAAATTGCAGGTTCGTACCTTCAAAAATGCTTCAACTTTTGGGGGGATTGGGGAGTGGTATCCAAAAAGTTAAATATTTGTTACATGGGTATGCCATTCGAGATTATACATGCCAAATTTGGGGCCTCTAGCTTTTAAGCCTTTGAAGTTATGACCCAAAAGCGCTAGTTTGAAATAAAAATGTATCGATAACTTTTGAACGGGATGAGTTATCGATAAAATGAAATAAACTTGATCTATCCCGGCACTACGAGAACTTATATGCCAAATATGAAGTCTCTAGCTCTTGTAGTCTCTGATATCCGTGTGTTCATACAGACAGACAGACGGACATGGCTAGATCGACTTTTGTTGATACTGATCATGCATATATATACTTTATATGGTCGGAGATGCTTCCTTATGCCTGTTACATACTTTTGCACAAAATCATAATACCCTTTTTACCCATTTTTAATGGGTTCAGGGTATAAAAAATAAATGCCACGCGATAAAATGAATTATTACAGCATATGAAAGTGCTGCAGTTGGCAGAATGAAAATTGTCTTAAGGTTCGAAAAGAGTATAAAATCGTGGGCACGCCGAAGATAATCCTTTCCCACTTGTTTTAAATTAATTTGAAGCTCGTCAAAAGGTGCAATTAAAAACAAAATTAATTTTATTTGCTACTATTTTGAAAGGGTATTGTATATGTATGTAGTATATTAAAATGGCGCAGGTAATGTTAATTTAACATTGTTGACTCCGCTACCCAAATTGTGGCAGGCACTTTTACATTTATATTTGTTTGATGTTTTTTTTTTAAACTAATGAGATGCTTATGTATTAGTAGTAAGTATATACAGTGAATCACTAAAGTATTCATTGCTAAGCATATGGAGCATAAGCCCAAGTATTTCACCATCTTAGCATCTACTTTTCTATATTTTTTTTTACAGCATTCGTAGAATGATGTTTACGGAAGACAACGCAAATGAAAAAATTGGAAAACGTTTAACAGTTATCCAAATAGAGCAACACAACGGAAAAAAACGCATATTTTCATGTCACAAAAGTATTCATTGCGGTTGTTGCCTCTTCCGTTATTTTAGCTTGTGCATGTTTGTACATGTTTTTTTAAGGTTTTTTTTTGCACATTTATATTGTGTAGATAAGATTTTCGCTCAATGATTGACCATCAAAATTTTTGTTAGTACGTCAAAATGGTCAAGGGAAAGGAATTAAGTGTGGTTGAGAAGAAAATAATATTATATCTTCACAATGAAGGGCGATCTACCAATTATTATTGCCAAATGTTCGACAGAAGTCCTACCACTATCCGAAGTGCTATACAGCGTTTGAAATATCGTGGTAGATTGGAAAATATCCAGCGTTCTGGACGTCCAAAGTCTTTATCTGCCAGAGAGGAGAGGAAAGTTCTACAAGAAAACAGGAATAACCCACATATTTCTGCTCCAAAGATGAACGATATTATCCAAACAACCCTCAACACAAGCGTATGTGATGAAACTGTCCGCAGGGTGCTCCGATCAAAAGATATACATGGTCGAGTTTTCAGAAAAAATTCTAATTTCCACTGTAAATTTTACAAAGAGATTATCTATTGATAATTGCTACAAAATACAACCATTTTCACTCTGGGAGACTATCATATTCATCGGCTAGAGCAAATACAACAGTTTTGGTTCTGGCAGTCGTCACATTATATGGCGTAAGCCTGGATACACGTTTAATCCTAAAAATACAACAGCAACTATAAAGCACGGTGGAGGTTCAGTTATGGTTTGGGGCTATATGTCTGCACGTGGTATGGGCAATTTGGTTTTTGTTGATGGCATTATGAATTCTAATGTGTATCTTAACATATTAAAAAAAAATGTGGCCGTTACTGCCTCCAAAATGGGATTTGAGCGTGGTCAATTTCTGTTTCAACAAAATAACTACCCAAAACACACTGCTTGGCAGTACAAATGTGGATTTTATGCAACACTAAATAGTCAAAATCTCCCCCACAGAGTCCCTACACAAATCCCATCAAAAATCTATAGTCATATCTTAAGCTAAAAGTTAGATAGAACCATATTTCTTCAACAGTAGTCTTAAAGCAGGTGCAGCAGGATGAATGGTCCAAAATAGGTCCCGAATATTGCCGTAAATTGGTGGAATCGATGTCAAGACGCTTGGAGGGTATATGAGACAGCAAGGGACACAAAAAAAATAATAACTTAAGCTGCATTAATTAAATTTTCGTAACATAAGTAAATATATATAAGAGCGATGAATACTTTCGTTGTGTTGCTCTATTTGGATAACTGTTAAACGTTTTCCAATTTTTTCTTTTGCATTGTCTTTCGTTAACATCATTCTACGAATGCAGTGAAAAAAAATATAAAAAAGTAGTTGCTAAGATGGAAAAATACTTGGGTTTATGCGCCATATGCTTAGCAATGAATACTTTAGTGATTCACTACTGCACTATTATATATAACTGTGGTTAAGTAATCACATGCACAGACATAGGTATATAGACATACGATATAAACAATATGTTGCTCACGTTGATCTTTGTAACAAATTTGTTGAATAAATATCATGCCTAAATGTAAGTAACATACAGTCCAACTATATTAGATGCGACGCAGTCCCAAGCTATCTATGGTATTCGTTATCGCCACATTATTTATTTCCGCATCCTGAATGTTGCTATTGCAGATGCCATTCCAATTCCCACTGGGTGCGACAGTTGGTTCCACACAAGCTGTGTATGTATCGGAGAAGATGTGGGCCAGTGCCGCATAGTGGCCACTGCTGGAATTGGACGCAGCTGAATCATTCTGCTGCAACGCCGGCATCGGTTGTTCCATGCGTGGACGACGCATTGGTGTCGGTTGCATTTCCTCCTGAGCAGATAGTGGTTCTGTACTGGCACTGCTCTCACTGACAGCCGCACTCGACACGCAGAGGCCATGGCAAGCAATCGCTGCGTCTATGGCATTGCGCTCCAGATCAAAGGCGGGGGCTCGTGAAATTGCCTCGGTGCGATAATGGCGTACTATTTCCAAGTTGTGGTTAACGTAATTCTCGCGCTGTGCCTCGGACAGGAAAGCGGTGTGCCATTCCTGCAGCTGCTCATCTGTCATATTATTGACTACATATACAAACAATAATAATACATACAAAAGCCATAAAAAAAAGCAAATATGTATAACAATAAGTATTGTAGAATACTGTTTGCCAAATAGTTGACTAACGGTGGAATCTACTTACAGTTGCTGTTGCCTTTAGTCCCTCGTCTCAACACCGTATTTTCCATTCTGACTTGCAACCAGCCGACGAATGTCACTGCTTTGTGTTTAAATGTTTAAATTGCGAAACAAATGGAATAGAGATGAGTGAGTGACATTTGCAAACATCGATGACACTCGGAAACACATCGATTGGTATTATTAGTTTTCTATCTCTAAATTTATTTGTTCTTGCTATCCTCGTGTTCCACAACTTGTGTTCTTGATCAACAGCCGAGTCGATCTAGCCATGTCCGTCTTTCTGTATGAACACGCAGATATCAGAGACAACAAGAGCTAGAGACTTCATTTTTGGAATATTTGTAAGTTCTTGTAGTCCCGGGACAAGTTTGTTTAATTTTATCGATAACACGATCCGTTGAAGAGTTATCGTTACATTTGCCATAACTTGAAACTTAATAAAGCTAGAGGCCCCACATTTGAAATATGTACATATGTATGTACATATATAATCTCGAATAGCATACACATGTAACAAATATTTCGCTTTTTGTATACCACCCCCCAATCCCCCCAAAAGTGCAAAACGCATTTTTGAAGGTCACAATTTAGTTTGGTCACACATTTTATTGCACTATTGTTTACCCATAAAATTGCAATAAGATCGGACAATTAACAGAAGTTGTTTAAGATTTAACTTTCCATAGTGTGGGGCTCAGTGAAAAAGCAAGCTAACTGCTTAAACAGCTTGCAGCATGTGAAAGTTTGCATGTTTGTAGTATGAATGTATGTAAGGACCTGGTTCAAGGTATCTCCTAGTCGGGCACGCCCGACTAGAGCACTCTTACTTGTTTATACTTTAAGTGGTTTAGTCGTAAAGCTGACTTCTTTCTGGGAGCTTGTGTGAGCTCCGTTCGCATGTTTGCCGTAGGCAAAAATATTGCGCGAACAATAGAAACACATAAAAATGTGTCTTTTGTGGCTAGGTGGTAAGACAGCGTATGCGCCACAAAGACTAAATTTGAAGATCCGAACAAGCATTGGAAAAGCGAAGTAAGATCAGCAACAAAACTTTTGCTTCAAATGCTTAAAGTTTTTCAAATACAATGGATTAAAATATTTTGAAAAATGCAAAATGTGACAGAGCGCTAAAACCCAACGAGGTGCTTCATGTGCCGCAGTAGCGGAGTCAAAGACGCGAGTCACCAGGTCGGCAGTCGGATGTGTCCACACGCTGGCAGAAGGGGCCCCCATAGAGACGTAATGTTAGTCATTTAATTATATCTGAACCCCTATATAGCGGCGCAGGATCTGCTATCGCAAACAATTCCTGAGCCATACAAAATTGGGGACGGCGACAACTGGAAAAGCGGACACTACAATCGTGCAAATATATCGACGCAGCGGACGGTTTTGTGAGGGCTAAAGTTGGTGGCATTTGGACGTGTATCTTGCCCCTAGCCTCAGTTTGGTCAACTTTTCAGCAGCCCTGGATGCCCTCGCAGCCGACGCAGTGGTCACACATCCAGTGCTCATTGCTGGCGATTTCAACGCGTGGACTGAAGACTGGGGCAGCGCACACACAAAAACAAGAGGGCGATCCCTTCTGGAGGCTTTGGCATCCTTGAATATCGCTTTGCAATATCAAGGCAGCCAACACAGTAGAGTTGGAATCGACTAGTTAGTTGACCAGTTGTTAGTAGCAAACTTCACAATGCTGCAAGCTGGTGTATCAGTAACATGTACACAGCGAGCGATTGTCTGCACTGTTGGCGAGCGTATGGCAAGAAGCCACCCAATCCCCCAAGGTTAGAAATGCTATCGGGCTGAGAGCCTTGACACGCAAGTGATCTCATCAGGGATGAGTGATCTCTCTGCTTCTGGAAACGCAGACTGCATGGCAATCCAGATTACCAATATGCCTGATCGACTCGGCGCTTAAAATTCTAAAGAAGCTGGAGAGCACGCGAATGGAACGAGGGATTAGGCCAGCTAGTCACCTCTCACCGCATCAGTATGGGTTTCGTAAGGCGAGGTCCATCATTGTTGCCATCGACAAACTGCATTTAAAAGGCATTGCCACAGAGGTGATCGCAGGCACCAGATGGAAAGGCTGACAGAAGGAGTATTGCCTGATTCTCAGCCTGGATTTAAAGAACGCGTTCAACACGGTACAATAGGGTAGCATTCTCGGAGCACTTGCGACTTTTGAGGTACAACACAAGCGATGCGACGGCAGAGTACCGGATAACAGGAGGTGTGCCACAGGGATCAGTACTGTGTCCACAATTGTGGAACGCAACGTACGATGGGATCCTGCGCCTAAGCCTCCCACATATTATCTACGTTCTGGGGTTTTCAGATAATGTGGCGATTCTGGTGGTCGCAAAGCATCTTCGAGAAGCAAAAGTGAGATGCAATGCAGCCATTAATGACATTCAGCGGTGGCTCGCTTCGGTGGGCCTCGAAACAGCCAACACAGTCCGGAACGCTACGGTGGCATCAAAGATGGCGATTAATTACCGAGCTCCTAGGTGGTATGCTGAAGACGAATCAGTCAGACAGCTACTGCTGGGCTCTCAACGTTACCCATTGTCTAGGAGCAATCCGGATCATAAGTGTCCTTACAACGGTGTCGGACTAGGTAGCGCACGTACTGGCTGGTGTGCCGCCCATATAGGCGCCTGAATGCATGGTCAGCGGCCACGGCTGTTTTCGAGCTAACTGCATCGTTTCGGCCAAGAGACGCCAGCTGAGTGCCCTGCAGGCACGGCGTGTGGGAGGAAGCAGAGCTTCTTCTCATGCAACAAATTTTTGTCGAAGAGGCAGCGTTTCGAGTCATTGCTGGATTGCGCAATCTCAGTCCAGCGAGAGTTAAAAAGCGGCCAGCGAGTTCCCATCGGCAATCATAACTGCGTTTTGCTTAACGCGAGAGGAGGGGAGGAGTAGTTTAGACGAGCAAGTAGTGAAGCAATGCCTTACAGCCCCCACAAAACTCTTTCAACATTACCTAATTTCCTCAAACTAAGTGTAAATTTAAATATAAGTAATAAGCTTAATAAAACAAGTGAGGAAGGATTATCCGAAGATTTTGTACTCCACCGAAATTTCATTTTCTGTAAAAAATAATTTTTGGTATGATATGAACTAAAATATATTTTTAGTTAAGTTAAAGCTATCTTATATTCGAAAATAATAATTAGAAAGAAATTGAAAACAAATGAGGTCGCCATCGGGATTCATACCGCGACCTCGCGTTACCACTTACACCACCGAATCGTTTTGATGATCGACGACAAACTTGCTTAACGAGCAGTCTGCTAAAAAGCTTACTTGCACTTGGCTTCATTTGCTCGTAGACACCTGTTCTTGCAAACTATTTACTGACGCATATTTATGCTCTATTTATGACTCAATCGACTTGAAATTTTAAACATTGAGCTATAAAAATGTTCAAGTGTACGAGGAAATTGAAGGCGATAGCTTTGAAAAGATCGGATATATGGCCAAAACCGATTTCCAGTTGCATGGCATCTATAAGATATAGTGTTCCAATCCTCTGTTTTGTTCCAAAAGAGTATAACAAGTACGAGTGCTCTGGGTTGGAGTGCCCGCGCGCGATACCCTGAACCCAGTCCTTACATCCATTCATACTTACCTATCAGTGTACATACCTACAAACACACACATACTTCCAGCAGTGCAAGCAGTTTAAGAGGGCTAACTTCGCAGGCCCCAAACTATGGAAAGGTAAATCTTAAATAGCTCCTGTGCTTATTGTTCGATCTTTGTGAAATTTGTAGGACATAAGATTGGCTATAAAATGGGCGATCAAACCAAATTGCAATGTCATGCCTAGAAAAATGGGCAGAAAAACACTGGTCTTTAATCGAAATTTATCGATAACTTTTGAACGGGCCGAGATATCGATAACATGAACAAACTTAATCTGTCCCACAACTATCTGATATCCGCGTGTTCATACAGACAGATTGACAAACGAACTGACAGACAGACGGACATGGCTAGATCGACTTTGCTGTTGATACTGATCAATAATATATATGCTTGATATGGTCGGAGATGTTTCCTTATGCCTGTTACATACTTTTGAACAACTTCATCATTCCCTTGAAACCCATTTCTAATGGGTTCAGGGTATAAAAACAGAAAAAGGCAAAATTCAGCTCCGTCCTAATGTCCGCAAGTGGCGAAATTTGATATCTTCCATAGTTGTAGTGGAGTCACCAAACTTCGAAGGACGATTACTCTTATAGGTTCTTCAAATGTCAAGTTTCCCCCATAACCAAATATTTTAGCTGTTCTTGCAATGGTATCAGAGTATTACGCAGTCGGTTACGTCCGGCCGCAACGTTCCTACTTGTTTCCTGTTCTTTTATAAATGAACAAAGTTCTTACATGCAAAATATTAACTGGTCATGTTCTAGGTTAGCAGTATACATATCTAACAAATTGCGACCAAAAAAACAAATCTTGCGTCAACAGAATTATTTTGAGGGTTTGTAAAACTACTCTGACACTTTAAACTTCTGGAGTTAAGCTAAGCAAGTTTTGCGATCCAGATTTTGTCATTTACATAGTTCATTGCTAGGTTGAGAGGTTAAGCAAGCAGGATCGAATATGACAATTTAAACTGCCAGACATAAGGAAATTTATACTTTTTAGCACTATAGTGACGACAACATATTCTTGTCCCAAATTTTCTGAGATTAAATACATGATACATGCACGGTACCAGAGGGACGGGGAAGAATTCCAAAACTTTTTGCTATCGATCTCGGGGCTCCGACGTTCCGGTTACGATGCCGACAACGAACTCCATCGAGTGTACGAGAATTATGCTCCAGAGTACCAGTTATACATAAGCAGGGTAGCTTTTAGTACTTAAGGCCGAAGTCGGGAACGAGCAGCAAGTGCACCCGTCGCACCTGGACCTTACACGTCTCATACCGTCTATGTCAGAGACAAGCATCCGTTTCGGGTCATGCCATCATCATATGTCGATGGAAATTTCCCCGTGGTACCGCTCGTGTCAACCTTGGAGCTTCAGCAGGGTAAGATCAACATGGTGGCAGATGCGCTTTCGCGGCAGCCTTTGGACACATTTCAACAGGCGATATAGGAAAAAATTCCTTTGTAGATGGGCGACGGACATACTGGAAAAGATCGATACGCCCTGTACCGAATTCTCTGCAGGAATTATATGCCCACAACGGGTCATCAAGGCATACCATATATATATATATAGATATTACTGGCCTGAGATGTTTGGAGACGGCACCCGGTATGTCAAATACTGCCAAGGGTACAAATGGGAACAATAAAAGTCAGCTTGATCACCCTGCAAACGGCTTAGCCCTTTGCCATAATGCACAGATTTCATGGGCCCGTGTCCACGGTTCAAACATGGCAAATGTTGTTTCACGACCTCCACTGAGGAGAGCTACGGCTTCCAACCTGATAAAGACGTTTCGAAAGAGGATACTGTGTCGATTCGGCGTGCCCTCAGGATAACCCGGCTGTGAGTATGAATCGGAAAGTTAAAAATACAGTTCCAAAACTCGTGGGACGACCGGATACAAAAAATATGTCCCGCTGTCAATTCTTGCGTGGCTGACTCTACTGGATTCTCCCCAGCAACGAATACTTTCTAATGAGGCCAACTACAACGGACCATATCGAGTATTGTGTCCCCGAACATGAGTAAGCTCAGTCGGGCCGGAATCAGTTGTGCTAACTGAGAAGTCGTATTTAATAAGCGCTTTAATCGTAACTATTGGTGGCCGTTTGTAGTAACGAAACATAGAATTAATCAAAATTCGCATATAAATGCACTTTTCATGATTCCTCCTAATTTGTCACTAAATTTATGTGCTTTATTGGAAATCAACTAAAGTCTAAGTCCAAATATTCATAAGCTTAAGCTGGTTGTAAAGTTATATATTGTATGAAGGAAAAGAATTATTGTACATTAATGTTGAGTAACAGCTGCTGCTTGTAATGGACTCATACAAGTTAAAAATTTAAGCTATTACGTAAATTTATATTTATACTCTTTTCGAAGAAAATAGTATATTAAGTTTGTGCTGCAGTTTGTAATGCATAGAAGGAAGCGTCGGAGACCCCCAAAAGTTGCTGCCAGTATGCTTAGAATAACAATACAAATTGATCTAGCGATGTCCGTCTGTCTGTATGTATGCAAACTAGTCCCTCAGTTTTTGAGCTATCGCGATAAAACTTTGCACAGACACCTATTATTCAACGAGACAGCACATTGGTTGGAACAGGCCGGATCGGGCCACTATATCTTATAGCTGCCATACAACTCAAAATCGGTTTTGGCCATATATCTCATGTCTTTCAATCTATAGCGATGAAACTTTGCACTGATACTTATTATTCAAAGAGACATCACATTGGTTGGAGCCGGCCCGATCGGACTACTATATATTATAGCTGCCATACAACTCGAAGTCGGTTTTTGCCATATATCCCATGTTTTTTAATCTATCGCGATGAAACTTTGCACTGATACTTATTATTCAAAGAGACATCACATAAGTCGGAGCCGGCCGGATCGGATGACTATATCTTATAGCTGCCATACAACTGGCAATGAATTAAATATTCTTAAAACAAAAAAAACAAGAGGGGAAGGATTATCTTCGGCGTGCCGAAGATTTTATACTCTTTTCGAACCAATAGGCGATTTTCACTCTGCAAACTGCACCACTGAAATTTCATAAGCTGTACAAAATCGTTTTGTCGCGTAACATTTTTTATACCCTGAACCCATTAAAAATGGGTAAAAGGGTATTATGGTTTTGTGCAAAAGTATGTAACAGGCATAAGGAAGCATCTCCGACCATATGAAGTATATATATTCTTGATCAGTATCAACAGCCGAGTCGATCTAGTCATGTCCGTCTGTCTGTCCGTCTGACCGTCTGTCTGTCTGTATGAACACACAGATATCAGAGACTACAAGAGCTAGAGACTTCATATTTGGAACATAAGCTCTCCTTATCCCGGGACAGATCAAGTTTATTTCATTTTTATCGATAACTTGTACCGTTTAAGAGTTATCGATAAATTTCGATTTCAGACTAGAGTTTTTGGGATATAACTTCAAAGTTATAAGAGCTAGAGGCCCCAAATATGGCATGTATAATCTCGAATAGCATACACATGTAACAAATATTTCACTTTTTGGTTACCAAACCCCCCAAAAGTTAAAAAAACCCAGTTTTATTTCATTTTGGCTTTTCGCGCCTTCAGAACTTACCTAATACAACAACCCTTGCAAAAATGCAGTGGCAGCCCCAAACTTAAAGCCTGAGTTGATTAGCGATATCAATCTAGACCAAGGTGAGTAATTCCTCTAATTGCTTCTAGATCTGCGTCACCGAATACTTGCGCTCTTTCTAATTGAGGTCGTTGTTCTTCAACCTCGTTGTTCTTCAACCAAAAATTTAATTTTAACTTTTCTAAGCCATCACGGCCAAAAAGTTGTTAAATATTAACCCAAACGGATAAAACGAACGCTGAGGTAAATATTTTAGAAATTCCATGTAATTTGCATTGAAAAAGCAAAATCGTGGAAATCTTATTTTTCCATGTCTTCAGGCATTTGTGCCCGTCCTGGATATTCCAGGCAACCAAGAGATTGCGGCTTCATTTGCACCATTTGCCGATGCTTTCGCCAATCCAGACAAGAAAATAATATACCGAGGAATGCCTCACCTAACCAACGCAGCTTAAAAGAAAAATGGTGCAAATTTTATATTTTGTTTTGGAATGAACAAAAGAAAAACAAAACAATCTAAATTGTAATTATAGCCAGTGTAAGAAAAGCGCATGCCGCTAGATCAAAAACAAATAAATAAGCTTTCAAATTCCCATTAGGATTAACCATGTGGAGCTGCATTAAAGCATTGCGCGCAGGTTACAAAACAATTTAAGTGACTGAAATGCTAAAACACTAACTAAAAATGAAAACAACAAAACATAGTTAACTATTCCTTAAAAATATAGGTAATGGTTTAAATGCATAAGATACTATAAGTGCCACTTAAATTTATTTAACTACAAGCTCAACGAAGATCAAACAAGAGAGTGCAATTATGACAAAAGTGCAGTGCCGACCTAAATTTTGGTAGAGTGCTATTTTGGTTTCTCACGCCTCCGCTGATAAAACTTATAAAATTTGGCATGTGCCGAAAACATTGTGTGTGTTAGCGATCATTGGCGGCAGCAACAGAGCTAAGAATCAATGGGTCCCGCCCCGCTTCTTAGCTGATGCTCCAATGGCTTGTATGGAAGCTGACAGGGATTGGTTGAACCAACAGTAGAAATCCCGAAAAACAGTATTTTAGCGCCCAACGTGAGGCATAACTAAGGTTAGGTGTTCAATGTAGGGCTTGACTAAGAGACCACAGCTTTTCATACCCGCAGGTACAATCTTCTTCACAAAAAAGTGTGTTGTACCAAACAAAGCTAGCCGAACACTACGTGCTTTTTGGCCCTCTGCCAAGACAGCATGCAGCACTCTCAGCAATATTCAATTAACAGAAAGAATCAAATACAAAGAACACTGATAGAACTTACACCTAAATGTGCGGTAGTTCAATACCGTTCACCTAAATTCGAATCAATTTGCTTCTTTCCCACCTTAAATGTTAGCCGTTCGTCCTTGCACTAACATTTTGGAACCCCTGAAGTGGTCGTCGTTAGGTGGATAATTTGGAATCGATCGCTGTCGAAGAATACATTTGGATATGGATCGCTTTGGATGTTACGGAAACCAGGAAACTTGAAAGATTATATAAAATCTTACTGCTGGAGCTAGTCCAATCCAATATATATTTAAACAAGTAAGAGTGCTCTAGTCGGGAGTGCCCGACTAGGAAATACCCTGAACCCAGTCCTTAAAAAAATTCGTACTAATCTATCAGTGTGTTTACATACAAACACAGACATGCTGCAGTACAAGCAGTGCAAGCGGTTAAAGCAGTTAGCTTGCTCTAAAGTCTTAAGTAACTTCTGTGTTTATTGTCCGATTTCTCTGAAATTTGTAGGACACAACATTGGCTATAATATGTGTGACCAAACAAAATTGCAATGTCATATCTTCCAAAATGCGTTTTTTATCTTTTAGGGGTATTGGGGGGTGGTATCCAAAAAGTGAAATATTTGTAACATGTGTATTATATTCGAGATTATACATGCCAAATTTGGGGCCTCTAGCTATTATAACTTTTAAGCTATGGCCCAAAAACGCTGGTCTGAAAACGAAATGGATGTCCATCAGGCCGTCCGTCTGTCCATTTGTCTGAATGAACGCAGGTATTTCCGAAACGTTATAAGATAGACCCTTGAAATTTGTTGTGATATAGCTATCTATCTGTCTGCTTTAGATCAAGTTTCTTCCAAATTTAAGCCACGCCCACTGGGATAACATGTCGATACACCTCAAATCACAAATCGGTTAAACGTGAATATCTCCAACAATTTTGAAGCTAGAGTAATCAAATTTAGTAGGTATATTGCTGGTGACCTCCTGAAAAAATTGGATCCTAGATGTTTTGGCCACGCCCAAGTGAGAAAAATGTGCCGTTAGTGCCACCAAAATGGGATTTGAGCTTGGTATATTTATGTTTCAACAAAATAACGACCCAAAACACACTGTTTGGCAGTACAAATGTGAATTTTATGCAACACCAAATAATCCAAATCTCCCCCACTGAGTCACGACACAAATCCCATCAAGAATCTATAGTCATATCTAAAGCTAAAGGTTAGAGACAACCATATTTTTTCAAAAGTAGTCTTAAAGCTGGTGCTGCAGGATGAATGGTCAAAAATAGGACCCGAATATTACCGTAAATTGGAGGAATCGATGTAAAGACGCTTGAGGGATATATACGACAGCAAGGGACACAAAAAAAAAAACAAGTGAGCACGTTGCAGTCGGGCAGAGCCGACTGCGTTATACTCTGATACCATTTTAAGAACAGCTGACAGCAAGTGAACAAAACATTTTTGCTGGTGTATAGGTGACCCGAAATCAGCCTTCCAAGTTTTTGGAGACTGGAGGGGCGTGGTCGATCTTAAGAGGAGGTGACCAGAAGTCTATTTTCCAAATTTTGTGATTTTAGCTCTAAAACTGTGGAAGATATACATTTTCGCGATTTTTGGGGGCGGGAGGGGGCGTGGCCTCCAAATTTTTTGCCGATCTTTAGAGGGAGTGACAAGAAGTCTATTTTTCAATTTAGGTGACTCTAGCTCTAAAGCTGTGGAAGATTTAAGCTTTCGCGATTTTTAGGGGCCGGAGGGGGCGTGGCCCCAAAAATTTTGGCCGATCTTTAGAGAGGGTGACAAGAAGTCTATCTTACAAATTTGGTGACTCTAGCTCTAAAACTGTGGAAGATGTAAGTTCTTGCGATTTTTGGTGGCGGGATGTTTAGAGGACTTGGCCAGAAGTCTACCCTCAAAGTTTGGTGGCCGTAGCTCTTAAACTGTGCCTACCGGCCTACTACCGTGTTTCGTGGGGGCGGGGTGGCTGGGGGGCGTTCAAATGGGCGTGGCCGGGAAATTCAGGAAGGAATCTTTTTGGGTGGTCAGCCCTAGTCTAAATACCAAATTTGTAAAAACAAAATTATTTTACAATCTCTGGGTCTCAAAATTAGAGCAAAAAAAAAACAAGTGCGAAGGGATTATTTTCGGCGTGCCGAAGATTCTATACTCTTTTCGAACCTTTAGCCAATTTTCACTCTGCCAACTGCACCACTGAAATTTCAAAAGTAGTAAAAGAATCGTTTTATCGCGTGTCATATATTTTTTTGCTCCAAGAATTGGTATCATAAGAATTTAAAATTTTTCTTTTCAAATATTGAATTTAAGTTTTGAAATGCGCTGACAAACTCGATTATACTGATATTTTTTTCGCGTTGTATAGTTTTTGTTCTAAGACATTGGTAGCAAAGGAATTGGACTACAGATATTTTATATTTGAAAGGAAGAATAAAAAAAAAATGAAAATAAATGACCAGTCGCCGCTGAGGCTCGAACTTTTGACCTTTCGTTTGCTAGGGCGTCACTTAAACCCTTACGCCAAAAAGTGAAATATTTGTTACGCGTGTATGCTATTCGAGATTATACATGCCAAATTTGATACCTGTAGCTCTTATAATTTTTAAGTTAAGGCCCAAAAACGCTTGTCTAAAATCGAAATTTATCGATAACTTCTGAACGGGACGAGTTATGAAATAAACTTGATCTGTCCCGGGATTACGATAACTTATATTCCAAATATGAAGTCTCTAGCTCTTGTAGTCTTTGATATCCGCGTGTTTACACACACAGACAGACGGACGGACAGACGGACAGACAGACAAGCGGACATGGGTAGATCGACTCGGCTGTCGATACTGATCAATAATATATATACTTTATATGGTCGGAGATGCTTCCTTATGCCTGTTACATACTTTTGTACAAGACCATAATACTCTTTTTACCCATTTTTAATGGGTTCAGGGTATAATAAGCCCGTGTAGGCAGAGATCTTTCAAACAGACGGTTTGTAGAATTTAAGTACTCATTCGAAAAGACTTCCTTTCTTCGTACGAGATTAAATTCATTTTCAGAGGGGAAAAAACGTTTCACACTTTGGAAGCTTTCGATGCTCAAAGAAGTTATGGAAAAATACGGGTACAAAAGGTGCAATCTGATAATTAATATTACGACTATTATGTGCTGCACCTCTAAATTTACCACTCAAATGCCAGTGATCCCTAACTCTATCATTCCCTAAAGTTTTCTTACATGTATGACAATTAGTCGTGTACTTAAAACTAGTCTCTTCTGCTGGAAACATTTGAATAGGGATATTATTACTCAGATACTAAGTATAGATATCTGTTACATCTTTGATTAAAGATGTTAGAAAATTTCTACCTGCATCTTCCCCAGTTTCTAAAACAAATTTATTCAAGCTTGCATCAAAAGCACACTTAATATAATACGAAAAAGCTATGGGGATATGTTGAGAAGTTGCTACAACATTCTCACTAACCTGAAGTCTGCGTATACTACAAATGGAACATCTAAGCTACGATTATAATTTTTAAATTTAAGGCTTGAATTTTCTAAAGTGGGTAAAGTCGCAACCACTTTGCCACATTGCTGTTTGTGTTCCGCGTGCAGCCTTTCATTATGGGAATAATTTAGGCAGGTTTTGCATAACAAAAGGCGATGATGGTTAGCTGTCATCTGAAAGTATAAACAAAAAAACAAGATTATGAAATATAAGATATATAATTATTTTTTTTTTTAAATAAAAGTACATACCGCGAAAGTGTTTTTGTCCATGTAAAATGCGCCCGTCCTTCCTTCTCTAAAAGCAATAGGCCGATGACATTATTCATTTCCTCGTCAAAGCAAAACACATTAATACTAATGCTGTGGTTCTGATTCTCGAAAATTTTAATTTGCTTAATAGGCAACGGAGACTCTATATTGCTAAAGTCCAGTGATAATGTATTATTAATCCTGATCGATGAGCTTCAGATGTTTGTTACTCCATAGCTACTGCATCTTGAAGCGTTATTTATTGGAGTTGATTTGAGTGCTGTTATTAATGCCCATTTAAAACAAAACTCATCGGAGTTATTAATGTTTATTAGCGCCCTTTTGGATTTGAGCGACTTTGGTCTTTCAATGAAACTTGAAACTTTTAATGGAGTATATTTATTTATATTCAACTCCAGTCTGATGATTTGAGACATAGTCCAGCCACTGTCTCTCTCCTGAAATTCATCCATTTTTCCATGAATATTTTCTGAATGTGATACATACAATTCCTTGAGATCGCTTGCAGCAGTTACAACACTCATATTTCTTTGCTGCGATTTTATTGACATAATCATTTCATCATCGCAAAATTTGATGCATTCTGCAAAAAGCTTAGAGTTAAATTTACATGTTGTGTGTGTAATCCGTATATTATTGATTAGGGGGATCAACGCTTGTAATGCGACATGCATAAACACAACAGGGTCGAGTAGCTCCTCTCGCTTATTCTCATATGCAAATGTGGATATAAGATTTTTAAAACCAATAGAGATATACTTCACGACACTGGATAGAGGTGTAAAACCTGCAATTTGTGAGCATTTGATCTCAGATGAGAACTCCATTTGGAATGTAGTATGCGTATATTAGATGCACTACAAAATTTGAAACCCTGTGTTGTGGATGTTGCTGTTGATGATGAGCTGCAGATTCTAGTTGAGTTTGAATGTCCAGTGTTAATGATTGAAGCGTTGGCTACTTTAAATATTTTATTACTAAAATAATTTGGAAGCATACTCGGGTCGGTGGGTGCACTGACATTCCGATAATAATATGGGGCGTGGCCGGAAAATTCAGGACGGAATCTTTTGGGGTGGTCAGCCCTAGTCTAAATTCCAAATTTGGGGACTCTAGCTTCAAAATTGCGGGAAATATGTTATATGTTATCGAATTGTGCATTCAAGTACATATATCGATTTTCGCGATTACGGGGGCGGGAGTGGGCGTGGTCAAAATTTTTTCTGTGATCTGTAGAGGACGTAACCAGTAATATATATTCCAAATATGGTGACCTTAGCCCCAAAACTGCGGGTGATATAAGCATTTCAAATTATTTTGGGAGGGGGGGCTGGTGGGCGTAATAGTGGGCGACGCCGATAAACCTAGCATCCAATTTTTTCGGGAGGTCACCAGCAATATGCCTAGCAAATTTGATTACTCTAGCTTTAAAACGGCACTTTACCCCTTACGCCACAAACCGTTTTGATGATCGATGACAAAATCACTTGAAGAGCAGACTGTCAAAAGCTTACTTGCGCTTGACTTTGTTTGCTACCTACACCACCAAGCAGTTTTGAAATGCGCTGAAAAACTCGATTATACTGATCTTTTCTTTTGCGTTGTATAGTTTTTGTTCTAAGGCATTGGTAGCAAATGAATTTGAGTACAGTTATTTTATATTTGAAAAGCAGAATAAGAAAAATTAAAATAATTATTGGTCGCCGCCGCTGGGAATCGAACCAGTACCTTTCGTTTGCCAGGGCGCCTCTTTATCCCTTACGTCACAAACTGCTTTGATGATCGATTACGAAATCGCTTGAATAGCAGAATGTTAAAAACTTACTTGCGCTTGGGTTTGTTTGCTCATATGCACCTGTTCTTTCAAAATATTTAATGACGCATATCTTCGCTGTTTATGACTCAATCGATTTGCGATTTAACCCATTGATGAGTTATAAGGAATTTCAAGTGAACAAGGAAATTGAATGCAATTGCTTTGAAAACATCGGATTTATGGCCGAAACCGACTTCGAGTTGTATGGCAGCTATAAGATATAGTAGTCCGATCCGTTCGGCACAGACCAATGTGATGTATGTTTGAATAAAAGGATCTGTACAAAGTTTTATCGCGATAGCTTTGAAAACATGGGATTTATGACCAAAACCGACTTCAAGTTTTATGGCAGCTATAAGATTTAGTGGTCCGATCCGGCCGGCTCCGATCAATGTGCTGTACCCTTGAATAATAAGAGTCTGTGCAAAGTTGCATCGCAATAGCTCAAAAACTGAGGGACTACAGACTACAGACAGACGGACATGGCTAGATCAATTTGTTTGGTTTTTCTAAGCATACTGGCAGTAACTTTTGGGGGTCTCAGATGCTTCCTTCTATGCGTTACAAACTTCAGCACAAGCTTTATATACTATTTTCTTCGAAAAGAGAATAAAACAAGTGGGAAAGGATTATTTTCGGCGTGCCGAAGATTTTATACTCTTTTCGAACCTTTAGGCAATTTTCACTCGCCAACTGCACCACTGAAATTTCAATAGTAGTAAAAAATCGTTTTATCGCGTGGCATTTATTTTTTTGCTCTAAGAATTGGTATCATATGAATATAAATTTTTATTTTAAATTATTGAATTCAAGCTATATATTTGAAAAAAATAATTAGAAAAAAATAAATAGCAATATGTCGCGGCTGTGATTTGAACCGAGCTCTCCCAGTTTGTTAGTGCAGCACTCTAATACCTACGCCACTAAGCAATTTTGAAATGCGCTGACAAACTTAATTATCTGATCGTTTTTTTCGCGTTGTACAGTTTTTGTTCTAAGATATTGGTAGCAAATGAATTTGATTACAGTTGCTTTATATTTGAAAGGAAGAATAAGAAAAATGAAAATAATTATTGGTCGCCGCTAGGAGTCGAACCTGTACATTTCGTTTGACAGGGCGCCACTTTATCCCTTACGCCACAAGCAGTTTTGATGATCGATGACAAAATCGCTTGAAGAGCAGACTATCAAAAGCCTACTTGTTTTGTTTTCCTGCAACCTGCAACTCGCGTTTGTCAGTATTTGTTTTTTCGCGTGGCATTGTTTTTGTTCTAAGCCATTGGAAGCAAATCAGAGATCTCAGCTTGAGTGTAATTGACGTGTTTTATTGTGCTCTGCAACTTTTATTTTTTCTTAACGCTGTTAAAGCATTTAACTATCTAAAATTTACCCAATATTGTGGTCAAGTGATAACGCTTTGGTTTTTGTGCAAAGTTTTATCAGCTGTGCATAGAATAATAGCAATTATTCAATTTATTAACGCGGCGTCAGTTCTGCACTTTGTGCATCGCGCTCACCTAACTTTTGGTTGTTGTTTTGTTCTTCACACGCATTATTATTTGTGTATTGACTCTAGTTTTGAGTTAAACTTGAGTGCTTTTTTTTTTTTGGTCGCTTCAATTTCGACGCCTCTCTTTGCTTTGCGCTCTCGCAAATTTTTGTATCATATTTGTGTAATTTGTTAGACCCCAGTAGTCAATATGTCGTGCTGCAAACTAAATTGCACTTTTAAGCAGGCTGATGATGCTGCACAGCCACAATTTATTTTCTGTTGGTTGTGTGATAATATTATGCATGCTAAATGTGCAGGACTTACTGGTCGCGAATGTGACAAAGTCACCGCAATTGCTAAAAAAGGCAGCGGTGGCTTGAAATGGTCGTGCCCAGTATGCATAGACATACAAACTGACTTCTCACGCATGTATAATTCCGTGAGAAATCAGTTTACTAAATTGCAAACTGTGGCTAAGCTTCTTGCGAATGATTTCGAATCAAGCGCTGAACTGCTTAGCCAATATAAATTTGAGTCCCCCCCTGCTCGCCAGTTAGAGTCACACTTCTTAAGTGTGCCTGTATCTATGCCGCCTTCTGCTGTCCAGTGTACTCCGACTCTTTTGGCAACTCCAAAAAATGTGGACGTTTCGCCAATACTTTCTTTGTCTCCTTCTCCATCCCTCCAAATTACTCCACTACCGACCACAGTGGATCCTATCATACCCCCTTCTGTAGATCTGTCAACATCGGTGCGAGTTGTTTCTCGGCGGAAACGCAAAACATCTCATAGCCCGATTACAACTGGAATTAGCAACAATACTAATATTGCAATTTCAGCGCAACCACCAGTTTTAAATGTGATTGCCCCTAGGAAGCAAGTTTTTATATCTAGGCTTGCTTCTGATACTACTTCAGACTCTATAGTCTCATATATTGCTAGCAAAACTACCGCTAGCATATTAGTCACCAAATTTAATTTTTCTTCACCTCGTGAAATAGCGTCTTTCAAAATAAGTGTTCCAAATGACACTTTCCACATAATTTGTGAATTTAAGCCAAAAATTCGAAACATCCCTCCACCTGTCTCACTTCCAGCTGGTAGTTCAGCATCCAGCAATCCCTCAAAAAACTGAATTTTGATTTAACTACCATTCAATATGAGAATGTTAGAGGCCTTATGTCTAAACTTAAAAGTCTATTCTCTAATAGCACATCTTTTGAGTCAGATATTATTGCTTTCTCTGAAACTTGGTTAATCACTACTATTCCTGATTGCGGCATTTTTTCAAATAACTTTAATATCTATAGACGTGACCGGCCGACTAGAGGTGGTGGTGTTCTAATTGCCATTAAAGCCACGCTCCAATCGGAAATTTTTAATTTTACTATGCCCGCTGATGTAGAAATTATTGCTGTTAAAGTAATATTCCCATCAATGGCTCTTTTTATTACTTGCTCTTATATCCCTCCTTCTTCTGATATTCAAGTTTATATGAGACATATATCTTATATCAGAGAAGTTTCTACCCATGTGCGTGATAATGACCTTTTTGTGGTTTTAGGCGATTTTAATCTGCCAAATATCATATGGTCATTTTTCAGCAGCACAAATTATCTTATCCCGTCAGCTCAGCATGATTTTCTTGATGGCATGCTTAATCTTTCGTTGTTTCAGATCAATTCAATTCATAACCAATTGGATAGAATACTTGATCTCGTTTTTATCAACGACTGTCCCAGTGCTTCTGTGTCTAGGTCACTTCCAATAACAGTCCCTGAAGATTCTTACCATCCCACTTTAGAAATGTCTCTTTTCTGTTCAAAGGCCTCCGCCTTACCTTCAGCAACCTCAAATATGCCAATATTTTGTTTTCGTAAGGGGAATTACACCCTACTTAATCAGCTTATTTATTCAACTGATTGGTCTTTTTTAGACAATGCTGTTGATATAGATGTAGCTATTAAAAGATTCTACGAAAACATATATGCGCTCTTTGGCGTTTGTATACCAAAATACGTTCGAACATCTGGTTTAAAGAAACCACCATGGTTCACGCCAAGACTTTCTTACTTAAAAAACCAAAAATCAAAATTTTTAAAAAATATGAGAAGTCTGGCTCTAATTTCGACTTGTCTAAATACTCTATAGCCAAGTCAAACTTTTTTCTTCTAAACTCTCAATGCTACGAGAATTATCTTGCTCGCTGCAAACGTCAGTTTAGTCAGGATCCTAAACAATTTAACAATTTTGTGAATTCTAAGCGCAAAAAGGTAGTAATGATTCTGCTGCTTCTGACCTATTTGCTAAATTTTTTCAGTCAACCTATTCCTCTGTCACCCCTACTAATGTGTCTTATCCTTTTCAAATTTCATCTTTTAACCAACTATTTACTCCAACCATCTGTAACACTTCACTTCTATCTTCTATTAAATCTCTAAAATCTTCTTTCTCTCCAGGGCCTGACAACATCCCTAGTTGTGTGCTTAAGGAGTGCTGTACTTCACTTACTCAACCATTGCTTAAGCTTTTTAATCCATCCCTTGATTCTGCAGTCTTCCCATCTATATGAAAGGAATCGTTTGGGATTCCCTTACATAAAAAAGGTGGGGAGTCAGATATTTCGAATTATAGAGGTATTGCAAAGTTATCAGCCATCCCAAAATTATTTGAAAAAATCCTTACTTCGACTTTGCAACATCTTTGTAAGTCGATTATTTCCCCTGCCCAACATGGTTTTATTAAGAGTCGGTCCACTACGACCAACTTGCTTGAATTTACCTCCCTGGTAAATGATGCATTTCTATCGAAAATGCAAACTTACGTTATATATACTGACTTCAGTAAAGCATTTGACTCTGTTAACCTTGATATATTGCTATATAAGCTTGATTGTTTAGGATTCCCTCCCTCATTTCTTTTATGGATCGCCACCTATTTGAAAGGTCGCACTCAAAGAGTATTGCTTAGGTCGACTACCTCGAAAATGGTTTACGTTACTTCTGGTGTACCTCAAGGTAGTCATCTTGGACCTTTATTGTTTACTCTTTTCATTAATGACCTGCCTTCGATTGTATCACACTCTCGTATTCTTATGTACGCAGATGATGTGAAACTTATTTTTTCGTAAACCGATCCTTTGTGTCATACTCATCTGCAAGATGATTTGAACTCTATGCAGCGCTGGTGTTCGGCCAATCAACTGCAGCTAAATTGTTCAAAATGTATGTTCATGACTTTTAGTCGGACTAGACCCTACTTAACCACTTATACGATTGACAATGTTCCATTGCAACGTATCTTTACAGTTAAAGATCTTGGAGTCATTTTTGACAACAAGCTTAACTTTAATATGCATATGTCGACTATCACTAATGAGGCCAGAGGTGTACTTGGCTTTATTAAGCGTTGGTCGAAAGAATTTAACGATCCTTTCACCACAAAACTGCTATATGTTTCTTTAGTTCGTCCTATCCTTGAATACTGCTCATGTATTTGGTGTCCGCAGTACCAAAACTTCCAAGAGCGAATAGAATCCGTGCAGAAGCAATTCCTGCTCTTTGCCTTACGTGGACTTAACTGGGATCCCAATCTCCGTTTGCCATCGTATTCCAGTAGGTTTTTGCTTATTAATCTTCCGTCGTTACTTAACCGTAGAACAACGCTTGGTGTTGTCTTCCTACACAAGTTAATTAACGGCGACATAGACTCTTCCTTTCTGTTAGCTCGCCTAAACTTTTTTGTACCTAGTAGGCCAACTAGAAACTACGTCCCTTTGATTTTACCTTCATGCACGACTCATTACGCTTTGCATAATCCTCTTCGTGTTCTTTGCAAGGACTACAACAAAGTGTTCCATGTCATCTCGGTTGAGCTCTCTCTCCCACTTATAAAATCTTATATTCTTTTGTATTTACGGGACTCCTCTGCCTGTGTTTAGTTAAATCTATTTCCCTTTTTATACCCTGAACCCATTAAAAATGGGTAAAAAGGGTATTATGGTTTTGTGCAAATGTATGTAACAGGCATAAGGAAGCATCTCCGACCATATAAAGTATATATATTATTGATCAGTATCAACAGCCGAGTCGATCTGGCCATGTCCGTCTGTCTGTCCGTCTGTCCGTCTGTCCGTCCGTCCGTCTGTCCGTCTGTATGAACACACAGATATCAGAGACTACAAGAGCTAGAGACTTCATATTTGGAACATAAGTTCTCCTAATCCCGGGACAGATCAAGTTTATTTCATTTGATCGATAACTCGTCGCATTCAAAAGTTATCGATAAATTTTGATTTTAGACTAGCGTTTTTGGGACATAACTTCAAAGTTAGAAGAGCTAGAGACCCCAAATTTGGCATGTATAATCTCGAATAGCATACACATGTAACAAATGATTGTAAGGACTTGGTTCAGGGTATCTCCTAGTCGGGCACTCCCGACTAGAGCACTCTTACTTGTTTTCTTTATTTCGCTCCTTTATTTTTCTTTATTCTCTCTCTATCTTCTATTTTTCACTTTATAAAATACTTTCTAATAGTATATACTAACTCATTATAAATACTTGCTTCCTTTTAAATATTAACAAACTACTAAACAAATTTTTTATTGATTTTTGGTTTGATTGGGTTTTTTCTGGGTTTTCCCCAATCCTTACAACAAATGTTGGACCAATGATTAAATTTTGCTATTGATATCCCCAGAACCTAACGTAATTTTAACTTTATATCTTTAATTTAATATATTTACTATTTTAAATTTTTTGAAAATTTTGTATATACATATAAATGTTTTATAATTTTATACAAATTCTTTTGTGTCGACTGTCAATATTCGACAAAAAATAAATTAATAAATAAAAAATTAATTTGATTACAGTTATATATTTGAAAGGAAGAAAAAGAAAAAAGTGTTAAATTAATAATCAGTCGCCGCCGAGACTCGAACTTGCGAAACTTGCGTTCGTTAGCGCGGCTCTTTACGCCTTACGCCACAAACTGTTTTGATGATCGATGACAAAATGCCTTGAAGAGCAGACTGTCAAAAGCTTACTTGCGCTTGGGTTTGTTTGCTCATATGCACCTGTTTTTTCAAAATATTTAATGACGCGTATCTTCGCTGTTTATGACTCAATCGATTTTACCCATTGAAGGATGTTCAAGTGTACAAGGAAATTTAAGGCAATTGCTTTGAAAACATGGGATTTATGACCAAAACCGACTTCAAGTTGTATGTCAGCTATAAGATACAGTGGTCCGATCCGGCCGGCTCCAACCAATGTGCTGTCCCCTTGAATAATAAGTGTCTGTGTAAAGTTGCATCGCGATAGCTCAAAAACTGAGGGACTAGTTTGCATACATACAGACAGACAGACAGACAAACATGGCTAGATCAATTTGTCTTGTCATTCTAAGCACACTGACATTATATTTTGGGGGTCCCCGACGCTTCCTTCCATGCGTTACAAACTTCACCGCAAACTTAATATACAATTTTCTTCGAAAAGAGTATAAATATGTTACGCGACAAGACGATTTTACAGTATATGAAATTTCAGTGGTGAAGTTGGTAGAATGAAAATTGCCTAAAGGTTCGAAAAGATATTAAGTCGTCGGCACGCCGAAGATAATCCTTTCCCACTTGATTTTTTCTAATTCTTATTTTCAAATATAAAATATCTGAAATCAAAAGATAAATACATTTGACACCAATGTCTTAGAACAAAAACAATGCCATGCGAAAAACGACTTTCGTCACGCCGAAAATATGCTTCCCCACTTGCTAACACATTAAAAACCGACCTTAAAAAGTATATATATTCTTGATCAGTAGCAACAGCCGAGTCGATTTAGCCATGTCCCTCTGTCTATCCGTCCGTCCGTCTGTCCGTCTGTATGAACACGCAGATATCAGAGACTATAAGAGCTAGATACTTCATAATTGGAATATAAGTTCTCGGAGTGAACGGGACAGATGAAGTTTGTTTTATTTTACTCAAACCCTTCAAAAGTTATAAGTAAATTTTTCAGACCAGTGTTTTTGGCCATAACTTGAAAGTTATAGGAGCTAAAGGCACCAAATTTGGTATATATAGTCTCAAATAGCATGTACGAAATATTTCACTTTTTGGATGCCTTACCCCCATCCCCCAAAAGTGAAAAACAAAAATTTTTCAATGTATGACTTTGCAATTTGGTTTGATGACCCATTTTATATTCAATGTCCTTAAAATTCACAAAGATCGGGTACTAAACACAGAAGTTATTTAAGATTTACCTGTCCATAGTGTGGGGCCTTGCGAAGAAGTTAGCCTTGTGTGCTTGTTTGGATGTGCATTGATAGGAAAGTATGAATGGATGTAAGGACTGGGTTCAGGGTATCTCCTAGTCGGGCACTTTCGATTAGAGCACTCTTACTGGATTTATTTTGATGATCGCGTGTGCTGCCGGCAGCTTTTTGAATTAAATTGTGTTGATTTGGCACTGAATTGTTTTTTAATGCTCCCTATTAAGGATTTGTAAAGAAACTCTGGTGTGTTTTTCTATTACCAACCCGGCTCCACACTGCTCTATAAATCAGTTTCACGAAGAGAGAGAGTAGCTGAAATTTCCATATCTTCGCCACAATAGTGAGCTAATGTTTGCTCAAAACGGAGGTGGCCCCAGCTGGGAGAACGAAAGCTGAAATAACTGGTATATAATTACGTTTGAGCAAACAAACAAAATTGCAGGTGTCACAATATGAAGTCGACCTTAGTTAGCCAGTTTGACAATATTGTCCACACTTCCTGTTCATTTGTGAATGCAATATGATAGCGAACAGTGGTCAAAGTAGCAAGCTTATACTACAACTGCCGCTTATATTCCTTGGATTCAGTTGGGCCATGTTGCCAGGCCCATTGAATATACTGCTGGCGGAGCCGATGCTGGCCATTCCATATTTGCATGTGCTGCTGAGACGAGATCACGTACAGGCGGGTGCACGCAATGAAAATGTGGAGTGGTTAATGCAGCTTGATTATATGCCACACAGCTCGCACAGCTATGATGAGCTACAACCGCTGGGGAAGGCCAGCAGTTTGGTTGGCATGGATAGCCGTGACAGTGTTGCTTTGGTGATCAGCCTGCCGCAGCTTATCTCAAACAGCGGCGCTGCCCGCTCAACGGAGCGTGCCGGCATCTACTTCTACATTGTGGGCGACGAGGTAGGCAATCTAAGCCGGCAGCAACTGCAGGAGCTAGAGCAAAGCTGCCGGCAGCTCTGGATTCGACACAGAGTGTTCAATCGGTATATACTCACGGATGCTGACATATGGATCTATGATCCATTTGCACACAATGACCAAGGCGATTGGGATGGTATGTACGATGAGATGGGTAATGGAACTGGCAATGGAAATACATATGAGGATTCGTTTGGTCGCCTGGTACCTTACACGGGTGGCAAGGCATTGCCTATTCTATTATTTCACGACATGCAAGGATACCCGTTGCGAGTGCAGATTTTCAAGTCGGTATACGCGCGTCCAGAGCTAGATCGGAAGACAGGTATGCTGCGCCGCATAAGCGGCGTCGATTGGGAGGTGGCTCAAGTGATCAGTAAGCTGCTCAACTTCACAATGGTGCTGCCACAGCCGGATAGGAACTACTTTGGGTAAGCACTAGTACACACTATTTATACATGTATCAAATTGGATTGACAGACACCCACAGTAAAAGCAGTTCAGATTCAATTATATAGATTATGGTAGTTATTTAAACCATTCTTGCACCAGATTAATTCAATTAAAGTTCAATATTATGGAGATTTGTATTTAGTTAAATGTGTGAGAATTAATATGGTAAATAAGTTAAAGAAATTCAAATGAAAAATGTAGTACTATTTTCTGTTTATGCTCTTTTCGAAGCAAATAGTATATTAAGTTTGTGCTGAATCTTGTAACGCATAGAAGGAAGCGTCGGAGACCCTCAAAAGTTACTGCCAGAATGCTTAGAAAAACAAAACAAATTGATCTAGCCATGTCCGTCTGTCTGTCTGTCTGTATGTATGCAAACTAGTCCCTCAGTTTTTGAGCTATCGCGATGCAAATTTGCACAGACACTTATTATTCAAGGGGACAGCACATTGGTTGGATCCGGCCGGATCGGACCACTATATCCTATAGCTGCCATACAACTTGAAGTCGGTTTTGGTCATAATTCCCATGTTTTTAAAGCTATCGCGATAAAACTTTGTACATATACTTATTATTCAAAGAAACAGCACATTGGTTGGTGACGGCCGTATCAGACCACTACATCTTATAGCTGCCATACAACTCTAAGTCGGTTTTGGCCATAAGTCCGATGTTTAAAAGCAATTGCTTTAAATTTCCTTGTACACTTTAACATCCTTATAACTCAATAATGGTTGAAATTGCAAATCGATTGAGTCATAAATAGCGAAGATATGCGTCATTAAATATTTTGCAAAAACAGGTGCATATGAGCAAACAAAGTCAAGCGCAAGTAAGCTTTTGACAGTCTGCTCTTTAAGGGATTTTGTCATCGATCATTGAAACGGCTTGTGGCGTAGGGGTTTAAGTGACGCCCTAGCAAACGAAAGGTCCAAAGTTCGAGTCTCAGCGGCGACTGGTCATTTATTTTCATTTTTTGTAATTTGTAATCAAATTAATTTGCTTCCAATGTCTTAGAACAAAAACAATGCCACGCGATAAAACAAATGCTCTATATTATCGAGTTTGTCAGCGTTTTTAAAACTGCTTGGTTTAAGTAGTTGAGTACTGCGTTGACAAACGCAAGTTGCAGGTTGCAGGAAAACAAAACAAGTTTGCTTTTGACAGTCTGCTCTTCAAGGGATTTTGCCATCGATCATCAAAACTGCTTGTGCTTGTGCTGACAAACGAAAGCTCGCGGGTACGAAACTCAGCGGCGACTGGTCATAAAAAAAACTATACAACGCAAAAGAAACAAGTGAGAACGTTGCAGTCGGGCGGAGCCGACTGCGTAATACTCTGATACCATTTTAAGAACAGCTGAAAGCAAGTGAACAGAACATTTTTGCTGGTGTATGGGTGACCCGAAATCGGCCTTCCAAGTTTTTTGGGGTGGCTGGGGGGCGCTTTAGTGGGCGTGGCCGGAAAATCCAGGACGGAATCTTTTGTGGTGGTCAGCCCTAGTCTAAATTCCAAATTTAAGGCCTCTAGCTTCAAAATTTCGGGAAATATATACGTGTTATCGAATTGTGCATTCATGTATATCGATTTTCGCGATTACGGGGGCGGGAGTGGGCGTGGTCGAAATTTTCTGTGATCTGTAGAGGACGTCACCAGTAATATATATTCCAAATATGGTGACCTTAGCTCCAAAACTGCGGGTGATATAGGCATTTCAAATTAATTTTGGAGGGGGACTGTTGGGCGTAATAATTGGCGTGGCCGATAAACCTAGGATCCAATTTTTTCGGGAGATCACCAGCAATATACCTACCAAATTTGATTACTCTAGCTTCAAAATTGTGGGAGATATTCACGTTTAATCGATTTGTGATTTTAGGTGTATCGACACGTTATCGATTTGCCAGCCTCCCAGTAGGGGTGGCATAAATTTGAGATAAACTTGATCTGAAGCAGATAGCTATAATCATAACACAAAAGATTTCAAGAGTCTATCTAATATCGTTTCGGAAATACGTGCGTTCATCCAGACAGACAGACGGACAGTCGGACGGCCTGACGGACATCCGACAAAACCAATATACTATGAGTACCTTCGGTATCAGAGTATAAAAAGTTAAAATAAGTGACCAGTCGCCGCTGGACTCGAACTCGGGACCTTTCGTTTGTCAGCGCCACTTTACCCCTTACCCCTTATATCCATAAGCAGTTTTGATGATCGATGACAAAATCCCTTGAAGAGCAGACTGTCAAAAGCTTACTTGCGCTTGACTTTGTTTGCTCATATGCACCTGTTCTTTCAAAATATTTAATGACGCAAATCTTCGCTGCTTATGACTCAATCGTTTTGCGATTTTAGCCATTGATGAGTTATAAGGATGGTCAAGTGTACAAGGAAATTGAAAGCCATTGCTTTAAAAACATCGGATTTATGGCCAAAACCGACTTATAGTTGAATGACAGCTATAAGATATAGTGGTCCGATCCGGCCGGCTCCGACCAATGTGCTGTCCCCTTGAATAATAAGTGTCTGTGCAAAGTTGCATCGCGATAGCTCAAAAACTGAGGGACTAGTTTGCATACATACAGACAGACAGACGGACATGGCTAGATAAATTTGATTTGTTTTTCTAAGCATACTGGCAGTAACTTTTGGGGGTCTCAGACGCTTCCTTCTATGCGTTACAAACTTCAGCACAAACTTAATATACTATTTTTTTCGAAAAAAAAGTATAACAAGTAAGACTTGTCTAGTCAGAAGTACACGACTAGGAGATACCATGAGCGCAATCCTAACATTTATTCATACTAACGTATCCTTGCACATACATAGAAATACGCACATACTGCAAGCAGTGCAAGAAATTTAAGCATCTAGCTTACTTACAAGATCATGTCTTTATGTTTTACGAGATTATACATACAAAATTTGGTGCCTCCAGCTCTCAAACTTTTAAGTTATGGCCAAAAAACACTGGTCTGTAAACGAAATTTATCGCTTACTTTGTAGCTTTTTGTGCTATGCATGGATGTAAGGACTGGGTTAAGGATATATCCTAATCGGGCACTCCAACTTTGTTAGTTATAATTATAGTATGAAATATGGGATACAAATGTAAAATATTAATGTATTGTCTTTCACCAGGGAGCGCAGTGCGAATGGCAGCTACAATGGCGCAATCGGCTCTATTCTCAACGAGGGTCTGGACATTTGTCTAACGGGATTTTTTGTCAAGGATTATCTGGTGCAGGATTACATGGACTTTACGGTGACTGTCTATGACGACAAGCTGTGCATCTATGTGCCCAAAGCGCGCCGCATTCCACAGTCCATTTTACCCATCTTTGCGGTGGGCTATGACATTTGGCTCGGGTTTGTTCTGATGGCCTTTATATGCGCCTTCGTCTGGCTTCTGCTGCGTGCAATAAATCTGCAGCTGCGCATTATTCAAATAACTAGACAGCAGCTGTGGCAGCAGATTCTGGGTATTCTGGTGGACACGTGGATCGTTTGGGTGCGGGTAAATCTGTCGCGTCTACCTGAAAGCTATGCAGAGCGCATGTTCATTGGTTCGCTGTGTCTGGTCAGCGTCATCTTTGGTGCACTTTTTGAGTCGAGCCTGGCCACCGTCTATATACATCCGCTCTACTACGAGGACCTCACAACGTTGCAGGATCTGGACGATAGTGGACTGAAGGTTGTGTACAAGTACACCTCCATGTCCGATGATTTATTCTTCAGTGAGACGTCGCCCCTGTATGCTAGCCTGAATAAGAAGCTCTGGTGGAATTGAGATCTTGATGCGGATGTCACCAATGAAGTGGCCACAGTTGGTGGCAAGGCTGGCGTCTCGCGTTACTCCTCCCTAATGATGGAGTCCGTCAACTTTTTGCTTATGCGCCGCATTTGGGTGGTACCCGAGTGCCCAAAATACTATGCCATCTCATGTCATGCCAAGGGATGCGCCATGGGAGGAGGCGGTAAATGCACAGCTGCTGCGTCTGCTTAACGCCGGCCTCATACCCAAATGGATTCAGGATCAAAAGTACAAGGTGACCGTCAGAACGCACACCGCTCTACTCCAGGCGGGGGGCAAAACAAGCGAGGTTCGCGTCCTGAACACTTGCGATTTGCAACTGGCCTTCTATGTGGTAATCGGTGGCACACTGCTTGGCTTGTTGGGATTTCTTGCGGAGCATGGTTTGGCCAGGCATCGTTCGCTATCAATTCTCGTTTTCTAAATCCATACAAGTATCGTCAGGAGTATCGTCAGTCGTACTCTTGGGTTTTAATGTATTAATTTTTCTCTAATTAATTGGTGTTCCATTAACTGTCTTCACCTAATGTCTTTCAATGTAATTTTATGACATTTAATCGTCGTAAGCGCTAAATATTAAAGTATTCTATTAAAAATATGCCATCGAAGCGCCTTAATAAAGTTTGGACCCCTCAGAGCCAAAAATTTGCCGTCGCTGAGACTTGTACTTGGGACCTTTCGTTTGTCAGCGCCACTTAACGCCTTACGCCACAAGCAGTTTTGATGATCGATGACAAAATCCCTTGAAGAGCAGACTGTCAAAAGCTTACTTGCGCTTGACTTTGTTTGCTCATATGCACCTGTTCTTTCAAAATATTTAATGACGCAAATCTTCGCTGCTTATGACTCAATCGTTTTGCGATTTTAGCCATTGATGAGTTATAAGGATGGTCAAGTGTACAAGGAAATTGAAAGCCATTGCTTTAAAAACATCGGATTTATGGCCAAAACCGACTTATAGTTGAATGACAGCTATAAGATATAGTGGTCCGATCCGGCCGGCTCCGACCAATGTGCTGTCCCCTTGAATAATAAGTGTCTGTGCAAAGTTGCATCGCGATAGCTCAAAAACTGAGGGACTAGTTTGCATACATACAGACAGACAGACGGACATGGCTAGATAAATTTGATTTGTTTTTCTAAGCATACTGGCAGTAACTTTTGGGGGTCTCAGACGCTTCCTTCTATGCGTTACAAACTTCAGCACAAACTTAATATACTATTTTTTTCGAAAAAAAAGTATAACAAGTAAGACTTGTCTAGTCAGAAGTACACGACTAGGAGATACCATGAGCGCAATCCTAACATTTATTCATACTAACGTATCCTTGCACATACATAGAAATACGCACATACTGCAAGCAGTGCAAGAAATTTAAGCATCTAGCTTACTTACAAGATCATGTCTTTATGTTTTACGAGATTATACATACAAAATTTGGTGCCTCCAGCTCTCAAACTTTTAAGTTATGGCCAAAAAACACTGGTCTGTAAACGAAATTTATCGCTTACTTTGTAGCTTTTTGTGCTATGCATGGATGTAAGGACTGGGTTAAGGATATATCCTAATCGGGCACTCCAACTTTGTTAGTTATAATTATAGTATGAAATATGGGATACAAATGTAAAATATTAATGTATTGTCTTTCACCAGGGAGCGCAGTGCGAATGGCAGCTACAATGGCGCAATCGGCTCTATTCTCAACGAGGGTCTGGACATTTGTCTAACGGGATTTTTTGTCAAGGATTATCTGGTGCAGGATTACATGGACTTTACGGTGACTGTCTATTACGACAAGCTGTGCATCTATGTGCCCAAAGCGCGCCGCATTCCACAGTCCATTTTACCCATCTTTGCGGTGGGCTATGACATTTGGCTCGGGTTTGTTCTGATGGCCTTTATATGCGCCTTCGTCTGGCTTCTGCTGCGTGCAATAAATCTGCAGCTGCGCATTATTCAAATAACTAGACAGCAGCTGTGGCAGCAGATTCTGGGTATTCTGGTGGACACGTGGATCGTTTGGGTGCGGGTAAATCTGTCGCGTCTACCTGAAAGCTATGCAGAGCGCATGTTCATTGGTTCGCTGTGTCTGGTCAGCGTCATCTTTGGTGCACTTTTTGAGTCGAGCCTGGCCACCGTCTATATACATCCGCTCTACTACGAGGACTTCACAACGTTGCAGGATCTGGACGATAGTGGACTGAAGGTTGTGTACAAGTACACCTCCATGTCCGATGATTTATTCTTCAGTGAGACGTCGCCCCTGTATGCTAGCCTGAATAAGAAGCTCTGGTGGAATTGAGATCTTGATGCGGATGTCACCAATGAAGTGGCCACAGTTGGTGGCAAGGCTGGCGTCTCGCGTTACTCCTCCCTAATGATGGAGTCCGTCAACTTTTTGCTTATGCGCCGCATTTGGGTGGTACCCGAGTGCCCAAAATACTATGCCATCTCCTATGTCATGCCAAGGGATGCGCCATGGGAGGAGGCGGTAAATGCACAGCTGCTGCGTCTGCTTAACGCCGGCCTCATACCCAAATGGATTCAGGATCAAAAGTACAAGGTGACCGTCAGAACGCACACCGCTCTACTCCAGGCGGTGGGCAAAACAAGCGAGGTTCGCGTCCTGAACACTTGCGATTTGCAACTGGCCTTCTATGTGGTAATCGGTGGCACACTGCTTGGCTTGTTGGGATTTCTTGCGGAGCATGGTTTGGCCAGGCATCGTTCGCTATCAATTCTCGTTTTCTAAATCCATACAAGTATCGTCAGGAGTATCGTCAGTCGTACTCTTGGGTTTTAATGTATTAATTTTTCTCTAATTAATTGGTGTTCCATTAACTGTCTTCACCTAATGTCTTTCAATGTAATTTTATGACATTTAATCGTCGTAAGCGCTAAATATTAAAGTATTCTATTCAAAATATGCCATCGAAGCGCCTTAATAAAGTTTGGACCCCTCAGAACCAAAAATTTGCCGTCGCTGAGACTTGTACTTGGGACCTTTCGTTTGTCAGCGCCACTTAACGCCTTACGCCACAAGCAGTTTTGATGATCGATGACAAAATCGCTTGAAGAGCAGACTGTCAAAAGCTTTCTTGCGCTTGGGTTTGTTTGCTCATATGCACATGTTTTTTTCCAAATAATTAATAACGCATATCTTCGCTATTTATGACTCAATCGTTTTGCAATTTTACCCATTGCTGCGTTATAAGGATGTTCAAGTGTACAAGGAAATTGTATTTGAAAACATTGGATTTATGTCCAAACCCGACTTATAGTTGTATGGCAGCTATAAAATATAGTGGTCCGACCCGGCTGGCTCCGACCAATGTGCTGTCACTTTGAATAATAAGTGTCAATGCAAAGTTTTATCACGATAACTCAAAAACTGAGGGACTAGTTTGCATACATACAGACAGACAGACAGACGGACATGGCTAGATCAATTTGTTTTGTTTTTCTAAGCATAGTGGCAGTAACTTTCGGGGGTCTCCGACGCTTCCTCCTATGCGTTACAAACTTCAGCACAAACTAAATATACTATTTTCTTCGAAAAGAGTATAAATACTGACGCCACCAAGCAGTTTTGAAACGCGCTGACAAAGCTCGATTATACTGATCGTCTTTTTCGCGTTGCATAGTTTTTGTTCTAAGACATTGGTAGCAAATGAATTTGATAACAGTTATTTTATATTTGAAAAGAAGAATAAGAAAAAAGTAAAAATAAGTGGTCCAGTCGCCGCTGAGACTCGTACCCAGGACCTTGCGTTTGTCAGCGCACCACTTAACCCCTTACGCCATAAGCCGTTTTGATGATCGATGACAAAATCGCTTGAAGAGCAGACTGTCAAAAGCTTTCTTGCGCTTGGGTTTGCTTGCTCATATGCACCTGTTTTTTCAAAATATTTAATGACGCATATCTTCGCTATTTATGACTCAATCGTTTTGCAATTTTACATATTGATGAGTTATAGGGATGTTCAAGTGTACAAGGAAATTGAAAGCAATTGCTTTGAAAACATCGGATTTGTGGCCAAAACCGACTTAGATTTGTATGACAGCTATAAAATAGAGTGGTCCGATCCGGCCGGCTCCGATTAATGTGCTGTTTCTTTGAATAATACGTGTCTGTACAAGTTGCATCTTGAGCTCAAAAGCTGAGGGACTAGTTTGTATACATACAGACAGACAGACAGACGAACATGGCTAGATCAATTTGTTTTGTCATTTTAACCACACTTACAGTTACTTTTAGGGGTCTCCGACGCTTCCTTCCATGCGTTACGAACTTCAATACAAACTTAATATACAATTTTCTTCGAAAAGAGTATAAAAATGTTACGCGACAAGACGATTTTACAGCATATGAAATTTCAGTGGTGAAGTTGGCAGAATGAAAATTGCCTAAAGGTTCGAAAAGAGTATAAAATCGTCGGCACGCTGAAGATAATCCTTTGATTTTTATACCCTGAACCCATTAAAAATTGGTAAAAAGGGTATTATGGTTTTGTGCAAATGTATGTAACAGGCATAAGGAAGCATCTCCGACCATATAAAGTATATATATTATTGATCAGTATCAATAGCCGAGTCGATTTAGCCATGTCCGTCTGTCTGTCTGTCCGTCCGTCTGTATGAACACGCGGATATCAGAGACTACAAGAGCTAGAAACTTCATATTTGGAATATAAGTTCTCCTAATCCCGGGACAGATCAAGTTTATTAAAATTTATCGATAGCTCGTCCCGTTCAAAAGTTATCGATAAATTTCGATTTCATACCAGCGTTTTTTGGATATAACTTACAAGTTATAAGAGCTAGAGGCCCCTAATTTGACATGTATAATCTCGAATAGCATACACATGTAACAAATATTTCACTTTTTGGATACCAGCCCCCAAACCCCCCAAAAGTAAAAAAAAACCCATTTTTGAAGGTACGACCTTGCAATTTGGTTTGGTAACACATATTATCGACAATTGCTTGCCCCAAAAATTTCAATATGATCGGACAATAAACACAGAAATTATTTAAGAATTAAATTTCCATTGTGTGGGGCTCAGCGAAAGAGCAAGCTAACTGCTTAAACCGCTTGCACTGTTTGTACTGCTTGTACTGCAGCATGTGTGAGTTTAGAGTAGTACGAATGATTGTAAGGACTGGGTTCAGGGTATCTCCTAGTCGGGCACTCCCGACTAGAGCACTCTTACTTGTTTCTAATTCTTATTTTCAAATATAAAATATCTGAAATCAAAAGATAAATACATATCACACCAATGTCTTAGAACAAAAACAATGCCATGCGAAAAACGACTTTCGTCACGCCGAAAATATGCTTCACCACTTGTTATACCCTTAACACATTAAAAAGCATCTCCGACCATAAAAAGTATATATATTCTTGATCAGTATCAACAGCCGAGTCGATTTAGCCATGTCCCTCTGTCTATCCGTCCGTCCGTCTGTCCGTCTGTATGAACACGCAGATATCAGAGACTATAAGAGCTAGATACTTTATAATTGGAATATAAGTTCTCCTAGTCCCGGGACAGATCAAGTTTATTTTATTTGTTCGATAACTCGTCGCATTCAAAAGTTATCGATAAATTTCGATTTTAGACTAGCGTTTTTGGGACATAGCTTCAAAGATATGAGTTAGAGACCCCAAATTTGGCATGCATAATCTCGAATAGCGTACACATGTAACAAATATTTCACTTTTTGGATACCACCCCCCAATCCCTCCAAAAGTTGAAAATACGCATTTTTGAAGGTACGACCCTGCAATTTGTTTTGGACACACATATTATTGACAATTGTATGTCCCAAAAATTTCAAGATCGGACAATAAGCACAGAAGTTATTTGAGATTTAACTTTCCATTGTATGGGGCTCAGCGAAAAGCAAGCTAACTGCTTAAACCGCATGCACTGCTTGCAGTATGTGTGTGCTTGTATGTATGCACACTATTAGGCAAGTATTAATGGAAGTCAGAACTAGGCTCAGCGTATCTCCTAGTCGGGCACTCCCGACTAGAGCACTCTTACTTGTTTTGATTTGCGCGTGTGCTGCCGGCGGCTTTTTGAATTGAATTGTGTTGATTTGGCACTGAATTGTTTTTTAATGCTCCCTATTAAGGATTTGTAAAGAAACTCTGGTGTGTTTTTCTATTACCAACCCGGCTCCACACTGCTCTATAAATCAGTTTCACGAAGAGAGAGAGTAGCTGAAATTTCCATATCTTCGCCACAATAGTGAGCTAATGTTTACTCAAAACGGAGGTGGCCCCAGCTGGGAGAACGAAAGCTGAAATAACTGGTATATAATTACGTTTAAGCAAACAAACAAAATTGCAGGTGTCACAATATGAAGTCGACCTTAGTTAGCCAGTTTGACAATATTGTCCACACTTCCTGTTCATTTGTGAATGCAATATGATAGCGAACAGTCGTCAAAGTAGCAAGCTTATACTACAACTGCCGCTTATATTCCTTGGATTCAGTTGGGCCATGTTGCCAGGCCCATTGAATATACTGCTGGCGGAGCCGATGCTGGCCATTCCATATTTGCATGTGCTGTTGAGACGAGATCACGTACAGGCGGATGCACGTAATGAAAATGTGGAGTGGTTAATGCAGCTTGATTATATGCCACACAGCACGCACAGCTATGATGAGCTACAACCGCTGGGGAAGGCCAGCAGTTTGGTTGGCATGGATAGCCGTGACAGTGTTGCTTTGGTGATCAGCCTGCCGCAGCTTATCTCAAACAGCGGCGCTGCCCGCTCAACGGAGCGTGCCGGCATCTACTTCTACATTGTGGGCGACGAGGTAGGCAATCTAAGCCGGCAGCAACTGCAGGAGCTAGAGCAAAGCTGCCGGCAGCTCTGGACTCGACACAGAGTGTTCAATCGGTATATACTCACGGATGCTGACATATGGATCTATGATCCATTTGCACACAATGACCTAGGCGATTGGGATGGTATGTACGATGAGCTGGGTAATGGAACTGGCAATGGGAATACATATGAGGATTCGTTCGGTCGCCTGGTACCTTACACGGGTGGCAAGGCATTGCCTATTCTATTATTTCACGACATGCAAGGATACCCGTTGCGAGTGCAGATTTTCAAGTCGGTATACGCGCGTCCAGAGCTAGATCGGAAGACAGGTATGCTGCGCCGCATAAGCGGCGTCGATTGGGAGGTGGCTCAAGTGATCAGTAAGCTGCTCAACTTCACAATGGTGCTGCAACAGCCGGATAGGAACTACTTTGGGTAAGCACTAGTACACACTATTTATACATGTATCAAATTGGATTGACAGACACCCACAGTAAAAGCAATTCAGATTCAATTATATAGATTATGGTAGTTATTTAAACCATTCTTGCACCAGATTAATTCAATTAAAGTTCAATATAATGGAGATTTGTATTTAGTTGAATGTGTGAGAATTAATATGGTAAATAAGTTGAAGAAATTCAAATGAAAAATGTAGTACTATTTTCTGTTTATGCTCTTTTCGACGCAAATAGTATATTAAGTTTGTGCTGAAGTTTGTAACAAAACAAATTGATCTAGCCATGTCCGTCTGTCTGTCTGTCTGTATGTATGCAAACTAGTCCCTCAGTTTTTGAGCTATCGCGATGCAAATTTGCACAGACACTTATTATTCAAGGGGACAGCCCATTGGTTGGAGCCGGCCGGATCGGATCACTATATCGTATAGCTGCTATACAACTGGCAATGAATTAAATATTCTTAGAACAAAAAAAAAATTTTACGCGACAAAACGATTTTGTACAGCTTATGAAATTTCAGTGGTGCAGTTGGCAGAGTGAAAATTGCCTATAGGTTCGAAAAGAGTATAAAATCTTCGGCACGCCGAAGATAATCCTTCCCCACTTGTTCTATATAAATTATTTATTAAATTGAAATCAAAACAAGTAAGACTCGTCTAGTCAGAAGTGCACGACTAAGAGATGCCATGAGCGCAATCCTAACATTTATTCATGCTAACGTATCCGTGGACATTCATAGAAATACGCACATACTGCAAGCAGTGCAAGAAATTTCAGCAGCTAGCTTACTTACAAGATCATGTCTTTATGCTTTGCACTTTTGCGGGGATGGTGGGATGGTATCCAAAAAGTGAAATATTTATTACGAGATTATACATACCAAATTTGGTGCCTCCAGCTCTCATAACTTTTAAGTTATGGCCAAAAAACACTGGTCTGTAATCGAAATTTATCGCTTACTTTGTAGCTTTTTGTAGTTTTTGTGTTAGGTTACTATGTATGGATGTAAGGACTGGGTTAAGGATATATCCTAATCGGGCACTCCAACTTTGTTAGTTATAATTATAGTATGAAATATGGGATACAAATGTAAAATATTAATGCATTGTCTTTCACCAGGGAGCGCAGTGCGAATGGCAGCTACAATGGCGCAATCGGCTCTATTCTCAACGAGGGTCTGGACATTTGTCTAACGGGATTTTTTGTCAAGGATTATCTGGTGCAGGATTACATGGACTTTACGGTGACTGTCTATGACGACAAGCTGTGCATCTATGTGCCCAAAGCGCGCCGCATTCCACAGTCCATTTTACCCATCTTTGCGGTGGGCTATGACATTTGGCTCGGGTTTGTTCTGATGGCCTTTATATGCGCCTTCGTCTGGCTTCTGCTGCGTGCAATAAATCTGCAGCTGCGCATTATTCAAATAACTAGACAGCAGCTGTGGCAGCAGATTCTGGGTATTCTGGTGGACACGTGGATCGTTTGGGTGCGGGTAAATCTGTCGCGTCTACCTGAAAGCTATGCAGAGCGCATGTTCATTGGTTCGCTGTGTCTGGTCAGCGTCATCTTTGGTGCACTTTTTGAGTCGAGCCTGGCCACCGTCTATATACATCCGCTCTACTACGAGGACATCACAACGTTGCAGGATCTGGACGATAGTGGACTGAAGGTTGTGTACAAGTACACCTCCATGTCCGATGATTTATTCTTCAGTGAGACGTCGCCCCTGTATGCTAGCCTGAATAAGAAGCTCTGGTGGAATCGAGATCTTGATGCGGATGTCACCAATGAAGTGGCCACAGTTGGTGGCAAGGCTGGCGTCTCGCGTTACTCCTCCCTAATGATGGAGTCCGTCAACTTTTTGCTTATGCGCCGCATTTGGGTGGTACCCGAGTGCCCTAAATACTATGCCATCTCCTATGTCATGCCAAGGGATGCGCCATGGGAGGAGGCGGTAAATGCACAGCTGCTGCGTCTGCTTAACGCCGGCCTCATACCCAAATGGATTCAGGATCAAAAGTACAAGGTGACCGTCAGAACGCACACCGCTCTACTCCAGGCGGAGGGCAAAACAAGCGAGGTTCGCGTCCTCAACACTGGCGATTTGCAACTGGCCTTCTATGTGGTACTCGGTGGCACACTGCTTGGCTTGTTTGGATTTCTTGCGGAGCATGGTTTGGCCAGGCATCGTTCGCTTTAAATTCTCGTTTTCTAAATCCATACAAGTATCGTCAGGAGTCCGTCAGCGTAGCCGTTTTCTGCCACTTGGCCAATCGTACTCTCGGGCTTTAATGTATGCCGACGATTTTAAACTTTGTTAATATTTTGACGATTCATTTTTCTCTAGTTAATTGGTGTTCCATTAACTGTCTTCACCTAATGTCTTTCAATGTAATTTTATGACATTTAATCGTCGTAAGCGCTAAATATTAAAGTATTCCATTTAAAATATGCCATCGAAGCGCCTTAATAAAGTTTGGACCCCTCAGATCAGATTGAAACTGTAAAAAAAACAATTCCTTATCTGTGCACTTCGTGGTGTTAATTGAGATTATTATAGACAACTTCTTTCGTATGCGTGCCTCTCCGACACAAGTTTTTATCAGGTCAGATTGATTCTTGCCTTGTCTGTCTTCTTCGTTTTTCAGTTCCGTCCCGTCCAACTAGGCATTTTTGGCCCCTCTATATTCCGAAATGCATATCAAACTTATACCAACAAGAAGCTTTCCATACCTTATATAGTAACTATAATAAGTTCTCTCATCTATACTCCTTCGACTCCTCTATCTCGTTAGTAAAAGAATAAGTTATATCCTCCCTTTAATATTACAAATAAAACTATTTGTAATTTAAACTTAAGCTGGGCTTCTTCTAGGACCATAGCGGGCTTTTGGCCAGTAAAATGATCCCAACATAGGGTTTTTTTCTTCTTTTATATTTAAGTATTCATTGTTGTTTATAAAATTATTATTATAATCATTAACTTAAATAATTAAAAAAAAGAGGGGAAGGATTATCTTCGGCGTGTCGAAGATTCTATACTCATTTCGAACCTTTAGTAAATTCTCACTCTGCCAACTGCACCACTGAAATTTCAATAGTATGTTCAAATGAATTTATATTGTTCTTTTAAAATATTAAATTCAAGCTATTTTATATTTGAAAACAATATTTGTAAGGAAGAATAAGAAACAAGTGAGAAGGTTGCAGTTGGGCGGAGCCGACTGCGTAATATTTGATACCATTTTAAGAACAGCTGAAAGCAAGTGAACAGAACATTTTTGCTGGTGTATGGGTGACCCAAAATCGGCCTTCCAAGTTTTTGGGGACGGGAGGGGCGTGGTAAATCTTAAGAGGGGGTGACCAGAAGTCTATTTTCCAAATTTGGTGACTTTAGCTCTAAAACTGTGGATGATATACATTTTCGCAGTTTTTGGGAGACGGAAGGGGCGTGGCCCCAAATACTTTTAACGGAAGATATAAATTTTCGCGATTTTTGAGGGATAGAGGGGGCTTTGCCCCATAATAATGGGCGTGGCCGATAAACCTAGCATTCAATTTTTCGGGAGGTCACCAGCAATATACCTACTAAATTTTATTACTCTAGCTTCAAAATTGTGGGAGATATTCACATTTAATCCGTTTGTGATTTGAGGTGTATCGACATATTATCGATTTGCCAGCCTCCCAGTGGGCGTGGCATAAATTTGGAACAAACTTGATCTGAAGCAGAGTCTATCTAATATCGTTTCGGAAATACGTGCGTTCATCCAGACAGACAGACGGACGGCCTGACGGACATCCGACAAAACCAATATACTATGAGTATCTTCGGTATCAAAGTATAAAAAGTGAAAATAAATTACCAGTCGCCGCTGAGTTTCGTATTCGCGACCTTTCACTTGCCAGGGCGTCACTTTACCACTTACGCCACAAAGCAGACTGCCAAAAGCTTTCTTGTTTGGTTTTCCTGCAACCTGCAACTCGCGTTTGTAATCGCGGCACCCTACTACCAAGCAGTTTTAAAAGCATTTTTAAAAATCGCTGACAATCTCGATTATACTGCGCATTTGTTTTTTCGCTTGGCATTGTTTTTGTTCTAAGACATTGGAAGCAAATTAATTTGATTACAAATTACAAAAAATGAAAATAAATGACCAGTCGCCGCTGAGACTCGAACTTTGGACCTTTCAATGATCGATGACAAAATCCCTTGAATAGCAGAATGTTAATGAGTACCTTCGGTATCAGAGTATAAAAACTTACTTGCGCTTGGGTTTGTTTGCTCATATGCACCTGTTCTTTCAAAATATTTGATGACGCATATCTTCGCTGTTTATGACTCAATCGATTTGCGATTTTACCCATTGATGAGTTATAAGGATGTTCAAGTGTACAAGGAAATTTAAAGCAATTGCTTTGAAAACATCGGATTTATGACCAAAGTCGGCTTAGAGTAGTATGGCAGCTATAAGATATAGTGGTCCGATCCGGCCGGCTCCGACCAATGTGCTGTTTTTTTTTAATAATAAGGAGCCGGCCGGATCGGACCACTATATCTTATAGCTGCCATACAACTCGAAGTCGGATTTGGCCATATATCCCATGTTTTTTTATCGATCGCGATGAAACTTTACACTGATACTTATTATTTAAAGAGCCAGAACATTAGTCGGAGCCGGCTTGATCGGTCCACTATATCCTATAGCTGCTATAACTAGAAGTCGGTTTTGGCTATATATCCGATCTTTTCAAAGCTATCGACTTAAATTTCCTTGCACACTTGAACATCTTTATAGCTCATCAATGTTTAAAATTTCAAATAGATTCAGTTATAATTAGCAAAGATATGCGTCAATAAATATTTCAGTGTGAAAATCGCCTAAAGGTTCGAAAAGAGTATAAAATCTTCGGCACGCCGAAGATATTCCTACCCCACTTGTTTTAATTGCTTGCTTATTCTTCTTTTCAATTATAAAATAACTGTAATCAAATTCATTTGCTACTAATGTCTTGGAACAGAAAGAAAACAAGAAAACTTTTAACAATCTGGTCTTAAAGCAATATTGTTAGCAATCATGAACGCAGCCTGTGGAGGAAGGGGTAAAGTGACGCGCTGACAAACGCACTCCCACTGGGAGGCTGGCAAGCGATAACATGTCGATACACCTCAAATCACAAATCGATTAAACGTGCATGTCTCCCACAATTTTGAAGCTAGAGTAATAAAATTTATAGGTATATTGCTGGTGACCTCCCAAAAAAATTTGATCCTAGGTTAATCGGCCTCGCCCATTATTACGCCCACCAGCCCCCTCCCAAAATAATTTGAAATGCCTATATCTCTCGCAATTTCGGAGCTAAGTCCACCATATTTGGAATATATATTACGGGTGACGTCGTCTACAGATCACAGAAAATTTCGACACGCCTACATGAATGCACAATTCGATAACACGTGCATATTTCCCGCAATTTTGAAGCTAGGGCTGACCAGCCCAAAAGATTGCGTCCTGGATTTTCCGGCCACTAGAACGCCCCCCAGCCACCCGGTCCCCACGAAACACGGAAGCCTATATCTCACAGTTTAGGAGCTAGGGCCACCAAACTTTGAGGGTAGACTTCTGGACAAGTCCTCTAAAGATCGGGCAAATTTGGGGGACACGCCCCCTCCCGCCCCCAAAAATCGCGAAAATTTATATCTTCCACAGTTTTAGAGCTAAAATCAACAAATTTGGATAATAAACTTCTGGTCACCCCCTCTTAAGACCGACCACGCCCCCTCCCGTCCCCAAAAACTTGGAAGGCCGCAAAAATGTTCTGTTCACCTGCTTTCAGCTGTTTTTAAAATGGTATCAGAGTATTACGCAGTTGGCTCCGCCCATTTGCAAAGTTCTCACTTGTTTCTTATTCTGATTCTCCTTACAAATATTGTTGTCAAATATAAAATAGCTTGAATTTAATATTAAAAATTTAAGTTCATTTGAACAAAAAAAAAAATAAATGCCATGCGATTTTTTACAGCATATAAAATTTCAGTGGTGCAGTTGGCACGGTGAAAGTTGCCTAAAGGTTCGAAAAGAGTATAAAATCATCGGCACGCCGAAGATAATCCTTCCCCACTTGGTATACTCTTTTCGAAGAAACGCATAGAAGGAAGCGTCGGAAACCCCTAAAAGTTACTGTCAGTGTACTTAGAATGACAAAACAAATTGATCTAGCCATGTCCGTCTGTCTGTCTGTATGTATGCAAACTTGTCCCTAAGTTTTTGAGTTGTCGTGATAAAACTTTGCATAGCCACTTATTATTCAAAGTGACAGCACATTGGTCGGAACCGGCCGGAGCACTTTGTCTTATAGGTGCCATACAATTCGAAGTCGGTTTTGGCCATAAATCCCATGTTTTCAAAGCTATAGCGATGACACCTTGCACATATACTTATTATTTAAAATTACAGCACATTGATCGGAGCCGGCCAGATCAGATGACTTTATCTTATAGCTGCCATGTAACTCGAAATTGGTTTTGGTCATATATCCCACGTTTTTAAAGCTATCGCGATGAAACTTTGCACATACACTTATTATTTACAGACACAGCCCATTGGTCTTAGCCGGCCGATTCACTTTACCTTATAGCTGCCATAGAACTGGAAATAAATTTAATATTTCAAAAGAGAAATTTTAATTCATCTGATACCAATTGTTAGAACAAAACAAAATAAATACCACGCGATAAAGCGAATTTTTACATCATATGAAATTGCTGCGGTTGGCAGAGTGAAGATTGTCTAGAAGTTCGAAAAGAGTATAAAATCGTCGGAGCGCCGAAGATAATCCTTCCCCACTTTTTTTTTTCTAATTCTTATTTTCAAATATAAAATATCTGTAATCAAAAGATAAATACATATGACACCAATGTCTTAGAACAAAAACAATGCCACGCGAAAAACGCCGAGGATAATCGAGTTTGTCAGCGATTTTTAAAACGATTTGGTGGTGTTAGTGGTAAGGTGCTGCGCTGACACACAGCAGGTCGGGGTTCAAGCCCCAGTCGTGCCATCATACATTTTCACTTTTTTTCAAACTAATTTTTTCAAAAATGAAATTGCTTGAATTTAATATTTCAAAAGACAAATTCAAATTCATATGATACCAATTCTAAAAACAAAAACAATAAATGCTTCGCGATAAAACGATTTATTACAGCAAATGAAATTTCAGTGGTGCAATTGACAGAGTGAAAATTGCCTAAAGGTTCCAAAATAGTACATAATCTTCGGCACGCCGAAAATATGCTTCCCCACTTGTTATACCCTTAACACAATAAAAAGCATCTCCGACCATAAAAAGTATATATATTCTTGATCAGTATCAACAGCCAAGTCGATTTAGCCATGTCCGTCTGTCTATCCGTCCGTCCGTCTGTCCGTCTGTATGAACACGCAGATATCAGAGACTATAAGAGCTAGAGACTTCATTATTGGAATATAAGTTCTCGGAGTGAACGGGACAGATCAAGTTTGTTTCATTTTACTCAAACCGTTCAAAAGTTATAAATAAATTTATATTTCAGACCAGTGTTTTTTGGCCATAACTTGAAAGTTATAGGAGCTAAAGGCACCAAATTTGGTATATATAGTCTCAAATAGCATGAACGAAATATTTCACTTTTTTTATGCCTTACCCCCATCCCCCAAAAGTGAAAATCAAAAATGTTTCAATGTATGAACTTGCAATTTGGTTTGATGACCCATTTTATATCCAATGTCCTTAAAATTCACAAAGATCGGGTACTAAACACAGAATTTATTTAAGATTTACCTGTCCATAGTGTGGGGCTTTGCGAAGAAGTTAGCCTGCTTAAACTGCTGGCACTACTTGCAGTATGTGTGTGTTTGTTTGGATGTGCATTGATAGGAAAGTATGAATGGATGTAAGGACTGGGTTCAGGGTATCTCCTAGTCGGGCACTCCAACTTTGTTAGTTATAATTATGGTATGAAATATGGGATACATATGTAAAATATTAACAGCCTGTCAGACACAGCCAGTCAGCCAGACAGCCAGACAGACAGACAGACAGCCAGACAGCCAGACAGACAGACGGAGAGCCAGACAGCTAGACAGACAGCCAGACAGGCAGACAGGCAGCCAGACAGACAGACAGACAGTCAGACACAGACAGACACAGACAGACACAGATAGACAGACAGACAGACAGATAGATAGACAGACAGACAGACAGACATGCAGACAGACAGACAGACAGGCAGACAGACAGACAGCAAGACAGCCAGCCAGACAGGCAGAAAGCCACACAGACAGCCAGCCAGACAGGCAGATAGCCAAACAGACAGCCAGACAGACAGTCTGAAAGACAACAGACAGCCAGACAGACAGACGGACAGCCAGACAGCCAGACAGACAGCCAGACAGACAGCCAGACACACAGACAGACAGACAGCCAGACAGACAGCCAGACACACAGACAGACAGACAGATAGACCGACAGATAGGCAGACATACAGACAGACAGACACACATGCAGACAGACAGACAGGTAGACAGACTGTGAGACAGACAGTCGGGCAGACAGACAGATAGACAGGCGGATAGAGAGCCAGACAGACAGACAGCAAGACAGCCAGCCAAACAGGCAGAAAGGCAGACAGCCAGACAGACAGCCAGACAGCCATACAGACAGACGGACAGCCTGACAGACAGACAGCCAGACAGACAGACAGACATACAGACAGACAGCCAAACAGACAGCCAGACAGACAGACAGACAGATATACAGACAGACAGACAGACAACCAGGCAGTCAGCGAGACAGCGAGCCACCCAGACAGACAGACAGACAGCAAGACAGCCAGCCAGACAGGCAGACAGCCAGCCAGACAGGCAGCCAGGCAGACAGACATAGAGACAGACATGCAGAGAGACAGACAGATAGACAGACAGCCAGCCAGACAGACAGGCAGACAGCCAGCCAGACAGCAAGACAGATAGCCAGACAGCCTGCCAGACAGATAGTCAGGCAGACAGACAGACAGACAGACAGACAGACATACAGACAGACGGACACACAGTCAGACCGGCAGACAGACGGACAGCCAGACAGACAGACAGACAGCCAGACACAGACAGACACAGGAAGACACAGACAGACACAAATAGACAGACAGACAGGCAGACAGACAGACAGCAAGACAGCCAGCCTGACAGGCAGTCAGCGAGACAGCTAGCCAGCCAGACAGTCTGACAGACAACAGACAGCCAAACAGACAGACGGACAGCCAGACAGACAGACAGACAGTCTGACAGGCAACAGACAGCCAGACAGACAGACAGACAGACAACCAGGCAGTCAGCGAAACAGCGAGCCACCCAGACAGACAGACAGACAGCAAGACAGCCAGCCAGACAGGCAGACAGACATACAGACAGACATGCAGAGAGACAGACAGATAGACAGACAGCCAGCCAGACAGACAGGCAGACAGCCAGCCAGACAGCAAGACAGATAGCCAGACAGCCTGCCAGACAGATAGTCAGGCAGACAGACAGACAGACAGACAGACAGCCAGGCAGTCAGCGAGACAGCGAGCCACCCAGACAGACAGACAGACAGCAAGACAGCCAGCCAGACAGGCAGACAGCCAGAGAGACAGCCAGCCAGACAGGCAGCCAGGCAGACAGACATACAGACAGACATGCAGAGAGACAGACAGATAGACAGACAGGCAAACAGCCAGCCAGACAGCAAGACAGATAGCCAGACAGCCTGCCAGACAGATAGTCCGGCAGACAGACAGACAGACATACAGACAGACGGACAGACGGACAGACAGACAGACCGGCAGACAGACGAACAGCCAGACAGACAGACAGCCAGACAATCAGCCAGACAGACAGCCAGACACAGACAGACACATATAGACAGACAGACAGACAGACAGCAAGACAACCAGCCAGACAGGCAGTCAGCGAGACAGCTAGCCAGCCAGACAGTCTGACAGACAACAGACAGCCAGACAGCCAGACACACAGACGGACAGCCAGACAGACAGACAGACAGCCAGACAGGCAGCCAGACAGACAGACAGACAGCCAGACACAGACAGACACAGACAGACACAGATAGACGGACAGACAGACAGACAGACAGACATGCAGACAGACAGACAGGCAGACATACAGACAGCAAGACAGCCAGCCAGACAGGCAGAAAGCCAGACAGACAGCCAGCCAGACAGGCAGCCAGGCAGACAGACATACAGACAGACATACAGACAGACATGCA
>JAWNLL010000099.1:0-52056 GCA_035042425.1 Drosophila flavopinicola
CAGAAGAAAAAAAAACACTAGCAAAAAGTTGAACATTGAGTGGAAGGCAGAAGTGGGCACGGTGAAGACTGGTAAAAGGCGCTGCTCAAGTGAAAATTGTGTTTAAACTTTTTATGGGCTTTCCTTTCTTTTCTTTTTTTGAACACAAGCAGACACACACGCACATATTCAAACAGCTTGATATTGTGCCAGCAGCGAGCTTCGGGGTGCTGGCAACCCCTTTTTGCTTAAGTAAAGAGCATCAAGGCTTCCCAGACTCTACTAGCTGAAACACACACACAAGCACACACACTCACACCGCACTTATAATCATATCAACGCATTGTGGGCAAAATGCACACATTTTGTTGTACAAATTGATAACTAACCAACAAATCAAGTCTTTTAATTATTTCAAAGAGTTAACATATTGCGATTCTAATTACATTGAAAGCTCAAAGCCCAGATCAGTTAAAAGTGCTGCAATTTTAGTTATATCAACAAACCTATTTTAGTATTTATTTAGTATTGTGGAATATATGTTAATATAACGAGATATTGACTTGCATATTATAATGTTAATATGTTTAAAGATGGATTTTTTTCCTATTTTCAAACAGAACTTAACATTAACAACTGCAAGCTCAAATTGTTTGAAAATATGTTTATATAAAAATATAGAAAAAAAATCCTTTTAAATCACGTTTTTAAACGAAAATAACTTTAAGTTTGGATTTCTAATCTAAAATTTCGCTATCTTTTATCAAAAATATGAAGAAAAACAATTTTATAATATTAACTCCATTTTTCCCATAGTGTAATGGAATCTTAGTATGTGAAACGTATTAACGGTGAATGCCATATACGAAAGTGTGCTACAATTTTACATTGTTACTTTTGCCAACTGCTAGTGAGCGGTGTGGGTGTGTGGGTGTGTGGGTGTGTGACTGTGCACAGCTCAAGCCTCTGTCGGCTCCATTTATCTATCTATTTATCCGTCTGTCTGTCTGTTTGTGTGGTTGGCTGCTGTGCGTGTTGTTGCTTAGCTTGGCTCAAGTTTTGCCGCATCCGCTTGCTTTTTGTTAACATTCTTGAGCAATTCTTGTTGCTTTCTTTTGATGTGTACAGTTGCCATAGTGGTGATTATAACAGAAGTGTTTCCCCATCGCTGCTCCGTCAGCTGTTAACTTTTGTGCAAAGCCAGTGTTAAGCCCCGCCACACTCGCATTTTGCCATTTCGCTTCAATGCTTCTAAATTGGCGCGTAAAGAGCCAGAAAACCTCGCCATGAATTCCAGCGGCTTCATTATGCCATCTAACAGCAATTCAGCCAGATGTTACGTATACGCAACGTCAGCCAATGCTGCAAAGATAAGCAGAATGGTTAAGCTGCCAGTTGTCTTATCTGCTATTTTTGTTGTTTGTGTTCTGGCTGTACATGTTTTTCATTCTTTCCCAGATTATTGTCACTGGCTCTAATGGCATATGCATGTATAAAAGTCAATTGCTCAGATTTTTCGAATTAAGTCAAATAACTGCCAACAACACAATGCAATGCTCACATGGGCGGTCTCAATATTCAACAATTGCTGTCGCAGCGAAAAGTAATGTAAATACAAGCACACACAGACATTCGCACAACACACACACACACAGAGACTCTTACATAAATAAATCAGTTACTCTGATATGGCCAAGTGCAAAGCGTCGTATTAATATTATAAACACGTACACTTTACACTGTGCTCAGTCGGGAGTAATAATATGTGAATGCTGCTTGTATTGAATATGTACACAACTGCTCAAGTCTATTTCTCATCATTTCTCAAAATTAGCTAAGGTTTTACAAACTATTCGTTCAGTTTGGTTGTTTTCTCTCTATACCCAATCCTTTCAACAAATGTTGGAACCAATTTACATGTTAGGTACCTCTAGAAACCTTATCTTTGAATTTTCATTTATAATTTATATATGTATATAAATAAAATAAATAATAAAAGTATTCGTCTATCCAAAAAAAAACATTTTTTATTTATAAATATTATTTTTAATTTTCGTAACTTATAATTTAATTATATTTTCTTTGTGGACTTTCCATGTTGGCCATTAAATAAGAAATTAATATAGCTTTCTGGCAATTATCAATGTGAATAACCTTATAACTTGAAAAGCAGCTCATAAATCAACGGGGAACAGACCGAAGGCTATCTCAATAAATAAAGTCTAACCATAAAATTCACAAGGCAACGACTAAAGTTACGTCTAACAAGAGAGTTGTATGAATAAAAAACTGTTCATTAAATTGAAGTTATTCAAAGAGCTTTTAAAGCATAAACGAGAAAAATTGTACTGCCATTCTTGCGAAATAACATTTGAAGTAGCTCAATGCTTAAGCTATAAAAATAGAAGAGTTTCGTTAGGTAAACTGAAATGAAATGTAGTTTTACTTTCGCTTTGCTTCGTGTGCTTTCTTGTTATTGCATTTCAAACCAGTAGAACGCCATAAAAGCTATGAATAACTCTTGCTCTCAACTTTTTGCTACCCCTCGAAATCAAACTCCATGAAAGCTGAATCGTTTAGACTTCAAATTACAAATAACAAATGTAATCCTAATCCTTTAAAAGGGCTTTTAGAGTATTTGGGGTGCGGCGCGACTATTATTTGTTTGTTCCTGTTGAGGGCGGACAGTTGCAGAGCGTCGTGTCAAGTGCGAAGTGGCAAGTGCTGATTGAGCCTTAAGCTTTTAATAAACACCAAACGAGTATTACGCATACGCCGCGTGGGCTGGCGAACAAAACAAAGCTGTTTCTTTAAGCTGATGTTGCTTCTGTGTGCCCACTCGCAGAAATCTGGTTGACAAATCAAATGACCCGCTGGGAAAAAACTCGACAGGCCGATTTTGTCCAACTGCTTTTGCAGGCAGCTGGCGGCAAACGACAAATGGCAACCAGGAGTCGCTAAGCAGCGAACAGCGAGCACGCAAATGCAAATAACGTCTGGCGGGCAAATTGAGTATTGCAAAAGTGTGCACGGCTGCTTGAAATGTGCAATCTCTTGAGTGAAAGTGAGCCACTGGAGAGAAGAAAATGAACGAAAGCAGCAGAAGGCAAAGCGCACCAGTTCAAATAGAAATTGTTGATGCAAGTGCAGAAGAAAAAAAAACACTAGCAAAAAGTTGAACATTGAGTGGAAGGCAGAAGTGGGCACGGTGAAGACTGGTAAAAGGCGCTGCTCAAGTGAAAATTGTGTTTAAACTTTTTATGGGCTTTCCTTTCTTTTCTTTTTTTGAACACAAGCAGACACACACGCACATATTCAAACAGCTTGATATTGTGCCAGCAGCGAGCTTCGGGGTGCTGGCAACCCCTTTTTGCTTAAGTAAAGAGCATCAAGGCTTCCCAGACTCTACTAGCTGAAACACACACACAAGCACACACACTCACACCGCACTTATAATCATATCAACGCATTGTGGGCAAAATGCACACATTTTGTTGTACAAATTGATAACTAACCAACAAATCAAGTCTTTTAATTATTTCAAAGAGTTAACATATTGCGATTCTAATTACATTGAAAGCTCAAAGCCCAGATCAGTTAAAAGTGCTGCAATTTTAGTTATATCAACAAACCTATTTTAGTATTTATTTAGTATTGTGGAATATATGTTAATATAACGAGATATTGACTTGCATATTATAATGTTAATATGTTTAAAGATGGATTTTTTTCCTATTTTCAAACAGAACTTAACATTAACAACTGCAAGCTCAAATTGTTTCAAAATATGTTTATATAAAAATACAGAAAAAAAATCCTTTTAAATCACGTTTTTCAACGAAAATAACTTTAAGTCTGGATTTCTAATCTTAAATTTCGCTATCTTTTATCAAAAATATGAAGAAAAACAATTTTAAAATATTAACTCCATTTTTCCCATAGTGTAATGGAATCTTAGTATGTGAAACGTATTAACGGTGAATGCCATATACGAAAGAGTGCTACAATTTTACATTGTTACTTTTGCCAACTGCTAGTGAGCGTGTGTGGGTGTGTGGGTGTGTGGGTGTGTGACTGTGCACAGCTCAAGCCTCTGTCGGCTCCATTTATCTATCTATTTATCCGTCTGTCTGTCTGTTTGTGTGGTTGGCTGCTGTGCGTGTTGTTGCTTAGCTTGGCTCAAGTTTTGCCGCATCCGCTTGCTTTTTGTTAACATTCTTGAGCAATTCTTGTTGCTTTCTTTTGATGTGTACAGTTGCCATAGTGGTGATTATAACAGAAGTGTTTCCCCATCGCTGCTCCGTCAGCTGTTAACTTTTGTGCAAAGCCAGTGTTAAGCCCCGCCACACTCGCATTTTGCCATTTCGCTTCAATGCTTCTAAATTGGCGCGTAAAGAGCCAGAAAACCTCGCCATGAATTCCAGCGGCTTCATTATGCCATCTAACAGCAATTCAGCCAGATGTTACGTATACGCAACGTCAGCCAATGCTGCAAAGATAAGCAGAATGGTTAAGCTGCCAGTTGTCTTATCTGCTATTTTTGTTGTTTGTGTTCTGGCTGTACATGTTTTTCATTCTTTCCCAGATTATTGTCACTGGCTCTAATGGCATATGCATGTATAAAAGTCAATTGCTCAGATTTTTCGAATTAAGTCAAATAACTGCCAACAACACAATGCAATGCTCACATGGGCGGTCTCAATATTCAACAATTGCTGTCGCAGCGAAAAGTAATGTAAATACAAGCACACACAGACATTCGCACAACACACACACACACAGAGACTCTTACATAAATAAATCAGTTACTCTGATATGGCCAAGTGCAAAGCGTCGTATTAATATTATAAACACGTACACTTTACACTGTGCTCAGTCGGGAGTAATAATATGTGAATGCTGCTTGTATTGAATATGTACACAACTGCTCAAGTCTATTTCTCATCATTTCTCAAAATTAGCTAAGGTTTTACAAACTATTCGTTCAGTTTGGTTGTTTTCTCTCTATACCCAATCCTTTCAACAAATGTTGGAACCAATTTACATGTTAGGTACCTCTAGAAACCTTATCTTTGAATTTTCATTTATAATTTATATATGTATATAAATAAAATAAATAATAAAAGTATTCGTCTATCCAAAAAAAAAACATTTTTTATTTATAAATATTATTTTTAATTTTCGTAACTTATAATTTAATTATATTTTCTTTGTGGACTTTCCATGTTGGCCATTAAATAAGAAATTAATATAGCTTTCTGGCAATTATCAATGTGAATAACCTTATAACTTGAAAAGCAGCTCATAAATCAACGGGGAACAGACCGAAGGCTATCTCAATAAATAAAGTCTAACCATAAAATTCACAAGGCAACGACTAAAGTTACGTCTAACAAGAGAGTTGTATGAATAAAAAACTGTTCATTAAATTGAAGTTATTCAAAGAGCTTTTAAAGCATAAACGAGAAAAATTGTACTGCCATTCTTGCGAAATAACATTTGAAGTAGCTCAATGCTTAAGCTATAAAAATAGAAGAGTTTCGTTAGGTAAACTGAAATGAAATGTAGTTTTACTTTCGCTTTGCTTCGTGTGCTTTCTTGTTATTGCATTTCAAACCAGTAGAACGCCATAAAAGCTATGAATAACTCTTGCTCTCAACTTTTTGCTACCCCTCGAAATCAAACTCCATGAAAGCTGAATCGTTTAGACTTCAAATTACAAATAACAAATGTAATCCTAATCCTTTAAAAGGGCTTTTAGAGTATTTGGGGTGCGGCGCGACTATTATTTGTTTGTTCCTGTTGAGGGCGGACAGTTGCAGAGCGTCGTGTCAAGTGCGAAGTGGCAAGTGCTGATTGAGCCTTAAGCTTTTAATAAACACCAAACGAGTATTACGCATACGCCGCGTGGGCTGGCGAACAAAACAAAGCTGTTTCTTTAAGCTGATGTTGCTTCTGTGTGCCCACTCGCAGAAATCTGGTTGACAAATCAAATGACCCGCTGGGAAAAAACTCGACAGGCCGATTTTGTCCAACTGCTTTTGCAGGCAGCTGGCGGCAAACGACAAATGGCAACCAGGAGTCGCTAAGCAGCGAACAGCGAGCACGCAAATGCAAATAACGTCTGGCGGGCAAATTGAGTATTGCAAAAGTGTGCACGGCTGCTTGAAATGTGCAATCTCTTGAGTGAAAGTGAGCCACTGGAGAGAAGAAAATGAACGAAAGCAGCAGAAGGCAAAGCGCACCAGTTCAAATAGAAATTGTTGATGCAAGTGCAGAAGAAAAAAAAACACTAGCAAAAAGTTGAACATTGAGTGGAAGGCAGAAGTGGGCACGGTGAAGACTGGTAAAAGGCGCTGCTCAAGTGAAAATTGTGTTTAAACTTTTTATGGGCTTTCCTTTCTTTTCTTTTTTTGAACACAAGCAGACACACACGCACATATTCAAACAGCTTGATATTGTGCCAGCAGCGAGCTTCGGGGTGCTGGCAACCCCTTTTGCTTAAGTAAAGAGCATCAAGGCTTCCCAGACTCTACTAGCTGAAACACACACACAAGCACACACACTCACACCGCACTTATAATCATATCAACGCATTGTGGGCAAAATGCACACATTTTGTTGTACAAATTGATAACTAACCAACAAATCAAGTCTTTTAATTATTTCAAAGAGTTAACATATTGCGATTCTAATTACATTGAAAGCTCAAAGCCCAGATCAGTTAAAAGTGCTGCAATTTTAGTTATATCAACAAACCTATTTTAGTATTTATTTAGTATTGTGGAATATATGTTAATATAACGAGATATTGACTTGCATATTATAATGTTAATATGTTTAAAGATGGATTTTTTTCCTATTTTCAAACAGAACTTAACATTAACAACTGCAAGCTCAAATTGTTTGAAAATATGTTTATATAAAAATATAGAAAAAAAATCCTTTTAAATCACGTTTTTAAACGAAAATAACTTTAAGTTTGGATTTCTAATCTAAAATTTCGCTATCTTTTATCAAAAATATGAAGAAAAACAATTTTATAATATTAACTCCATTTTTCCCATAGTGTAATGGAATCTTAGTATGTGAAACGTATTAACGGTGAATGCCATATACGAAAGTGTGCTACAATTTTACATTGTTACTTTTGCCAACTGCTAGTGAGCGTGTGTGGGTGTGTGGGTGTGTGGGTGTGTGACTGTGCACAGCTCAAGCCTCTGTCGGCTCCATTTATCTATCTATTTATCCGTCTGTCTGTCTGTTTGTGTGGTTGGCTGCTGTGCGTGTTGTTGCTTAGCTTGGCTCAAGTTTTGCCGCATCCGCTTGCTTTTTGTTAACATTCTTGAGCAATTCTTGTTGCTTTCTTTTGATGTGTACAGTTGCCATAGTGGTGATTATAACAGAAGTGTTTCCCCATCGCTGCTCCGTCAGCTGTTAACTTTTGTGCAAAGCCAGTGTTAAGCCCCGCCACACTCGCATTTTGCCATTTCGCTTCAATGCTTCTAAATTGGCGCGTAAAGAGCCAGAAAACCTCGCCATGAATTCCAGCGGCTTCATTATGCCATCTAACAGCAATTCAGCCAGATGTTACGTATACGCAACGTCAGCCAATGCTGCAAAGATAAGCAGAATGGTTAAGCTGCCAGTTGTCTTATCTGCTATTTTTGTTGTTTGTGTTCTGGCTGTACATGTTTTTCATTCTTTCCCAGATTATTGTCACTGGCTCTAATGGCATATGCATGTATAAAAGTCAATTGCTCAGATTTTTCGAATTAAGTCAAATAACTGCCAACAACACAATGCAATGCTCACATGGGCGGTCTCAATATTCAACAATTGCTGTCGCAGCGAAAAGTAATGTAAATACAAGCACACACAGACATTCGCACAACACACACACACACAGAGACTCTTACATAAATAAATCAGTTACTCTGATATGGCCAAGTGCAAAGCGTCGTATTAATATTATAAACACGTACACTTTACACTGTGCTCAGTCGGGAGTAATAATATGTGAATGCTGCTTGTATTGAATATGTACACAACTGCTCAAGTCTATTTCTCATCATTTCTCAAAATTAGCTAAGGTTTTACAAACTATTCGTTCAGTTTGGTTGTTTTCTCTCTATACCCAATCCTTTCAACAAATGTTGGAACCAATTTACATGTTAGGTACCTCTAGAAACCTTATCTTTGAATTTTCATTTATAATTTATATATGTATATAAATAAAATAAATAATAAAAGTATTCGTCTATCCAAAAAAAAAACATTTTTTATTTATAAATATTATTTTTAATTTTCGTAACTTATAATTTAATTATATTTTCTTTGTGGACTTTCCATGTTGGCCATTAAATAAGAAATTAATATAGCTTTCTGGCAATTATCAATGTGAATAACCTTATAACTTGAAAAGCAGCTCATAAATCAACGGGGAACAGACCGAAGGCTATCTCAATAAATAAAGTCTAACCATAAAATTCACAAGGCAACGACTAAAGTTACGTCTAACAAGAGAGTTGTATGAATAAAAAACTGTTCATTAAATTGAAGTTATTCAAAGAGCTTTTAAAGCATAAACGAGAAAAATTGTACTGCCATTCTTGCGAAATAACATTTGAAGTAGCTCAATGCTTAAGCTATAAAAATAGAAGAGTTTCGTTAGGTAAACTGAAATGAAATGTAGTTTTACTTTCGCTTTGCTTCGTGTGCTTTCTTGTTATTGCATTTCAAACCAGTAGAACGCCATAAAAGCTATGAATAACTCTTGCTCTCAACTTTTTGCTACCCCTCGAAATCAAACTCCATGAAAGCTGAATCGTTTAGACTTCAAATTACAAATAACAAATGTAATCCTAATCCTTTAAAAGGGCTTTTAGAGTATTTGGGGTGCGGCGCGACTATTATTTGTTTGTTCCTGTTGAGGGCGGACAGTTGCAGAGCGTCGTGTCAAGTGCGAAGTGGCAAGTGCTGATTGAGCCTTAAGCTTTTAATAAACACCAAACGAGTATTACGCATACGCCGCGTGGGCTGGCGAACAAAACAAAGCTGTTTCTTTAAGCTGATGTTGCTTCTGTGTGCCCACTCGCAGAAATCTGGTTGACAAATCAAATGACCCGCTGGGAAAAAACTCGACAGGCCGATTTTGTCCAACTGCTTTTGCAGGCAGCTGGCGGCAAACGACAAATGGCAACCAGGAGTCGCTAAGCAGCGAACAGCGAGCACGCAAATGCAAATAACGTCTGGCGGGCAAATTGAGTATTGCAAAAGTGTGCACGGCTGCTTGAAATGTGCAATCTCTTGAGTGAAAGTGAGCCACTGGAGAGAAGAAAATGAACGAAAGCAGCAGAAGGCAAAGCGCACCAGTTCAAATAGAAATTGTTGATGCAAGTGCAGAAGAAAAAAAAACACTAGCAAAAAGTTGAACATTGAGTGGAAGGCAGAAGTGGGCACGGTGAAGACTGGTAAAAGGCGCTGCTCAAGTGAAAATTGTGTTTAAACTTTTTATGGGCTTTCCTTTCTTTTCTTTTTTTGAACACAAGCAGACACACACGCACATATTCAAACAGCTTGATATTGTGCCAGCAGCGAGCTTCGGGGTGCTGGCAACCCCTTTTTGCTTAAGTAAAGAGCATCAAGGCTTCCCAGACTCTACTAGCTGAAACACACACACAAGCACACACACTCACACCGCACTTATAATCATATCAACGCATTGTGGGCAAAATGCACACATTTTGTTGTACAAATTGATAACTAACCAACAAATCAAGTCTTTTAATTATTTCAAAGAGTTAACATATTGCGATTCTAATTACATTGAAAGCTCAAAGCCCAGATCAGTTAAAAGTGCTGCAATTTTAGTTATATCAACAAACCTATTTTAGTATTTATTTAGTATTGTGGAATATATGTTAATATAACGAGATATTGACTTGCATATTATAATGTTAATATGTTTAAAGATGGATTTTTTTCCTATTTTCAAACAGAACTTAACATTAACAACTGCAAGCTCAAATTGTTTGAAAATATGTTTATATAAAAATATAGAAAAAAATCCTTTTAAATCACGTTTTTAAACGAAAATAACTTTAAGTTTGGATTTCTAATCTAAAATTTCGCTATCTTTTATCAAAAATATGAAGAAAAACAATTTTATAATATTAACTCCATTTTTCCCATAGTGTAATGGAATCTTAGTATGTGAAACGTATTAACGGTGAATGCCATATACGAAAGTGTGCTACAATTTTACATTGTTACTTTTGCCAACTGCTAGTGAGCGTGTGTGGGTGTGTGGGTGTGTGGGTGTGTGACTGTGCACAGCTCAAGCCTCTGTCGGCTCCATTTATCTATCTATTTATCCGTCTGTCTGTCTGTTTGTGTGGTTGGCTGCTGTGCGTGTTGTTGCTTAGCTTGGCTCAAGTTTTGCCGCATCCGCTTGCTTTTTGTTAACATTCTTGAGCAATTCTTGTTGCTTTCTTTTGATGTGTACAGTTGCCATAGTGGTGATTATAACAGAAGTGTTTCCCCATCGCTGCTCCGTCAGCTGTTAACTTTTGTGCAAAGCCAGTGTTAAGCCCCGCCACACTCGCATTTTGCCATTTCGCTTCAATGCTTCTAAATTGGCGCGTAAAGAGCCAGAAAACCTCGCCATGAATTCCAGCGGCTTCATTATGCCATCTAACAGCAATTCAGCCAGATGTTACGTATACGCAACGTCAGCCAATGCTGCAAAGATAAGCAGAATGGTTAAGCTGCCAGTTGTCTTATCTGCTATTTTTGTTGTTTGTGTTCTGGCTGTACATGTTTTTCATTCTTTCCCAGATTATTGTCACTGGCTCTAATGGCATATGCATGTATAAAAGTCAATTGCTCAGATTTTTCGAATTAAGTCAAATAACTGCCAACAACACAATGCAATGCTCACATGGGCGGTCTCAATATTCAACAATTGCTGTCGCAGCGAAAAGTAATGTAAATACAAGCACACACAGACATTCGCACAACACACACACACACAGAGACTCTTACATAAATAAATCAGTTACTCTGATATGGCCAAGTGCAAAGCGTCGTATTAATATTATAAACACGTACACTTTACACTGTGCTCAGTCGGGAGTAATAATATGTGAATGCTGCTTGTATTGAATATGTACACAACTGCTCAAGTCTATTTCTCATCATTTCTCAAAATTAGCTAAGGTTTTACAAACTATTCGTTCAGTTTGGTTGTTTTCTCTCTATACCCAATCCTTTCAACAAATGTTGGAACCAATTTACATGTTAGGTACCTCTAGAAACCTTATCTTTGAATTTTCATTTATAATTTATATATGTATATAAATAAAATAAATAATAAAAGTATTCGTCTATCCAAAAAAAAAACATTTTTTATTTATAAATATTATTTTTAATTTTCGTAACTTATAATTTAATTATATTTTCTTTGTGGACTTTCCATGTTGGCCATTAAATAAGAAATTAATATAGCTTTCTGGCAATTATCAATGTGAATAACCTTATAACTTGAAAAGCAGCTCATAAATCAACGGGGAACAGACCGAAGGCTATCTCAATAAATAAAGTCTAACCATAAAATTCACAAGGCAACGACTAAAGTTACGTCTAACAAGAGAGTTGTATGAATAAAAAACTGTTCATTAAATTGAAGTTATTCAAAGAGCTTTTAAAGCATAAACGAGAAAAATTGTACTGCCATTCTTGCGAAATAACATTTGAAGTAGCTCAATGCTTAAGCTATAAAAATAGAAGAGTTTCGTTAGGTAAACTGAAATGAAATGTAGTTTTACTTTCGCTTTGCTTCGTGTGCTTTCTTGTTATTGCATTTCAAACCAGTAGAACGCCATAAAAGCTATGAATAACTCTTGCTCTCAACTTTTTGCTACCCCTCGAAATCAAACTCCATGAAAGCTGAATCGTTTAGACTTCAAATTACAAATAACAAATGTAATCCTAATCCTTTAAAAGGGCTTTTAGAGTATTTGGGGTGCGGCGCGACTATTATTTGTTTGTTCCTGTTGAGGGCGGACAGTTGCAGAGCGTCGTGTCAAGTGCGAAGTGGCAAGTGCTGATTGAGCCTTAAGCTTTTAATAAACACCAAACGAGTATTACGCATACGCCGCGTGGGCTGGCGAACAAAACAAAGCTGTTTCTTTAAGCTGATGTTGCTTCTGTGTGCCCACTCGCAGAAATCTGGTTGACAAATCAAATGACCCGCTGGGAAAAAACTCGACAGGCCGATTTTGTCCAACTGCTTTTGCAGGCAGCTGGCGGCAAACGACAAATGGCAACCAGGAGTCGCTAAGCAGCGAACAGCGAGCACGCAAATGCAAATAACGTCTGGCGGGCAAATTGAGTATTGCAAAAGTGTGCACGGCTGCTTGAAATGTGCAATCTCTTGAGTGAAAGTGAGCCACTGGAGAGAAGAAAATGAACGAAAGCAGCAGAAGGCAAAGCGCACCAGTTCAAATAGAAATTGTTGATGCAAGTGCAGAAGAAAAAAAAACACTAGCAAAAAGTTGAACATTGAGTGGAAGGCAGAAGTGGGCACGGTGAAGACTGGTAAAAGGCGCTGCTCAAGTGAAAATTGTGTTTAAACTTTTTATGGGCTTTCCTTTCTTTTCTTTTTTTGAACACAAGCAGACACACACGCACATATTCAAACAGCTTGATATTGTGCCAGCAGCGAGCTTCGGGGTGCTGGCAACCCCTTTTTGCTTAAGTAAAGAGCATCAAGGCTTCCCAGACTCTACTAGCTGAAACACACACACAAGCACACACACTCACACCGCACTTATAATCATATCAACGCATTGTGGGCAAAATGCACACATTTTGTTGTACAAATTGATAACTAACCAACAAATCAAGTCTTTTAATTATTTCAAAGAGTTAACATATTGCGATTCTAATTACATTGAAAGCTCAAAGCCCAGATCAGTTAAAAGTGCTGCAATTTTAGTTATATCAACAAACCTATTTTAGTATTTATTTAGTATTGTGGAATATATGTTAATATAACGAGATATTGACTTGCATATTATAATGTTAATATGTTTAAAGATGGATTTTTTTCCTATTTTCAAACAGAACTTAACATTAACAACTGCAAGCTCAAATTGTTTGAAAATATGTTTATATAAAAATATAGAAAAAAAATCCTTTTAAATCACGTTTTTAAACGAAAATAACTTTAAGTTTGGATTTCTAATCTAAAATTTCGCTATCTTTTATCAAAAATATGAAGAAAAACAATTTTATAATATTAACTCCATTTTTCCCATAGTGTAATGGAATCTTAGTATGTGAAACGTATTAACGGTGAATGCCATATACGAAAGTGTGCTACAATTTTACATTGTTACTTTTGCCAACTGCTAGTGAGCGTGTGTGGGTGTGTGGGTGTGTGGGTGTGTGACTGTGCACAGCTCAAGCCTCTGTCGGCTCCATTTATCTATCTATTTATCCGTCTGTCTGTCTGTTTGTGTGGTTGGCTGCTGTGCGTGTTGTTGCTTAGCTTGGCTCAAGTTTTGCCGCATCCGCTTGCTTTTTGTTAACATTCTTGAGCAATTCTTGTTGCTTTCTTTTGATGTGTACAGTTGCCATAGTGGTGATTATAACAGAAGTGTTTCCCCATCGCTGCTCCGTCAGCTGTTAACTTTTGTGCAAAGCCAGTGTTAAGCCCCGCCACACTCGCATTTTGCCATTTCGCTTCAATGCTTCTAAATTGGCGCGTAAAGAGCCAGAAAACCTCGCCATGAATTCCAGCGGCTTCATTATGCCATCTAACAGCAATTCAGCCAGATGTTACGTATACGCAACGTCAGCCAATGCTGCAAAGATAAGCAGAATGGTTAAGCTGCCAGTTGTCTTATCTGCTATTTTTGTTGTTTGTGTTCTGGCTGTACATGTTTTTCATTCTTTCCCAGATTATTGTCACTGGCTCTAATGGCATATGCATGTATAAAAGTCAATTGCTCAGATTTTTCGAATTAAGTCAAATAACTGCCAACAACACAATGCAATGCTCACATGGGCGGTCTCAATATTCAACAATTGCTGTCGCAGCGAAAAGTAATGTAAATACAAGCACACACAGACATTCGCACAACACACACACACACAGAGACTCTTACATAAATAAATCAGTTACTCTGATATGGCCAAGTGCAAAGCGTCGTATTAATATTATAAACACGTACACTTTACACTGTGCTCAGTCGGGAGTAATAATATGTGAATGCTGCTTGTATTGAATATGTACACAACTGCTCAAGTCTATTTCTCATCATTTCTCAAAATTAGCTAAGGTTTTACAAACTATTCGTTCAGTTTGGTTGTTTTCTCTCTATACCCAATCCTTTCAACAAATGTTGGAACCAATTTACATGTTAGGTACCTCTAGAAACCTTATCTTTGAATTTTCATTTATAATTTATATATGTATATAAATAAAATAAATAATAAAAGTATTCGTCTATCCAAAAAAAAAACATTTTTTATTTATAAATATTATTTTTAATTTTCGTAACTTATAATTTAATTATATTTTCTTTGTGGACTTTCCATGTTGGCCATTAAATAAGAAATTAATATAGCTTTCTGGCAATTATCAATGTGAATAACCTTATAACTTGAAAAGCAGCTCATAAATCAACGGGGAACAGACCGAAGGCTATCTCAATAAATAAAGTCTAACCATAAAATTCACAAGGCAACGACTAAAGTTACGTCTAACAAGAGAGTTGTATGAATAAAAAACTGTTCATTAAATTGAAGTTATTCAAAGAGCTTTTAAAGCATAAACGAGAAAAATTGTACTGCCATTCTTGCGAAATAACATTTGAAGTAGCTCAATGCTTAAGCTATAAAAATAGAAGAGTTTCGTTAGGTAAACTGAAATGAAATGTAGTTTTACTTTCGCTTTGCTTCGTGTGCTTTCTTGTTATTGCATTTCAAACCAGTAGAACGCCATAAAAGCTATGAATAACTCTTGCTCTCAACTTTTTGCTACCCCTCGAAATCAAACTCCATGAAAGCTGAATCGTTTAGACTTCAAATTACAAATAACAAATGTAATCCTAATCCTTTAAAAGGGCTTTTAGAGTATTTGGGGTGCGGCGCGACTATTATTTGTTTGTTCCTGTTGAGGGCGGACAGTTGCAGAGCGTCGTGTCAAGTGCGAAGTGGCAAGTGCTGATTGAGCCTTAAGCTTTTAATAAACACCAAACGAGTATTACGCATACGCCGCGTGGGCTGGCGAACAAAACAAAGCTGTTTCTTTAAGCTGATGTTGCTTCTGTGTGCCCACTCGCAGAAATCTGGTTGACAAATCAAATGACCCGCTGGGAAAAAACTCGACAGGCCGATTTTGTCCAACTGCTTTTGCAGGCAGCTGGCGGCAAACGACAAATGGCAACCAGGAGTCGCTAAGCAGCGAACAGCGAGCACGCAAATGCAAATAACGTCTGGCGGGCAAATTGAGTATTGCAAAAGTGTGCACGGCTGCTTGAAATGTGCAATCTCTTGAGTGAAAGTGAGCCACTGGAGAGAAGAAAATGAACGAAAGCAGCAGAAGGCAAGCGCACCAGTTCAAATAAATTAAACAAGTGAGAACGTTGCAGTCGGGCGGAGCCGACTGCGTAATACTCTGATACCATTTTAAGAACAGCTGAAAGCAAGTGAACAGAAAATTTTTGCTGGTGTTTGGGTGACCCGAAATCGGCATTCCAAGTTTTTGGGAACGGGAGGGGCATGGTCGATCTTAAGAGGGGGTGACCAGAAGTCTATCTACCAATTTTGGTGACTCTAGCTCTAAAACTGTGGAAGATATAAGCTTTCGCGATTTTTGGGGGCGGGAGGGGGCGTGGCCCCAAAAAATTTGGCCGATCTTTAGAGGGAGTGACAAGAAGTCTATCTTACAAATTTCTTGACTCTAGCTCTAAAACTGTGGAAGATATACATTTTCGCGATTTTTGGGGGCGGGAGGGGGCGTGGCCCCAAATTTTTTTTACCGATATTTAGAGGGGCTGACCAGAATTCTATCTTCCAAGTTTAATGACTCTAGCTCTGAAACTGTGGAAGATATAAATTTTCGCGATTTTTGTGGGCGGGAGGGGGCGGGGCCCCAAAATTTTTTGACGATCTTTAGGGGGGCTGACAATAAGTCTATCCTCCAATTTTGGTGACTCTAGCTTTAAAACTGTGGAAGATATACATTTTCGCGATTTTTGGGGGCGGGCGGGGGCGTGGCCCCAAAATTTTGTGTCCGATCTTTAGAGGACTTGGCCAGAAGTCTACCCTCAAAGTTTGGTGGCCCTAGCTCTTAAACTGTGCGAGATATAGGCTTCCGTGTTTCGTGGGGGCGGGGTGGCTGGGGTGCGTTCTAGTGGGCGTGGCCGGAAAATCCAGGACGCAATCTTTTGGGCTGGTCAGCCCTAGTCTAAATTCCAAATTTGGGGACTCTAGCTTCAAAATTGCGGGAAATATACACGTGTTATCGAATTGTGCATTCATGTATATCGATTTTCGCGATTACGGGGGCGGGAGTGGGCGTGGTCAAAATTTTGTTTCTGTAATCTGTAGAGGACGTCACCAGTAATATATATTCCAAATATGGTGACTTTAGCTCTAAAACTGCGGGAGATATAAGCATTTCAAATTAATTTTGGAGGGGGGGCTGGTGGGCGTAATAATGGGCGTGGCCGATTAACCTAGGATCCAATTTTTTCGGGAGGTCACCAGCAATATACCTACCAAATTTGATTACTCTAGCTTCAAAATTGTGGGAGTTATTCACGTTTAATCGATTTGTGATTTGAGGTGTATCGACATGTTATCGATTTGCCAGCCTCCCAGTGGGCGTGGCATAAATTTGGAATAAACTTGATCTGAAGCAGATAGCTATAATCATAACGCAAAAGATTTCAAGAGTCTATCTAATATCGTTTCGGAAATACGCGCGTTCATCCAGACAGACAGACGGACAGACGGACGGCCTGACGGACATTCGACAAAACCAATATACTATGAGTACCTTCGGTATCAGAGTATAATAAACTCCTAATTCATTGAACAAGAGGAACCGCTTATCTGTCCCCGACGGGATCGGTTGTGTCGCGCATAGACAAGTACGTGGGCATCTATAGTGCTCTCTACGTGTGCTAAAAAAGCACGGTACATTTTGGACGCTGTCTCGTGCAGTGTCGGCAGCCCGACAGCAATAAAACACAAGTGTAGTGCGACAAGTCTGCATTCGTTGCCCGTTTGGGCAAAACATTTCCCCTCTCCCTGCGCTCTGCGTACAAGAGGGGCAATACATATAAAATGGACAAGAACCTTTTTACCAACTCTCAGCTTAGCAATAAGCAGATTGATTATGAAAAAATGCGCCAAGTAGCTGGAAAATCACCACCGGATATCAGGACAGAGGTTCTTAATGTGCAACGCCTTTTATGCACTGATACTCACAGCATCAGCACAACAAATACAACACTAACATCTACTAGTGCTACTAGTAATTCAATATACACCACGGCAACTGTGCCAACTAGCGGAAGCATGAACAACCATGGTGCTTGCATCACCCAATGCTTCTCAAACATTGCACCTCCAACTCTCAGTGGAGCTGCAAAAATTGACTCTGTTGCACTCAGTGGAGCTGCTACAAAATTGGTGACTGCCCAACGAAATTTGAAAAATAAGAGGAAGAAACCTTTATCTCCCAATAGTAGCTTTAAGAGGTCGAGCAAAGAATTTAAACTGGACTTAACATCAGCTAACATGGCTAACTCTAGCAACAGGTTTGCATTGCTAGACATGGACACGGATGTAAACAGTGAAAGCCATGTTGACGAAATTTCTAGAGAGTCAAATGAAGGCCCTACTAGCTCCTCTGATGCTCATCCGAATATCACTAATGATGCAATAGACGCAGCAGACAACCCACAACATAACGTATCTAATACTAAAAATCAGCTTAACGGTACCCCAAAACCACCGCAAATAGTTGTGAGTATTACTAACCTTAATGATCTCTTTGAACTCATTATGGAGGTCACCAGTCCAGACAACGTGTCAGTCAAAGTCAACCAAGGAGAAACAGCCAGAATATTTCCCAAAGACAGTGACACTTATAGAGCTATTGTTAGTCATTTTGATAGTATTGGTATTGAGTTCCATACATACCAATTGAAAGAAGTGAAACCTCACAGAATAGTAGTTAAGGGGCTCCACCATAGCACTTTAAACAACGAAATTATTGCCAATTTTAAAAAATATGGCTTTGATGCTCTGCAGATACATAACCCAAGATCAAGGACAAACAAAGATGAAAAACTCAATATATTCTTCATTAATGTAAGGCCATGCCCAAAAATGAGGGAAATATATGATATCAAAACTCTTTGTAGACAAAAAGTGAGGATAGAAAGGATGCGCAAGACATCTGAAATTGCACAATGCATACGATGCCAGGAATACGGTCACACAGCCAAATACTGCCGTCGTCATCCTCAATGTGCACGATGTGGCGAAGATCATCTCACCAAGCTATGCGCACGTTCCCAAGATGAACAGCCTACCTGTATGCACTGTGGAGGAAATCATATGGCAAGCTACAAAGGATGCCAGTGGTACCAAGACTATCTTCGGCGATCAACGGGTTTTTCAATGAAACGACAGTCTTACAAGTTACCGTCTAGTCAGATTAGAAGGGATAGAAATCAAGAAAAGCAGCAACATCCAAAACAAAACAAGTGAGAACGTTGCAGTCGTGCGGAGCCGACTGCGTAATACTCTGATACCATTTTAAGAACAGCTGAAAGGAAGTGAACAGAACATTTTTGCTGGTGTATGGGTGACCCGAAATCGGCCTTACAAGTTTTTGGGGACGGGAGGGGCGTGGTCGATCTTAAGAAGGGGTGACCATAAGTCTATTTTCCAAATTTGGTGATTTTAGCTCTAAAACTGTGGAAGATATACATTTTCGCGATTTTCGGGGGCGGGAGGGGGCGTGGCCTCAAATTTTTTTGCCGATCTTTGGAGGGGGGCTGACAATAAGTCTATCCTGCAATTTTGGTGACTCTAGCTCTAAAACTGTGGAAGATATACATTTTCTCGATTTTTGAGGGCGGGAGGGGGCGTGGCCCCAAAAATTTTGGCCGATCTTTAGAGCGGTTGACAGTAAGTCTATCTCACAAATTTGGTGATTCTAGCTCTAAAACTGTGGAAGATAAAAGTTTTCGCGATTTTTGGGGGCGGGAGGGGGCGGGGCCCCAAAAATTTTTGCCGATCTTGAGGGGGCTGACAATAAGTCTATCCTCCAATTTTGGTGACTAGCTCTAAAACTGTGGAAGATATACATTTTCGCGATTTTTGGGGGCGGGCGGGGGCGTGGCCCCAAAATTTTTTGTCCGATCTTTAGAGGACTTGGCCAGAAGTCTACCCTCAAAGTTTGGTGGCCCTAGCTCTTAAACTGTGCGAGATATAGGCTTCCGTGTTTCGTGGGGGTGGGGTGGCTGGAGGGCGTTCTAGTGGGCGTGGCCGGAAAATCCAGGACGCAATCTTTTGGGCTGGTCAGCCCTAGTCTAAATTCCAAATTTGGGGACTCTAGCTTCAAAATTGCGGGAAATATGCACGTGTTATCGAATTGTGCATTCATGTATATCGATTTTCGCGATTACGAGGGCGGGAGTGGGCGTGGTCTAAATTTTGTTTCTGTAATCTGTAGAGGACGTCACCAGTAATATATATTCTAAATATGGTGACTTTAGCTCTAAAACTGCGGGAGATATAAGCATTTCAAATTAATTTTGGAGGGGGGCTGGTGGGCGTAATAATGGGCGTGGCCGATTAACCTAGGATCCAATTTTTTCGGGAGGTCACCAGCAATATACCTACCAAATTTTATTACTCTAGCTTCAAAATTGTGGGAGTTATTCACGTTTAATCGATTTGTGATTTGAGGTGTATCGACATGTTATCGATTTGCCAGCCTCCCAGTGGGCGTGGCATAAATTTGGAATAAACTTGATCTGAAGCAGATAGCTATAATCATAACGCAAAAGATTTCAAGAGTCTATCTAATATCGTTTCGGAAATACGTGCGTTCATCCAGACAGACAGACGGACGGACGGACAGACGGACAGACGGACGGCCTGACGGACATTCGACAAAACCAATATACTATGAGTACCTTCGGTATCAGAGTATAAACAGCAGCAGCAACAACCCGCTCGACAGCAACAAGCACACCAAATACCTAGCTCTCCTAGAGTTAATACCGGAGACAATTCCTATGCCTCAATAGTAAGAAACGGCAATGCACCTGCCCAGCGCCGTCTTCATAATCTTCAAGAGCATTTACAGTTACCGAAAACAAAACAAAATATTACGCAGGAACATCATCCAGTTGACATTCAGTCACTACTGGAACAACAGCAACAGCAATTTTTGAAATGGCAACAACAGCTGCAACTACAGCAGCAGCAGCAGCAATTCCTCTTGTGGCTTCAGGAGCAGCAATGAGAACAACAACAACAAAACAAGCAAAACAGTCAACGACTAGAACGGCTAGAAAGTATGGTTCATGAAATGGCCAACTTGATAAAGCAATGGACTGGGGCTACATCGGCTCATCAGCTCCAGAACAACGCCTCAGCCTCACAATGAATTCACTCAAGATCCTTATCTGGAATGTCAATGGCATTACAGGTAAAGCCAGAGAAGTTGAGCTCTTCGCGCACAACAACAACGTCGACATACTTCTCTTAAACGAGATCAGACTAAACCGAGGGGAAACAGTCAAAATATACGGGTATACCTTCTATCCAGCATACAAGCCATCACGTCACAATCACGGCGGCGGAGGAGCGGCGGTATTCGTGAGGAGCTCTCTCAGCCATTTTCCACAAAGAATCATTGAAACGAAAACCATACAAATGTCTTCAATAAAAGTTGCCACTGGGTTGGGAGACATGGAATTTAGTGCCATATACTGCCCACCAAGAAATAGAATTGAAGAAAGACACTTCAGTGACATACTTGCTTCTTGCGGCCAAAGGTATCTGGTTGGTGGAGACTGGAACGCGCGACATTGGCTGTGGGGAGACATATACAATTCACCCAGGGGCCGTGAACTAGCCGAAGCCATTACAGCCAGAGGAGCTAATATTCTTGCAACAGGATCACCTACTAGATACCCATATGTGTCAACTCACACACCTAGTTGCATTGATTTCGCTTTACACCATGGGATACCTGACTCTCAAGCAACTATCTGCCAAAGCTGGGACTTAGATTCTGACCATGTAGCCCTTGTTGTTAATTTGCAAACAGATGGTTCTTATATCAGGCCAAGCCCTCGGTTAATCACCAACCGTACAGATATCATGGCTTTCAAACAACATCTTGAATGCTCCATTCAATTAAATTCTACTCTGGACTCTAGTGAAGACATTGAAAACGCCGTTGATTTTCTAACCGAAAGTATATATACAGCTGCTACTGCCTCAACGCCGCCTTATCCTGAGTCACGTCCCATTCATTATGCCATTGTTCTTACGAGGGAGGCTAAAGAGCTCATCAGAACAAAGAGGTGCCTCCGACGAAGAGCCATTCGATCTCAAGATCCTTGGGACCGAGTTTTGTGGAACCGTGCAGCAAAACAACTACGTAACCTCTTAAGGGAACTCAGAAGTGATTTCTTCGAGCAAAAACTGGCTTCCATGGACTACACCGTCGATGCAAACTACTCGTTATGGAAATGCACAAAATCGCTTAAACGACAACCCTTTAGACAGGTTCCTGTCCGATGTCCTAGTGGTGAGCTTGCTAAAAACGAAGGGGAACAGGCTAATGCTTTCGGTTACCATCTAGAAGCTCGCTTCACTCCACATGAGTTTGCTACTACAGAACAGACTAGGGAGACCCAACAGAATCTACAGACCCCACTACAGATGTCCCTGCCTATCAGCCCTATAAGGATTGAAGAAATAACTGAGGCGATCCAATCATTGCCGAAAAATAAAGCTCCAGGTGTAGATAGGATTTGTAATGCTACGTTGAAGGCCTTGCCTATAAGAGCGCTCCTCTACATAGTATTAATTTTTAATGCTATTGTCAGGCTCCAAAGTGTTTCCAAAGCAATGGAAATTAGCAGCGATTCTGATGATTCACAAGCCAGGGAAACCAGAAGCTGATCCTGAGTCGTATCGGCCAATAAGTCTTTTACCCTCCCTATCTAAATTATGGGAGAGGACTATTGCCAATCGGATTACTTCCATTATAAGCCAACGTAATATCTTGCCGGTTCACCAATTTGGCTTTCGAGAAGGACACGGCACTGTAGAACAGGTCCACAGATTGGTGAAGCACATCATGCAGGCTTTTGACGACCTAGAGTTCTCAAACGCTGTCTTCATTGACATGCAGCAAGCGTTCGATAGGGTGTGGCACGATGGTCTACTATGCAAAGTAAAAAACCTTTTACCTGCACCATACTATGGCCTTTTAAGGTCATACTTGGATGGACGTGAGTTCAAGGTCAAGGTAAGAGAAACATACTCGTCAACTTATACAATGAGAGCAGGAGTGCCGCAAGGCAGTGTTCTGGGTCCGCTGCTCTATTCCTTGTACACTTCAGACATACCCAGCCCTACCTCTCAACATATGGAAGCTCCGTCTAAGGCTATTATTGCGACATATGCAGATGACATCGCAGTTATTTATAACTCCAAAAGTTGCGTAGAAGCCAGCAATGGACTACAGGGATATCTCGATACCCTTGCAGCTTGGTGCAAACGGTGGAATTTGAAGATTAACCCACAGAAAACAACAAACCCATGTTTCACCCTCAAAAAGCTAATGCACACCCCTCCAATCCAGCTAGAGGGAGTTACCCTGGAGCAGCCGACTCAAGCGAAGTATCTCGGCATCACCTTGGACAAGCGCCTTACCTTTGGGCCTCACATCAAAGCTACATTAAAACAAGTGAGAACGTTGCAGTCGGGCGGAGCCGACTGCGTAATACTCTGATACCATTTTAAGAACAGCTTAAAGCAAGTGAACAGAAAATTTTTGGTCGATCTTAAGAGGGGTGACCAGAAGTCTATCTACCAATTTTGGTGACTCTAGCTCTAAAACTGTGGAAGATATAAGCTTTCGCGATTTTTGGGGGCGGGAAGGGGCGTGGCCCCAAAAAATTTGGCCGATCTTTAGAGGGAGTGACAAGAAGTCTATCTTACAAATTTCTTGACTCTAGCTCTAAAACTGCTCCGGAAGATATACATTTTCGCGATTTTTGGGGGCGGGAGGGGGCGTGGCCCCGAATTTTTTTTTACCGATATTTAGAGGGGCTGACCAGAATTCTATCTTCCAAGTTTAATGACTCTAGCTCTGAAACTGTGGAAGATATAAATTTTCGCGATTTTTGGGGGCGGGAGGGGGCGGGGCCCCAAAATTTTTTGCCGATCTTTAGGGGGGCTGACAATAAGTCTATCCTCCAATTTTGGTGACTCTAGCTCTAAAACTGTGGAAGATATACATTTTCGCGATTTTTGGGGGCGGGAGGGGGCGGGGCCCCAAAATTTTTTGCCGATCTTTAGGGGGGCTGACAATAAGTCTATCCTCCAATTTTGGTGGCCCTAGCTCTTAAACTGTGCGAGATATAGGCTTCCGTGTTTCGTGGGGGCGGGGTGGCTGGGGGGCGTTCCAGTGGGCGTGGCCGGAAAATCCAGGACGCAATCTTTTGGGCTGGTCAGCCCTAGTCTAAATTCCAAATTTGGGGACTCTAGCTTCAAAATTGCGGGAAATATACACGTGTTATCGAATTGTGCATTCATGTAATATCGATTTTCGCGATTACGGGGGCGGGAGTGGGCGTGGTCGAAATTTTGTTTCTGTAATCTGTAGAGGACGTCACCAGTAATATATATTCCAAATATGGTGACTTTAGCTCTAAAACTGCGGGAGATATAAGCATTTCAAATTAATTTTGGAGGGGGGGCTGGTGGGCGTAATAATGGGCGTGGCCGATTAACCTAGGATCCAATTTTTTTCGGGAGGTCACCAGCAATATACCTACCAAATTTGATTACTCTAGCTTCAAAATTGTGGGAGTTATTCACGTTTAATCGATTTGTGATTTGAGGTGTATCGACATGTTATCGATTTGCCAGCCTCCCAGTGGGCGTGGCATAAATTTGGAATAAACTTGATCTGAAGCAGATAGCTATAATCATAACGCAAAAGATTTCAAGAGTCTATCTAATATCGTTTCGGAAATACGTGCGTTCATCCAGACAGACAGACGGACGGACGGACAGACGGACAGACGGACAGACGGACAGACGGACGGCCTGACGGACATTCGACAAAACCAATATACTATGAGTACCTTCGGTATCAGAGTATAAAAATGTCGATGTCTCACAGACTGCTACAGCTGCGGTGGCTCAACAACAAAAGGAGCACCTTGCCGCTGAGATGCAAAAGAGCAGTATATGTACACTGTATTACACCGATATGGCTGTATGGAGTGCAGATTTGGGGGATTGCTGCCAAATCAAACTATAAAAGCATACAAGTACTACAGAATAGGGTACTACGTCAGATAACAAACTGTCCCTGGTACGTACGCGGCTCCACACTACATAGAGATCTCAAATTGGAAACAGTTGAAGAGCAAATAGGAAGACATACAAGTAGATACAGCGAAAGATTGCTAAGACACCGCAGCCTACTCGCAAGAGGTCTACTCCCTGCCCGTCCTTTAAGGCGACTTAAGCGGCAAGGTTTTGCCAAAACAATTGGACGCCACTAGGACCTTCTCCTTCATCTAAAATCATCATACTATGTATGATGTTCGGCTTTACTAAAATTTACCAAAAATGTGTTGTAAAAGTACAGTTGATGTACAGGTTCTACACTTAATAAATATATTAACACAAAAAAAAAAAAAAAAAAATGATTAGATGCTTGCCAAATTGAGTGATTGATAGGTTGTCTGGTTGACAAATGTTTTGAATGACTGCTTAGCATATACACTCTAATTGATTGATTGATTGATGAACTAATCTGTCAACACATGAAAATTATAAAAAACAAGTGGGGAAGGATTATCTTCGGAGTGCCGAAGATTTTATACTCTTTTCGAACCTATAGGCAATTTTCACTCTGCCAACTGCACCACTGAAATTTCATAAGCTGTACAAAATCGTTTTGTCGCGTAACATTTTTTTTTTTGTTCTAAGTATATTTAATTCATTGCCAGTTGTATAGCAGCTATAAGATATAGTGATCCGATCCGGCCGGCTCCAACCAATGTGATGTCTCTTTGAATAATAAGTATCGGTGCAAAGTTTCATCGCGATAGATTAAAAAACATGGGATATATGGCCAAAACCGACTTCGAGTTGTATGGCAGCTATAAGATATAGTGATCCGATCCAGCCGGCTCCAACCAATGTGATGTCTCTTTGAATAATAAGTATCGGTGCAAAGTTTCATCGCGATAGATTCAAAAACATGGGATATATGGCCAAAACCGACTTCGAGTATTTCGAGTTTATGGCAGCTATAAGATATAGTATTCCGATCCGGCCAGCTCCGACCAATGTGCTGTCCCCTGGAATAATAAGTGTCTATGCAAAGTTTAATCGCGATAGCTCAAAAACTGAGGGACTAGTTTGCATACATACAGACAGACAGACAGACAGACAGACAGACAGACAGACAGACAGACAGACAGACAGACAGACAGACAGACAGACAGACGGACATGGCTAGATCAATTTGTATTGTCATTCTAAGCATACTGGCAGTAACTTTTGGGGGTCTCCGACGCTTCCTTCTATGCGTTACAAACTTCAGGACAAACTTAATATACTATTTTCTTCGAAAAGAGTATAAATATTTAAATAAATTCAAATTTTTAAAATATAAAATATACTGTAAGATTATAAAGCTAAAATTTAGAATGTAAATTAGAAACTCATGTAAGGGAAGAAACTCAATCAGACCAAAAATAAGTAAGTAAGTCTACAAATGTAGAACAAATACTAGTTATTGTTATTATGATTGCCAGACTGTCTAATGATTGACTGTCAGACTGATTGATGGGTTTATTGATCAATATATACCGACTCACTTGTTAAATGACTGATTGACGCAAAATGATTGACTAGCTGTCCTATTGATGGCACGATTGATTGACACTCTGAATATCCACTTGGAATGGTCTTTATTCAAATTCCTTTAAGACTGTTTATGACTTTAATGAGCAACAAGGCTATATATATCCAATATGTATACGAATATGTATGCATACATTTAAAATTTTTTATTTTTTTTATTTTGAAACAACCCTGCATTTGTATACTCATTTCGAAGAAAATAGTATATTAAGTTTGTGCTGAAGTTTGAAGCCCAAAAGTTAGAATGACAAAACAAATGGATCTAGCCATGTCCGTCTGTCTGTCTGTCTGTATGTATGCAAACTAGTTCCTCAGTTTTTGAGCTAACGTGATAAAACTTTACACAGAGACTTGTTATTCAAAGGGACAGCACATTGGCTGGAACCGGCCGGATCGGACCACTATATCTTATAGCTGCCATGCAACTGAAAGTCGGTTTTGGCCATATATTCGATCTTTTCAAAGCTAACGCCTTAAATATCCTTGTTCACTTGAACATCCTTATAGCTCATTAATGTTTAGAATTTCAAATCGATTGACGTATAAATAGTAAAGATATACGTCATTAAATATTTCGGGGTGCAGTTGACAGAGTGAAAATTGCCTAAAGGTTCAAAAGGAGTATAAAATCTTCGGCACGCCAAAGATAATCCTTCCCCACTTGTTTTTACAAATATCAAGATCTCAAATCATCTTCATCTGCGATATATGTATATATATATCATAGCTTCGATTTATATTCAGGTTAATTTGGAACTCATGCATGTATTTTGCGATTGCAGGTGGCGAGCCAGATTGAGAAGCTGCTGGAGCGTTCGCCGTACGAGTACACACTGTGGACAGCACTGATAATGAGCACCCAGGGCACGATGGCGCGCTGCAATGTGCCGGATGTGCTGAGCATCTATGAGCAGTGCATGCGACGCATGCATCTGGGTCCGAAGAATCAGCGCCAGCAGACGGACGCACTGATGCTGAATCTGTATCACAACTGTGTGCTCTTTCTGCGGCAATCGGCCAACTGTGGCCAGATGTTTGCGCTGTTGCGCCTGGCGCTCGAATTGCACTTTCCGCTCATGAATTTCGCTTGCTTCGAGGCGTGTGCGCAGGACGAGCAGCCGCTGGTCGAATACGAGGAGCTGGTGCTGCGCTCCGGCATGCCAATGCCAGAGATTTGGACGCGCGTCGAGCGGCTGCGACAGGCGTACAATTTCCTGCCCTATCCGCGGCATCAGCGACCCAGCGAGCAAGTGGAGCTAGCTGCTTTGGATCCGCAGCGCTGCATCTATGCGGACGATGTGTGTCCGTACATCTTTCCGCTGAAGGACAAGGCGAATACGCTGCAGCTGCTGCTGCTCACCGTGCAGCTGACCAAGCTGCCTTTTGTGCGCAGCAATTCGCTGGCGGAGCGACTGTCGGCGCGCATCGCGCACATTGGCGACTCGGAGGCAGTTGAAATGCTGCTGGCTGGACTGGGCGATCGCTGGACCTATGCGCTGCCGGTGCAGCCGAGGGATGTGAATTATCTCAAGGCATTGCTGTCGCTGTGCCGCGAGCTGTGCGTGAGTCCCAGTTTCATGCCGCATCTGATTGGCCACGAGCTCTACGAGCAGTGCATCAGTCAGCTGTTGCTGCAGTGCAGCGATGCCAACGCCGCGGGCGATTCCGAGTCGCAGCGGCTTGTCTTTCTGCTGCTTTGGTGTCGCTTCGAGCGGCTGCGTTTGCGCCTAAGGCAGCTGAGTGGCAAGCCGCAGGAGCAGCTGGATCAGCATGTTCGCCTAGCACGGCAGCAGCATCGCCAACTGCTCGCACAGCCCCAAAATCGTTGTGCGACGCAACTCTACACGGAGCTGGCCATGTTCGAGTACGAGACGGACAGGACGGCGGCTTTTCGCGTGCTCGACAATATTGTGGACAGTCGGCTGCAGGATGTGCATGGTCTACATGCGCATGTTGTCTATGCCGAGATGTTGATCTCACAGCAGGAGCCGCACAAAGCGCTCCAATTGCTGCTCAAGTGCAGCAGTCGTCAGCAGCTGGATGAGGTCATGGCAGAGCAGGCAAAGCAAGCCTCAACGTCCATGCCACTGGAGGCGTACTTTATGCCCGATAAGCTGCTGCTGCTGCTGCGGGCCCATTGTCTCGCACTCTGTCTGCAGCAGCAAGCAGCAGCAGCGTTGCAGTTGCTGCAACAGCTGCTCGAACATCCGATCTTTGACCTGGCCGCTCACTCCGCCAGCAGCAGTCGCTATCGACGCGAGCAACTGCGCGAGCTGCAACTGTTGCTGTTGCAGCTGCCCGCGACAGCAGCAACTACCATGTTGCCACAGCAACAGTTGCTGTCGCAATCGCTGCACGAGTTTCCGCGCAATCTTACGCTGCTGCAGCGCTGGACAACGCTTGGAGCGCTGCCCTGGTACAAGCAGCGTGTGCGTCTGACGCACACCAAGGCGGGCATTCTGGCGCTGCTGCATCTGGTGCTTGCTGTACGCTGTCGCTGCCAACAGCAGCATCAGCCGGCGGAGGAGGAGGAGGACCAGCTGCAGTCGCAACTGCTACACAATCGTGTCCTGAGCCTCTTTGAGACATTTCTGCCCAGCAATCCGCATCGCTCGAGCTTGGAAGCCGAACAATATGCGATCCTGCGGCGCAACTCCTTGTATTGGCGGCTCTATTTGCGGAGCTTGTCCACGAAGCGGACGAGCTTTGAGTGCGGCAAGCGCTGCCTTTTAATGGCCCTGGATGAGTGTCCGTGGGACAAGGCACTGTATATGGATGGCGTCACGTATGTGCCGCAGGAGGTGGGCAATCTGCAGGATGTGATGATGGAGAAGCAGCTGCGCATTTATGCCATACCCGAGGAGCTGAATGTCCTTCGCGAGGCATCCTAATCTTCACTACAAATAGATGTAAATACAGTTTTAGACCAAATACAGTTTTACATCTATTTGTAGTGAAGATTAGGATGCCTCGCGAAGGCAAATTGGCAAATATATTTCAAATGGTTGTTTCTCTTACGCTAATTTTTTATTTAAAATTATTATTATTATTCCTCTGTCACCCCTACTAATGTGTCTTATCATTTTCAAATTTCGCCTTCTAACCACCTATTTACCCCAACCATCTCTAACACTTCACTTCTATCTTCTATTAAATCTCTAAAATCTTCTTTCTCTCCAGGGCCTGACAACATCCCTAGTTGTGTGCTCAAGGAGTGCTGTAATTCGCTTATTCAACCATTGCTAAAGCTTTTTAATCTATCCCTTGATTCTGCAGTCTTCCCATCTATATGGAAGGAATCGTTTGTGATTCCTTTACATAAAAAAGGTGGGAAGTCAGATATTTCGAATTATAGAGGTATTGCAAAGTTATCAGCCATCCCAAAATTATTTGAAAAATCCTTACTTCGACTTTGCAACATCTCTGTAAGTCGATTATTTCCCCTGCCCAACATGGTTTTATTAAGAGTCGGTCCACTACGACCAACTTGCTTGAATTTACCTCCCTGGTAAATGATGCATTTCTATCGAAAATGCAAACTGACGTTATATATACTGACTTCAGTAAAGCATTTGACTCTGTTAACCATGATATATTGCTATATAAGCTTGATTGTTTAGGATTCCCTCCCTCATTTCTTTTATGGATTGCCACCTATTTGAAAGGTCGCACTCAAAGAGTATTGCTTAGGTCGACTACCTCGAAAATGGTTCACGTTACTTCTGGTGTACCTCAAGGTAGTCATCTTGGACCTTTATTGTTTACTCTTTTCATTAATGACCTGCCTTCGATTGTATCACACTCTCGTATTCTTATGTACGCAGATGATGTGAAACTTATTTTTTCGTACACCGATCCCTTGTGTCATACTCATCTGCAAGATGATTTGAACTCTATGCAGCGCTGGTGTTCGGCCAATCAACTGCAGCTAAATTGTTCAAAATGTATGTTCATGACTTTTAGTCGGACTAGACCCTACTTAACCACTTATACGATTGACAATGTTCCATTGCAACGTATCTTTACAGTTAAAGATCTTGTAGTCATTTTTGACAACAAGCTTAACTTTAATATGCATATGTCGACTATCACTAATGAGGCCAGAGGTGTACTTGGCTTTATTAAGCGTTGGTCGAAAGAATTTAACGATCCTTTCACCACAAAACTGCTATATGTTTCTTTAGTTCGTCCTATCCTTGAATACTGCTCATGTATTTGGTGTCCGCAGTACCAAAACTTCCAAGAGCGTATAGAATCCGTGCAGAAGCAATTTCTGCTCTTTGCCTTACGTGGACTTAACTGGGATCCCAATCTCCGTTTGCCATCGTATTCCAGTAGGCTGTTACTTATTAATCTTCCGTCGTTACTTAACCGTAGAACAACGCTTGGTGTTGTCTTCCTACACAAGTTAATTAACGGCGACATAGACTCTTCCTTTCTGTTAGCTCGCCTAAACTTTTTTGTGCCTAGTAGGCCAACAAGAAACTACGTCCCCTTGATTTTACCTTCATGCACGACTGATTACGCTTTGCACAATCCTCTTCGTGTTCTTTGCAAGGACTACAACAAAGTGTTCCATGTCATCTCGGTTGAGCTCTCTCTCCCACTAATAAAATCTTATATTCTTTTGTATTTACGGGACACCTCTGCCCGTGTTTAGTTAAATCTATTTTCCCTTTTCTTTCTTTATTTCCCTCCTTTATTTTTCTTTATTCTCTCTCTATCTTCTATCTTTCACTTTATAAAATACTTTCTAATATATACTAACTCATTAACTACTAAACAAATTTTTATTGATTTTTGGTTTGATTGGTTTTTTCTGGGTTTCCCCAATCCTTGCAACAAATGTTGGACCAATGATTTAATTTTGCTATTGATATCCCCAGAGCCTAACGTAATTTTAACTTTATTTCTTTAATTTAATATATTTACGATTTTAAATTTATTTAAATTCTTGTATATACATTAAAATTTTTTTATAATTTTATATAAATTCTTTTGTGTCGACTGTCAGTAGTCGACAATAAATAAAATAAAATAAAATAAAATAAAAAAATTGTTTTTTAATTTTTTTGTTTACGGTTATTGAAGATTTTATAATTAATTAAAAAAAACTGTCAAAGACTTTCATTATACTCTGATACCGAAGGTACTCATAGTATATTGGTTTTGTCGAATGTCCGTCAGGCCGTCCGTCTGTCCGTCTGTCTGTCTGGATGAACGCGCGTATTTCCGAAACGATATTAGATAGACTCTTGAAATCTTTTGCGTTATGATTATAGCTATCTGCTTCAGATCAAGTTTATTCCAAATTTATGCCACGCCCACTGGGAGGCTGGCAAATCGATAACATGTCGATACACCTCAAATCACAAATCGATTAAACGTGAATAACTCCCACAATTTTGAAGCTAGAGTAATCAAATTTGGTAGGTATATTGCTGGTGACCTCCCGAAAAAATTGGATCCTAGGTTAATCGGCCACGCCCATTATTACGCCCACCAGCCCCCCCTCCAAAATTAATTTGAAATGCTTATATCTCCCGCAGTTTTAGAGCTAAAGTCACCATATTTGGAATATATATTACTGGTGACGTCCTCTACAGATTACAGAAACAAAATTTTGACCACGCCCACTCCCGCCCCGTAATCGCGAAAATCGATATACATGAATGCACAATTCGATAACACGTGTATATTTCCCGCAATTTTGAAGCTAGAGTCCCCAAATTTGGAATTTAGACTAGGGCTGACCAGTCCAAAAGATTGCGTCCTGGATTTTCCGGCCACGCCCACTAGAACGCCCCCAGCTACCCCGCCCCCACGAAACACGGAAGCCTATATCTCGCACAGTTTAAGAGCTAGGGCCACCAAACTTTGAGGGTAGACTTCTGGCCAAGTCCTCTAAAGATCGGACAAAAAATTTTGGGGCCACGCCCCCGCCCGCCCCCAAAAATCGCGAAAATGTATATCTTCCACAGTTTTAGAGCTAGAGTCACCAAAATTGGAGGATAGACTTATTGTCAGCCCCCTAAAGATCGGCAAAAAATTTTGGGGCCCCGCCCCCTCCCGCCCCCAAAAATCGCGAAAATGTATATCTTCCACAGTTTTAGAGCTAGAGTCAAGAAATTTGTAAGATAGACTTCTTGTCACTCCCACTAAAGATCGGCCAAATTTTTTGGGGCCACGCCCCCTCCCGCCCCCAAAAATCGCGAAAGCTTATATCTTCCACAGTTTTAGAGCTAGAGTCACCAAAATTGGTAGATAGACTTCTGGTCACCCCCTCTTAAGATCGACCATGCCCCTCCCGTTCCCAAAAACTTGGAATGCCGATTTCGGGTCACCCAAACACCAGCAAAAATTTTCTGTTCACTTGCTTTCAGCTGTTCTTAAAATGGTATCAGAGTATTACGCAGTCGGCTCCGCCCGACTGCAACGTTCTCACTTGTTTTTAATTGTTTAATGTATTAGTGAGAGCTAAATTAAGTCTTTTGTAAATTTCACAGACTATACTAGACAGTAGAAACAAATGGTTGGACGTCTTCCAAAGTATGCCAGCACATATCCGTATCGGTGATATTTTACTCTTTAATCTAGTTAAAAAGCTTATGCAAATTATAAAATAACGGCATATGTTAAGTGGCAACAATGGAGTTGCAGGTATGCTACTGATATCTAAATGAACAATGCAATGGTACATTTAATATTTATTAAAAATTAACCATTGAATAAGTATATATTGTATCATTTAGGGCAAGTAACAAAAGCTCGAAATGGAAATGTTATCGATCGAGTCGATGCCATAAGTGAAACGTGCTGTTAACTTAACAGCACTGTTAAACGCAATGAAACGAAACGGTAAAAAGCTTTTGATGGAATATTAAAGGCGGCTAATTAACAACAATAATTGAAATAAACAACAATATTTGTAAAAACAAGAATCGAATGCATTAGTTTAGAAGTGCAGCGGACTAAACGAAACTTGCAAGCTTACTATTCTCGAAGCAAAACATAAAAGAAAACAAAGCATACTTTTGCGATTATCTAAATTAATATTTAATTTGAAGAAATAATGCGAAGAATTTCAAAGACTGCTTCATACTTACACAATTTATGCAATTTCTCTATTTAAACTACTAGTTTGACATTGTAAATTGTATTTTGTAATTTTCATATTTGAATTATTTGGGGCTTGTAACACTATTCAAACTTTTTGAGAAAATTATGTATGGTCTTGCTGTTATATTTCAATATATAAGAACATTTGCACAGCGAGCTTTTCCTAAAACTGTCATTAGAAAACTTTCACGGCTTAGGTCTACTATTGGGGATATTTGTAACTCCTGCAGCTTCGAGCTCTCGCGTATAAGAGTGAACGAGCAGAACGAGAACGCGATAGAGAGAGAGAGCGAGAGAGAGAGCAAAGTTCAACAGCAAAATATTGCGTATACGCCATGCAAGCAAAGCTCGCCAAAGCTTACGCTCAAAAACATCTTGACCATGAAAAATAGAAGCAGCAGCCGCCGTCGCAGCCGCCGTCGCAGCAGCAAAAGCTTCTTGAGCTCTTGAGTCAAATTGGCCCAGCTGTATGACACCAACGCCTCCGCGTCCTGGCCAAAAACTCTGTTAGGGCTCTGGCTGCTGCTGCTGCTGCTGCTTCTGGCATTGCTGCTGTTGCGTTCGACGCTAGTCGGTCGACAGCAGTCCAAGTCCAAAGACGTCGCCGTCGTTGATGCTCTCTGACGCCGCAGTTTTTTTTTTTGTTTTTTGTAACAGTTTTTGTGCGAACATTAAAAACAAAACAAACAAGCAACTACAACAACAACGACAACGACAACGACAACAACATCGCGTAGGTACAGATGCAGCTAGATATTGAGTTGACTTTTAATAAACTCACACACACACACATGCATGCGATTGTTGTGTAAGTGTAGAAGTAGCAGCTTCGTTCAGTTTGTCGCCTAAACAAAAGCTCAAAATGCTCTCCCCAACTTGCCGCTGCGTAGTTGTTGTTGCTGTAATATAACAAATGAAGTAACAGACAGAAAGCAAAAACAAGCCGCCGTCGCCGCTGACAGTTGAGTGTGTGTGTGTGTGTGTGTGTTGTATTATTTGTTGTTGTTGCTTTTTCGCTTATCCTTTCTGGGCAAGGCTTGAGGCAGCGTCAAGGTCCCTCGGCAGCTTTTTAGCGCCCACCAGCAAGCACTCTCCCACTCAAAAAGTATTGCGCTATCGCACGCTCTCCGCTGCTCGCTTACGCTCTCCGCTGCTCGCTCTCGCGCTCGCTCTTCCGCTCTCAGTTGCTGCCGCTCTTGCTGTCGAAGCTCGCTCGCGGCAGCGCCTAGCTGCTGCTGCTTTGGCTGATTAGTTTAGTTTGTGATTTCAATATAATTAATTTCTGTTTCTGTAGCGGTTTGTTCGGACGTCGAACGTACGCTCGCTCGCCCGCTCGCTCGCCCGTTCGACTGCTGGCTTCGCTCGCTCGCTCGCTCGCTTTCAGCTTCAGCTTCAATTTATTGTGTGTGTGTGTTTCAGTTTCGGTTTTCTGCGTTCCGTTCGAAACGTTTGCGCCGTCAACGTTACTGTTTCTTTTTTTTGCTTTTTGCTTTTGGTTTCTGTTTTTTTTTTCGTTTTGCGCTGTTTCGTTTTCGTGGACGCGCGCGCGCTCGATCTGCTCGAATCGAGATCGCTATCGATTGGCAGTGCAATTGGCTATCGGCTAACGGCCAACGGCCAACGGCTATCGGAAATGTGCAGCAAATGCTCCAAAATGCAATGCTACTACTATTGTGTGTGCAATCGGGCAATCAGCTGAAGCAGAGCACGCCATCTGGAACTTTGGGCAGTAGAAACTGTAAATGAGAGCGGCTGCGGCAAATGTTCGTTAACAACAAAATACAAAACAACACAACACAAATATATGTATGTATGTATAGAGACGTATTTATCTACATACATATGTCGCTTTGTACGTGCCCATGTGCGCCTTTTTTTGTTGAGTGTATGTGTGTGTGTGTGTGTGTATGTTTGTTAATTTTTGTATGGCACACAGAGAAGCTAAGGAAATTAACATATTAATGAATTTCCAGTTTCATTTTTGTTGCTGTTGTTGTTTTGTTTTTTTATATTTCGTCTCGTATTTTCGAGATGTTTTTCATTTTGCATACATTTATTTATATTTGGCTGTTTTGTTGGCTCGAAAATATTTGGTTAATTTTATCTGCCGCCAAATCAATCAAAATATCATAGAAAACGCAACAACAACAACAACAACACAAAAACACAAAAACAAAAGAGCATTAGATTAAAAACAATAGGTAACAACAACGAATAGCAACAATAACAACAATAGCAACAACAGCCACGAACAAAACGCACTCATTAAAAGTCTAATAAAGTTTTTCGGTTTTTTTTTTATTGTTGTTGTTGTGTCGTTTTCAAGGTTTTATTTTTCGTTTTTGTTGCTGTGCGTGTGTACTGTGTGTGTGTGTGTGTGTGTGTGTGTGTGTGCCGCTCGTATATTTTTATTTTATTTCATTTTCGTTCGATTTTGTTTTGTTGTTGTTGTTGTTGTTGTTGTTGCTGTTTGCTGCTAGCGTAGTTGTTTTTGTTTTTCGCCTCTTCTTAGTTTTTGGATTGGAACGCATGTCAAAAAGCATTGAAAGCTAACGGCAACTGCGACGGCGACGGCGACGGCGACTGCGACGCATCGCGAACGTTTAAAAAGTTATTAATTTTCATAAAAATTAGCGTAGCGCATTTCTTGCAAAATCACTCAATTCAACTACATAACAGACACACACACACACGCACACACACACACAGTGACAGTTACAGTTTTTATATTATTATTATTATTATTTTGTTGTCTCCTCGAAACATTTAAAAATTATTGCTGACGTCGCATCTGCCGCCGTCGCTGCAGCTGCGACGCGTCCCGCACTTAAAGCAGAGCGACGAGCTGAGAGCAACAGCACAAGAGCACAAGGCAGGCAGGCAGGCAGAGAGAGAGAGTGAGAGAGAGAGAGCCGAGGCGTATGCTCACCAATACCAGCAGCAGCAGCAGCAGCAGCAGCAGCAGCTGCTAAAAGCACAACACAAAATTTCTTACCTCCCCATTTGCGCGCACACACACACACACACACACACACACACACACACTTAGGTATGCTTGTAATGTAAGCGCAGATAAGCAAGTGAGTTGCGCTTTACTGCAAGCTCAACTAAGTGTTCTCCATCTTTGTGCTCTCTCTCTCTCTCTCAAGTTCTATTTGCTCTCACTTATTATCATTATCAGCATCACTCAATGAACTGAGCTTTCGCAATCTGATCTACAAGTCAGCAGCGGCGCCAGCAGCAGAGAGAGAGTGAGAGAGAGAGAGAGAGAGTGAGTGGGTGAGCGGAAGAGAGCGTATGCGGCAGCAGCAACAACAACAAGTGTTCCTTTCATTTTGCATGCACATATTACGCATACGCAGCGTGAACCACAGTGCGAACTGCAGCTGAGCGCTGTGTAAACAATTAAACAAGAAAACAATGTCATGCAGTTAGCAGCAACAACAAAACGGATAGAACGTGTTCAATTGAGTAACTACTTGCATACATGCTCAAGTATATCTGTGTATGGCTGTGTGTGTGCGTGTGTGTGTGTGTGTGTGTGTGTGTGTGTGTGTGTGTTTGCAAAGCTATTTTTGGTTCTGCGACAGCGAATTGGCAGCAGTAGAAGCAGCAGCGGCTGCCACCTGATGTCGTTAGTCGTTAGGCCAGGTCGAGGCAGCAGCAGCAGCAGCAGCAGAGAGCGCACAAGTGTAGCGAGAGAGAGAGAGAGAGAGAGAGGGTCAACACTATTACAGTGCTCGCTCGCCCATTGGAATTGTTCTCACATTTCACATAACGATCGTAATTTTGACGAGAACATTTTTGTTGTTGTTATAGCTTTTGTTATTAAATACTTTCAAATATAATAGCTTTTAAAAGCCTCATTCAAAGTGATCCATTTAGTACAGTGAACGCTCGGAAATAAGAACTTTTAGAGATTGGAATGTCAAAATATCTTGACTTTCGAAAGTTTTCTATTTTTATTTATTAGCTATTTCAAAAAATAAGAACAAAAGACAGTAAGACAGTAGGAAAAGTAGTAGCTAATTTCACACAAAATAGCTATTTAGAAATTAGAGCGACCACTGAAACCAAGTGTCCCCTGTATTTTATTATAAAAAAACTGAAATGCATTTAAAATCTTAAACATCTTAAGCGATTTGCCTTAACTATTTTGTTACAAAACGTTTTGTATAAAAAATACGTTTAAAATTGAAACTTAGAAATACTTAATATTGAAGCTAAAAATTTAAAAAAATTCACTTGAATATAGAAATCTTTGAAAAGCCATATAAATTAAGCAACTGCAAATATAAGCAAAAGTTACAAACAATAATTTGTCATTTGTTTGTATAGGAAATACAGGAAATTAGACACCTTACAAAATGTATATTTGAGAAACTTTGTTGCTTTTCTTGTGCATATTAAGTATACGTTTGAGCATACAATTTTTGGAATTAACTATTAAGCATTAGAACTTATTGGATTTAGAATAAAAAATGCCATATTTTGCATAGATATTGAATTAACACTAGACGTCAAACGTTGCAATTAGCGAGTGTCGACTGTAAACAGCAAAGCTCAGAAGAAAAACGAAAACAAAAACAAAAAACTAAACAACAACGAAACGGCGCGCAATTTTCCAAAAAAACAAAACCGGGAGGAAATCGAAGGACGTTGCGTGCAACTTGTGTCCTTCAGTTTGAGTGTCTATGTGTGTGTGTGTCGAAATAATACAATATACATCAATTCGGAGATATGCACAAATATGCCGAGCAGCGTGATTTATCAGTTATACATTGGGTATTCAATCATGCGCTCAACAAGAAAGCAACAACAACACAAATTGTCACATCTTTGGCGCTATTTATAAACTAGTCGTCACACAAACACACTCGAGCATTTGTCTCTGGACGTATACGTAATATGGCAAAATTTGCTCCGTTTTGAGTGAGCTCTGCAATTAACTGCTCTACCGTTAGCACAAACACACACACACACACACACACACACACACGCACGCAGAGCAGAGTAAACAAATGCTGGGTGGGCGGTCGGGCGGATCGGGCAGACAAACGGCGAGAATAAACGAGAACAAGCCCGCATATTATATAATTTATTTATTGTTTTGTGCTCACGGCAAACTTTCGCTGTTGTTGTTATTGCTGGCTGCTGCTGTTCATTTTTGTTGTTGTATTTTTTTCTTCTTTTTTTTTTGTATGATAATCTGCGTCTTCGTCTAGCAATTGCTGTGCCTTTTGCTCGCTTGCTTCGCGCGCGGCACTTGAACGCTTTTTATTTGTTGTTGTTGTTGTTGCACGTAATGCAAATATAGCCAGCGAATAAGCGAACGAAAGAGAGAGAGAGAGAGAGAGTGAACAGAACTTGTTGTGCTGTTGTTGTTGTTGTTGTTGCTCATGACTGCGACGGCGACGGCGACGGCAACTGCGACCCAGGTGATTGACCCAGGCCAGTGTCACTGTCACTGCCAGTGTCACTGTCACTGTGACTGCCAGTGTCACTGTGACTGTCACTGTGACTGCCATTGTCACTGTCACTGTGACTGTCACTGTCACTGTCACTGTCACTGTCACTGTCACTGTCACTGTCACTGTCACTGTCACTGTCACTGTCACTGTCACTGTCACTGTCACTGTCACTGTCACTGTCACTGTCACTGTCACTGTCACTGTCACTGTCACTGTCACTGTCACTGTCACTGTCACTGTCACTGTCACTGTGACTGTCACTGTGACTGTCACTGTCACTGTGACTGTCACTGTGACTGTCACTGTGACTGTCACTGTGACTGTCACTGTCACTGTGACTGTCACTGTCACTGTGACTGTCACTGTGACTGTCACTGTGACTGTGACTGTCACTGTGACTGCCATTGCCATTGCCATTGCCATTGCCGTCGCTGTTGTTGCTATTACTTCTGCTAGTTCGCATTAATTTGCTTTTGCGTGTTTGTTCCGCCAATGTGTACTAGAAATTAGGCCGCTGTTTAATTAGTTGTTTGCACCCAAGAAAAGCGAAAACAAGCAAGCCAAACTGCCCACCAAACCCCGCTTTGAATTTTGTTCGCCATGTCCCTGTTTTTGTGCGTGCCTTGAGCTTTTTTTGTTTTTTTTTTGTTCGGCCTCTAGAAAACAAGACAGCAGCGCTTTGAATTTTACGGTTTCTTCGCTCTTATACAGCACACACACACACACACACGCACACACGCACAGGCACACGGAAATGCATGTGGCGAAATAAAAGTTTGTGTTGCTCAAAATGGAGCGCGACTCGAAGTCAAACTCGATGTCAAAGCTCGCAGGCAGAACTTTGGCGCGCTCTTTCTCCTTCTAGCACACACACACCCACACACACACCCACACACACACACACACACACACTCGCCCAGCTGTCTAGCTTTGGTGCTAACTGAACAAGCGAAGACGCAGCTTCAACCGGTTTTCCATTTGACTCAAGCTTTTGTTTTTGTTCTTGCTTTTGTTGATGTCTCTGTGTTGTTTTTGGCTTTGCTCACAACTTAACAAAAAAAAACAGCAACAGGTGACAAATAAAAAAATATATATAAAAAAACATACACACACACACACACACACACAGAAAACAAATGATTAGGTATATATTAAAGTATTATGTATTTTTTTTCGTCTCACTTTTTTAATTAGCAGCAACAACAACAAAATCAAATGCGAATTAAAATTCAAATAAAGTCATAAAAAAGAGTAAGAAGCAGAGAAACGCTGCAAAAAAAGAAAAAAAGAACATGAAAAGTGTAATTTAAAATAAATTAAAAATCTATTTAAATGCCTTTCAACATTTTATATATTTTGATGCTCTTTTTTTTTTTTTTTTTTTTTTTTTGCTGTGGTTAACTACAACTTTTGAGCGCGAGCGCAAAGTGCGCGATTTTTTTTTTATGTCTGTGTGTGTGTGTGTTTTTTTTGTCATCTTTTAATTATTACAACAAATGGCAAATGACAACAACTGTAACTGTTAAGCAACAACAAAAATGGCCATTTTTTTTTTAAACATTTTTTTTCTGCTTGTGTTTTCTTAGAGTTCACAATGAGTTAATGTAACAGCAACAGCAACAACAACAGCAACAACAATGAGCACCAGTAGACAACAGTGTGACAAAACAGCAACAACAATTACCTCTACATCGCAACAGCTGTACAAATATTAAAAAAAAAAACAAACAGAAAACAAAAAGAAAATACAACAAACTAAATTTAAATACAAAAAACAACATCAACAAATGCAAAGCTCCCAAATTAATGAAAATAACAGCAGCTGCAGCAAAAACATTAAAAAAAAAACAACAAAAAACACCAACCAAATAAATACCAAAAAATAATTTAAAAACAATGAAATTCTGAAAATACTGCATGCATTTCAATGGGAAAGTGTATACAAAAAAAAAAACCAGAATATACACACATACAATATTTTGACATGTGTACATAAATACAAACATACGTAACAAGCAAAAAAGAACCAGCTACCAAAAGTAAAGTACAAACAGCAACAACAACAAGCAACAAACAAAACAAAACACTTAACTCAAACTGCAACTAAAACGCCAACCACAGCAACAACAACAACAGCAAGCAGCAAAAGGAAATCAAACACAAAGGAGAAGAAAAGAAAAGTGCGTTGCGGTGAGCGTCAAAGCCAAAGCTAAGCAGCGCAGCAGCCGCAACGGCAAAAGCTTAAAAAAAACACACACGCAAATACAAATACAAATACAAATACAAATAAATAAAACGGCAACAATAACAAGCAGGCGACGCGCACTTCATGCAGAAAAATAAGAAACAGCGCAAAACATGTAAGTGAAATTGATTTTTTTTCATACATACAAATGAATGTATGTATATATATATGTATATACATATATATATATACAGCTATGTTGGGTAGTTGTTGGCTTGCTTTTGTTGCGGCGACTCCTAACCTACATAAATATTTAATATTTTATGCTGCCATACACACACTTACACACGCACACACGCATACACCCGCTCTTGCCCTCTGCACACACACACACACACACACGCACAGCCTTTTGTTCGTTAGTGTAAAGCTGCTGTCAGTCTGGCAACGTCTGTCTGAGTTAAGCCTCAAGCAAACACAGCAACAACAACAGCAACACCTGGTGGGCGTCTGGCTTGAATCGTTATGGTTACAGTTACTTATCGGAGCAGAGCAGAGGCAGCGAGAGAGCGCGCGGCAGCGAGATGCCGCCTGCCGCGACAGCGTCTACGGCTTATCAAAGCAACTGAATGTGAAATGTAGTATAAAGATTATATTCGTCTCACATATAGTACATACATATGTGTACATATGTATTGTGTTTATGTGCATATGCCTATATGCATAATTACAATGCGCTCTCTCGCTCTCTCTCTCTCTCTCTCTCTCTCTTAGTTTGTCTGCTCAATTGTGCTCGCATTCTGATTGATGATGGACACAATACGTGAACTTCACTTGCAGGCCGACTGACCCGCATTTACTCTCTCTCTCGCTCGATCTCTCACATGCACAGTGTGCAGTTATTATTATCATCTGGCAATTAAAATCAATGCACATCATTTGTCACTAAGCGAACTTAGACATAACGTTTTTTTTTTTATATTACACAATATAGTATTATCTAGGGCTGGTGAATTCTTACTTAATATATTTTTATAAATGATTTTTTCTTGTGTGCTCAAAACACTATTCCATATAGAACTCATGCTTAGCCTTTGAAATGAACTGTATTCCTTACAATATACAAATGGCACTAGCACTTAGCTTATTAATCTCCAGCCGATTATTTGCGTAAATAAGTCTCATCAATATAACGTAAGAATCGAGATTTTTTCAACATTCCATTTCACTTGTCCTGCGCTCATTTCGAGAATAATAAACTAAAGCATACTTTTGAGCCAACTTGAAACTTGATGTCATGCTAAAGCTTAAATGAAAATGCCTGCGAGAAAATGTTCCCATTTGAAAGTATCTAGAACTTGACCTAAATATGAGTTTAGTTTAAGACAGACCGATGGCCATATAGTTACAGCAATGATTCATTGAATTCATTTACACATTTACCAGTAAACTGATTATAGCCCATATTTTATAGAGTATTATAAAATAAGCGCGTTTCATTCTTATTGCTGTTTGCTTACTTTGCCAAAGCGCTCGATTCTTGAGTCGGCAAAATGTAAGCAAACAACCGATAGTGATAGTTGTGAGTGCTGTTCTTAATCATAGAGGGTATAAATAACACTTGGATTGCCCCTTGAATGCTTGGAAATTATAAGACTAACGGCTTGAGAGCGATAATTAGTTAATGCTGAGTGTTTTGAGGATTGCCTGATTTTAAGGACTGAAAAGCAAAAGAGTCCTTCCATTTGTTTTTCTCTTATACTCTGTTTCCATAGGAGAAAACCTACCATTTTAAAACTCACTTACAGTCGGGTTAATTACATATGTACATGGAATTATGGAAAGTAAATATCGATAAATATCGATAATTATCGATATGAGCGACCAGCTCTTTGAGCATATCTTAAAAGTTATAAAAGAATCAGCAGAGGGTACTAAATTTATTAACAAATGAATGAATGACAAAGAATTTGTAATAAACATATGTATTTTACTTCAAATATTTTTAAAAAATATAACAAGAGTCAATAGAAAATACATTTTTTATGGAAAAATGATTGAAATATGCCTTGCACAAATTGCAAATATTTCATTTAGTATTGCTTTGTTGTAAACAGAGTATAGCGCCGTCGGTAATTGCTGATTACAAATGCTCCTAGTTGATTTCATTTCATTTTTATAGTATATAATACAAATATGTTTTCTCTTTCTTTTTGTTATTTTGTTTATAACTCTTTTAAATCAGATATACGATCCGTTTAGCAATCTGTCAATTACAAATTTGTGACTGAGAAAAAAAAACAAATATATTGAACTAATAACAAAAACACAAATAAGTAAAACAAAAAAAAAACAAGTAAGAGTGCTCTAGTCGAGTGCCCGACTACGAGATACCCTGAACCCAGTCCTTACAATCATTCATACTAATCTAAGCACACACATGCTGCAGTATAAGCAGTGCATGCGGTTTAAGCAGTTAGCTTGCTTTTTCGCTGAGCCCCACACAATGGAAAGTTAAATCTTAAAAAACTTCTGTGTTTATTGTCCGATCTTATTGAAATTTTTGGGGCAAGCAATTGTCGATAATATGTGTTGCCAAACCAAATTGCAAGGTCGTACCTTCAAAAATGGGTTTTTTTAACTTTTGGGGGGTTTGGGGTATGCTATTCGAGATTATACATGCCAAATTTGGGGTCTCTAGCTCTTATAACTTTGAAGTTATGTCCCAAAAACGCAAGTCTAAAATCAAAATTTATCGATAACTTTTGAATGCGACGAGTTATCGATCAAATGAAATAAACTTGATCTGTCCCGGGATTAGGGAGAACTTATGTTCCAAATATGAAGTCTCTAGCTCTTGTAGTCTCTGATATCTGTGTGTTCATACAGACGGACAGACGGACAGACAGACGGACATGGCTAGATCGACTCGGCTGTTGATACTGATCAATAATATATATACTTTATATGGTCGGAGATGCTTCCTTATGCCTGTTACATACATTTGCACAAAACCATAATACCCTTTTTACCCATTTTTAATGGATTCAGGGTATAAAAACAAACGACAAAGGAAATGCCAAGTGAGAAGTAAATATAAATATAGTTCAAAGATATCATCTGGATATATGTAGAGCTTACATACATACATACATGGATATGTGTATGTGTATGTGTTTAGTTTTTGTATTATTTATAGGCAGCACTTGCCCAAATACTATATATATTATATATATATTTGTCTATGACACATAAAGCCTCGCACCATGAGTTTAGAAAGCGTTTATCGCTACTAGAATTTTACGAGCCTAATCATAAAATCTGCATATAGTGCTAAATCATGATTAACCGACTAGCAAGATATCCTGTAAGCAATATAAATATATAAATATACATATATATATATATATGTATATATATATATATATAAATAATAATATAATATATATAACAAAAAGAATGTTTAATAATAAAAGGCACAACAATTATTCTAGAATTTATTGCAATTAGAGAGCATCATTTAGTCTCGCATTTTTTACATGCTTTCGATCTATTTTGAACACAAAACCTTGCACGAAAATAGATTTACAAAGCGAACCGACAAGCAAAAATAAGAATCATAAAAAAAAAACAGGGACAAATATTTCGTTGTGTCTATAGAATATAATAAAAAATAACAATTTATTTACTACAAGAAACGCAACAACAACAACAACAAGAGTAGCAATCAAATAACTTATAAAACAACAAAATTAAATTGTATTCGATAAGCGAAGCTAATAAAAAATAGATATCTAAAACAAGCATGCGAACTGCAGTAAAGTGTATTCCACTTGTAGATACCCTGTAATCAGTTCTTTTCTGCTTACAAAGCTAAGTTCTGTAATCTTCATATTTATTCCAAATCGTAGTAAAATTTTCAATTCAATATTCTTTCCAATTCTCACATCATCTTAAATGTTATATAACAGATCTACTTCGTTTTGAGTGGTATTACAGGGTATTTCAAATTAAATTATTGTCGAACATGAGTAACTTATTCAAATCTTATCACGCTGTTGTTGTTTGTTAACAATCCCCAAAGCGAAATCCCCTCTAGCTTATTTCTAGAGATGGTTGAGTGATATGAAATAATAAATTGTCGACGTTTACTTAGCGTTAGTGTTAATGTTTATTATTATTTAAAGTAAATGCCAAAATCAAATACTGGAATACTAAAGCTTACTCTACACTGAACTCAAAGGAAATTGATTTTGAAAACCATAAATATTGAATAATCGATAATATCGAATAATCGAGTATGTCTGTCTGTAGAAACACGCGGAGATCAGAGATTATAAGAGCTGGCGACTTTATAGTTGGAATACAAGCTCTCGTAGTTCCTGTTCATATCGAGTTTGTTTCATTTTATCGATAACTCGTACCGTTCAAAGGTAATCGATAAATTTTGATTTAGGACTAGTGTTTTTTTGGTGATAACTTGCAAGTCATAAGAGCTAGAGACAACAAATTTGGTATCTATAATATATGTATAATATAATATATTATAATATTGCCAACATATCGTTTTGCTAATCTCCAATCTCTGTCTTTGATTGCAGCGTCCCGGTCAGCAAAATGAACGACCTCGATGCGTATCTGAAGCGGCCGGCGAAGCCAGCGATCAGAACGAGTTCGAGTTCGAGTTCGACGACGACGACGACGACGACGATGAAGGCGACGGCAACGGCAACGGCGACGGCGACTGCGACGATTCAGTCCGGCGATGCGGAAGACGTTGAAGATCTCGAAACAGACATTCCAGCGTACTTTGAGGATTCGCTGTCGCATGCGCAGTCGGAGCGGCGCTATGGGTCCGTTTGGTCGCCGGATGAGGAGGACGCTGATGGTGCCGGCACACCGGAGCCGCCGCCAGCGCCGCCGGGCGACACCGAACTGGATGACAGCTATGCGGATTCGGATTATGGTGTCAGCGGCAGTGCCGCGAATAGTAGCTATTACCAATCGCCCACGCCCTCCAACAGCGACATAACGCTGCGCCCGCCCTCAAACTCCAGTTTTCAGTACAGCTATCCATCGCCGGGCTCGGCGACGGGGCCGGGTCCGGGTCCGGGTCCGGGTGCGGGTCCGAGTCCGGGTGCGCCGCCGGCTGGTGGCAATGGGCGACTGCATGCCGCCTATACACATTCCCAGGCGCTGCCGCCGCCAACGCCCTCGTCGTCCTCCTCCTCGCCAGCATCGTCGTCCGCCGCCTCCGCCACGTCCGGCTTCTACCCGAACATGTGGTATCCAAATGCGCCGTATGGCAATGCTGCCGCTGGCCACGCCTACGGCCGCTATGCCGGCTATGCTGCAGCCTATGGGCATGGCATGCTGCCACATGGCCATCATCCGCATCATGCGGCGGTGGCATCGCTGCACCATCCGCTGGCCCAGCCACATCCGCACCAGCAGCATCCGCATTCGCATCCGCACGAGACAATGATGGAAATGTTTCAGCTGTCCAATAGGTAAGTCAACACACACACACACACACACACACACACAAAATAGTCAACAATCAATTTGAGAACATATATCGAATATATGTATATCGAAAGCAGATCTGATCGGTGATCGAATGTTTGGGAATGATAGCAAATGTGTATCATGCCCATTTGAGTACAGTTTTGCCAAATTTCTAGGATTTGCATTCACATTTTTGTGCACAACGAAAAAGTTATCGAGAAAAAAGTTATGTAATCGATTTTAATTCTTTCTCGAACTTCTAACAGTCAAATATTCTGGGACTCGCACAAAATAGCAATTAGAGTAATCTTTTAGCAATTCTTCATAGTCAGCATTTCTGTATAACCCAAACAAAAATTTTGAACGATTATTTCAAAAGTCGAATTTTCAACATCAAAATTTATATCACGTATACGCAAAGTGACTTTGACTACGACTTTAGTGGTAGAATGCTTAAAAAAAGAAGGAAAGCGACAACGAAAAGAAATGGAAGCCGAAAGATTATTATTATTAGTTATTAACAAAATAAACTGCTCAAGGTCTTGAGGTCTTAAGTTGCAGAAACGAAAAAGTTATCGAGAAAAAAATATGCAATCGATTTTATATTTGTTTGCCATACGATCAGCTACATGCGAACTTCTCTAACTCGATCTTATAATATTCTGTGACTCGAACAAAATAGAAATTAGAGTAATCTTTTAGCAATTCTTCATAGTCTGAATTTCTCTATAACTTATTATTATAACAATTATTTCAAAGGTATATATTGCGTATACGCAATGTGACTTTGACTATGAACTTATTGGTAGAATGGTGAAAAGAATAAGGAAAGCGACAACGAAAAGAAATGAAAGCCGAAAGATTATTATTATTAGTTATTAACAAAAAAAACTGCTTAAGGTCTTGAGGTCTTTAGTTGCTGAAACCTTAAAATTTCAATTTTAAAAAAAAACCGATATTTATCGATTTACGAGAAGGGTGTTTTTTTTTGTAAATATATACAAGAAGCCTATATACCTTGATTTGGGAGAAAATTGGTGTAGTAAAACAACATATTCAGACATGGCAAATTGAAGTTAAGTTTGTGAAATTGACAGACGCCAATTTTGCTATGCTGATCAGGAATATACTTGTGCATTAATTTGAAATTGTTGCAAATTGTGACACACTTTATTTGGGCAGCCCTTTTTATTTGTAATGGCAGCAGTCCAGGCCCAAGCACAGCGGAAGCAGAAGCAGCGCCAAACAACAACACCCACGGTCAAACCGCAATGCTACTGCTCCACTTGGCCCCCAATGGAGCTAAGCCACCATCCAACCCACCAGCCTCCCCTTCCTGCTGTTCAGCTTTGTGACCCGTGCAGCCAATTTGGCCGCATTTGTTCTGTTGAGCTGCCGCTGCGCTTTGTGCTTTGTGCGTCTGCCAGCCACTGATTGGTCTATAACCCCTAACCCCTAACCCATCACCCGTAACAAGTGAGCCGCATTCAGCATTCCCCTAAGTGTAGCCCCCCCGTAGCGTGCATTGCGATTATTTTTGTATTTTTATCAATGTTGTTTTTCGACTTTTCATATATTTATTTTCGTAACCGCATTGGAGACCAGACAGCAATTTGCCCAGTTGGCCATTGACTGAACAACAAGCCAACTGACAACTGACAACTGCCAACTGGCAACTGGCAACCCACGTAAGAATCCCCCCCAGCGCTAACAAGCTCCACTAATAACCTCTCACTGCACTCATGAGCTGCATTTGTTTTTGTTTAGTTTTGCTCTTCTTGCTCTTGTTGTTGCTGTGTTCTTGTTATCGTCTGGTGAAATTTATGGCACGCGTGCATTGGGTCGCTTCACTACCACCAGGCAAGCCACCGAAACCACCTAACCACCGCTGGTCAACTAATTCAATTGGCCAACAACAACAACAACAGCAACAATAGCAACAGGAGCAACAAACAAGTCAGCACCCTGCCGATTCTGATTGGCAGCTAAGTAAACAGAGAAGCGCTACGCAATACTGAACACCAAATTGATTTCCGTATTTACATTTAAATACACACTGGCATACTATATATACATACATACATACATATATATGCATATATACCACGCAATCGAACTAGACTATATAGCCAGGCATTTCAAATATCGGGTATATCACATGATCAGTGCTTCAATAGAACAAACTTCGAGTTAGACAAACTCGTCTATATCTAAAGGAGTACAATTGAAAAATCTTAAATAAATAGAACATCTAAATGTAAATTAACTTAAATATATGTGAAATGAACACAACTCGAATTCAACAAGCAGCTTAAGCAGCTAACATAAGAATCTTTTTTTCTAGTGCCACTAGATAAACATACTATATACCAAACTAGCAAATCTCTTCTATGAACCAGAAGCAAACAAGGTTTTGTGCAATCAAAGAGAAAAATCACGCAATTTTGTAAAAATTACATGTTGAAATACTATATAAAAAGCAAACACATAAACAGAAACTAAGAACCGAATCGTAAGCCGAACCACCAACAATTAATTTGGCATTGCAGCCTTAAACACTAACTGAATGATTGTTAATGAAGTGCAAACACTTGACCCCAGCAAAACCGAATAATGCCAGCCAGCAAACAACAATTATAGCTGAATTAAATCAATTTCACAGGATACTCGTCACAAATACTATTTATACTAAAAACTGAGATCATTTGGAGTGTTCAGCGATTACAACATTACAAATATGCAGAGCGCAAATCAACTTGACGGCTACTTGATATGCAATATTACGTATACGCATCGTTGCTATTTTAGTAACACGCATTTAAGCATGCCCGCCCATAAAGTGAGATAGGAATATATACACGCAATATGTGCATATATAAATATGTAACAATAGTTAATCTAAGTCGATTGCAAAGTTTTATAAGCGATTTATTCTATAAGTGAATTTGCTATTGTTCTGTTGCGCTATTATGAAATACCCTGCGAAGCAAATTGGCTAAGTGCTGAGCGAAAGCGAAACTACCCGAAAACAAAGATAAAGTATACATTTTTATTTTTTCTGACCTTGAGACAAAAGTCGTATTTGGCATTTCGACTCCGTTTCCATTCCCAGAGATTTAAAATAGCATACTTTAAGGAGTCCAAAAAAAGTGAAATAAAAGTAAATTTTATAGGCTGGTGTTTTTATTGACTTTGCTTGGCAATAATATATATATCTAAAACCATTTAGTTAGGTTGCGGTAACTTTGCAATAAGTACAATTCGATTTGTACAGATAAAACAATCACAAAACCCTAAACAATTTGATTGGAATGCAGAAAACTAAAGCCATACAGGGTATTTGCATAGTCGTTCACTTGCCCATTCGGCTGCAATGCAATTTATTTGTATTTCTGCACGGCGCCCAAGGTCACGGCTGCAATAGTCCGATACACAGCCAGCGAGAGGGAGAGAGATAGCGAGTGTGTGCCGATTGTGTTGAGCATTGCAAGTACAGTAATCGAGACAGCTTCGATGTGCGCCTATCGCAAACTGCACCGTTACAATGTTGCGCATTCAAAACAAACAGACGAGAACAATCGAACGGGCGAGGGAGAGAGAGAGGGAGACAGAGGAAGAGGTGGAGGTGGAGGTGGAGCGCAGCGCAGCGTGTTGAGTAACTGCAATGCAACATGTAAAGTCAACAAATGCCCAACACACACAGACACACACACACACACACAGAGAGAGAGAAAGAGAGAGAGAGAGAGAGAGAGAGAGAGGGATATATAGGAAGCGAACTCACAATCAGCTACAAAGTTGGCGCGTCGAGTGGCGTCAAGACCTTGCACTTCCCCGTCTGACCACTTGGCCGGACCCATTGAAAACCAAGTGAACGTCTCAAGGGCAACGCCCAACTTAACCCCCGGCGCACCCGAGCCCAGCCAATTCGACCCCATTAACACGCTTTACTCCAGCCCCATATTGAGGCACACTGAATCCGTAGCACTGCCACCCTGTGCTCACACCCTGTAGCGGCAAAGTGTTGATTTTTATGCTCTTTTCGAAGAAAATAGTATATTAAGTTTGTGCTGAAGTTTGTAACGCATGGAAGCAAGCGTCGGAGACCCCCAAAAGTTACTGCCAGTATGCTTAGAATGACAATACAAATTGATCTAGCCATGTCCGTCTGTCTGTCTGTCTGTCTGTCTGTCTGTCTGTATGTATGCAAACTAGTCCCTCAGCTTTTGAGCAATCGTGATAAAACTTTGCACAGGGACTTATTATTTAAAGGGACAGCACATTGGTCGAAACCGGCCAGATCAGACCACTATATCTTATAGCTGCCATACAACGGGAAGTCGGTTTTGGCCATAAATCCCATGTTTTTAAAGCTATCGCAATGAAACTTTGCACACATACTTATTGATCTGAGCCGGCCGGATCGGACCACTATATCTTGTAGCTGCGCAGTTGGCAGAATGAAAATTGTCTAAAGGTTCGAAAAGAGTATAAAATCTTCGGCACGCCGAAGATAATCCTTTCCCACTTGTTTTATTCTTTTTTTGGTCACTGGGGTGGTCGGTGGGACTTTGTAGTGTTTCTTGTGCACTTACATTTGCATTCGCATTTCACAACAAAAATTGTGTTAGGTGCAGCCATTTGTGTCGATTGATATAATATATCGCTCTAGATGTACATATGTATGTACATACATACATAAATGTATGTGTATGCAGTATACCCCGTTACATTTCAGTCTGCTCAATGCATTGCCATTGCTTAGTTCAAATGATGCCAGCACAGATTCTTTATTGTTTATTTAGTCTGAGCAAAAATGCTAATTACGTTATTGTATCTTTATATTGACATAAGCTGTGAGTCATGCTATTGATTCTGCTGTTAAGCTAATGCTAGTTTAAAGACTAACTGATTTCGAGTATTTACTACATTGACAGTATCGATAGATCTTAAGCAATGCAACTATCGATATTTCACTGGATCAAAGCGCACGTTCATCTCAAGTTCAAGGCAACATTAAATGCAATTTTCAAATATACCCTTTGCTATAAATACGCAGGGTAAATGAAAACATTTAGCAGCGTCTTCTAAATAAATGTGTGTGTAGTTGTGGGTGTGTGTGTGTGTGTGCGTGAGTGGCTGCACATAAGTAAATACGTTTCATAGTTTATGCGCCTTTTCATTTTTGCATGTTTGATTTTGTTGCTGCTTTTTTTTGTTTGTTTTGTGTTTTGTGCAATATAGAAATATGTACATATACTATATTGCTGCAACAATATGGCATTGCTAATCGAACGAAACAAACAATGCTCATATTTGCGTATGAATTACTCATACGCCCTCTGGGAACCGAACAAGCTCCAAACAGACATTCCAGCTCAAAAGAGCGAACGCAAGAGAGCATTGAGCGCGGTTTTCAAAAGACCAAGTGAGAGCCAAGTTAAATCATTTGTCGTCATTTGAAGAAATCTAAATTTTCTAAAAAAAGAAAAGTATGTGTTTTAGATTACATGCTTTTTTGATTGGTTGCCATTATTGAAAACAATAAAATAAAACAAGTGG
>JAWNLL010000100.1:0-23048 GCA_035042425.1 Drosophila flavopinicola
TCATATTTGAGTATTTCCAGCAGTCAGACCAATTCAATATGTGGAAAATCAATCGAACATTGAAATTAAATTGTATTTGTCGGCTTTTTGAAATGCATATTCCACAAATGTAATTGAAAATATAATAGAAAAGAAGCCAAGAGTGTAAAAACTTAATTATTTTCTTTCTGCCTTGAACGCAAGAACCTGCAAAACCTGCAAACGTATGACCTTGATGACTTTGATGACAAATTTGATTTGATGACCCATTTATGTCCTAAAAATTTCATTAAGAACGGACACTAAGCACAGAAGCTATTTAAGATTTACCTTTTCATAGTGTGGGGCCTTTCGAAGAAGTTACTCACTTCTATAATAATATACTTTTCGAAGAAAATAATATATTAATTTTGCGCTGAAGTTTGTAACTTTTAAGCAATCGCAATGAAACTTTGCACAGAGCCTTAGTATTCAAAGGGACAGCACATTTGTCGGAATTGGCCGGATCGGACAACTATATCTTATAGCTGGCATATAAATGGAAGTAGGAGCTTTTGATGTACAAAAGACATTTCCATAGATAGCTGCGAATTAGTGGCGGGCTTTTTTAAAGCAAATGCTTTTAAACATTGATGAATTATAAAGATGTTTAAGTGTACAAGGAAATTTAAGGCGATAGCTTTGAAAAGATCGGATATATGGCCAAAACCGACTTCCAGTTGTATGGCAGCTATAAGATATAGTGGTCGGATCTGGCTGGTTCCGACTAATGTGCTGTACATTTGAATAATTAGTTTATGTGCAAAGTTTCATCGCGAATGCTCAAAAGCTGAGGGACTAGTTCGCATACATACAGACAGACAGACAGACGGACGGACATGGCTAGATCAATTTGTACTGTCATTCTAAGCATACTGGCAGTAACTTTTGGGGGTCTCCGACGCTTACTTCTATGCGTTACACAATTCAGCACAAACGTAATATACTATTTTCTTCGAAAAGAGTAGTCAAATCTGTCCAAGGATTCGAAAAGAATATTGAATCTTCGGCACGCCGAAGAGAAACCTCCCCTTTTGGTTATAATTGCCCAAGTCGTTACATCAAACTAATCGAGTATAAGACCGTATATAATAACTGTCATCGATAAATTATCGATAGTTTATATGAAACGTGCTGAATATTGCGATACATTCAAGTCTTGCAATGAAATAAATATGTCGTTAACTAATCGATAAACTTAAATAAATTACTTGCTGCGCTCTGTGTATAATTGTAGGCGGAAAAGCAAAATTGTGTTCGAAAATTTAAAATATTACGAATAAATGAATTCGCTCCACTTCCGCATTTGTCGTGTGGTGTGCGATTTATAAAAAATGTAAGGCACTCTTTGGTGATTTGCACTCCTCCCTCTCCCTCTCTGACTGTCTGATTTTATTTGTTTGTGCAGGTGTATGTATTTTTGTGGTTTGTATACCCTTACGAGTGTTAATATGCTACTGAAATTGAAGCACACAATTGAAAATCGAGGTACCATATCATATAGCTACCATAGAAGTAATCGATCGAATGAAGCCAATAAATATTAAATAATTTATTGATTTATTTATATAGGAAAATATTGAAAATTATGAAGTTCTATGAAAATCTCAGAATATATTGCAAGTAAAACATGAATTGAACAATAAAATGTATGTAAATTGAAAATTGTAATTAATTGATATAAATCATTTTATTCTGATGTGAGAATGTGAGCTGCGGTCTAGAAGGGTATGTAATCTTCTTTTTTCATCAATTTTATGTTGACTTTGGCTTTATTTTTATATACACGCTGCGTCTTTTGGCCAAAAACCGCAAAATCCACTCAATAATGCGCCAACGCACATTGGCAAACACACACACACACACACACACATATATACACACACAGGCAGACAGGCAGGCAGGCAGACAAAATGCCAAATAGCAATACAACAAGTCGACAGGCAAACATTTGGTTTCATATGTATGCATGTGTGTGTGTGTGTGTGTGTGTGTGTGTGTGTGTGTGTACGTTGTTGTTGTTGTGTCGTGTTGGTTGCCCTTAAAAGTAGGCAATGCTTTCGCGTCTGTTTGTCGCGTTTGCCAAGATTATTTATTGAACGATTTGAGTGGTTAAAGGCACATAAATGAATGCATGTGAATGCGGCACTGGCTGTCCCTGTGTGAGTCAGCATATGTGCAAGTATGGGAGTGTGCGTGTGTGTGTGTGTGTGTGTGTGTGGATGCGGATGCGGCAGCACTGCAAATGAACTAATATGCAGTGCAAATACAAGTAATTTCATATGTTAAGCGATGGCCCCAGGGACAACAAAGAGACCGAAACTTGTAAACGCTAGAGAAGCGCACCTGATTTAATTGTGGGATAGGCGAGAGGTGCTGCTGGGCAGCGCATAAAATAATGGATCAATTTAAATGAGAGCCCAAAACTCCAATAGCAGTTCGAGCCCAAAAAAACCAAATCAACTGGTAGAATTCATTGCCTGAGCGGAAATTCCAGCAAAGTAAAGCAAAAGCAACGAGCAAAAAAAAAAAAAATAAAAAATGAAAAGAAAAAGAAAACCGGATAAAAACTGGACAAAAAATGAGCGCAAAGAGATTGTGGCAAGTGGCAAAAGTGGCAAGTGGCAACTGGCAACTGGCAACACGAATATCGCATGCAAATTCGAGCGTCCGCACACTTCATATAATTTCACTTAAGCAGAGAGCTCTACGACGGACAGAAGGAAACAGGAGCAGGTGTGTGTCTATGTGTGTGTGTGTGTGTGTGTGTGTGTGTGTGTGTATGGGCCACATTTCGACTCTTTGCCTTTTCGTGACTTTGGCGCGTTAACCTCAATTTATCGCTGCCATTTATGTCCTTTTTCGATTACAGCATAAATTGTGGTAGCTAACGTGTTGGTCACACACACACACCTGATAAATGGTAAACTGCATGCATTGTGTAATCGATAAAAAAGAAAACACTGAGAGTGCCCAGACAGAGCTGAAAGCCAAGTATCACGGCATAAAAAGGCAACAGGAACAGGAGCAGCAGCGACGTCTACAAATCCTGGGCCCAAGCTGAAGGACGATTGCCCTAATGCACATTTGTATTCATCTCTCGAAGTGTGTGTTTGTCCGTCTCTCTGTATGTGTGTGAGTGTGTGTGTGTGTTTGTGTGTCTATACCTTGTCTTACGTAACAATTACATGTTGACGCGCACTAAATTGAAAACAGTTTAAAAAAAAGCGAAAGTCCAACTGCAATGTAATTGCATCAATTTTCCAATAACAAACTCCATTTGATAGCCGGCAAAAAGGGTATGCTTAAGTCAATCGGAAATATAACTATTCCTACCATTTGGGTTTTATGTATTAATCATTTGAGAAAAACCACAAAAGTCAATCACAAATATGATTTTGTTGCATTTTTATTGCATGTTGCCAATGAGTATCGAACTGAACACATAAAAGGGCATATTCTAGTCGTTCATGTTCGTTCATTTCGATCATGTAGTCTTATTACTATTACTCATTTAAATGAGAGGTGAGTCGGTTTTTCCCTGCTGCCCCAAAATCCCCATAAAGTCGATGGATTCACCTGGGTCTATGTGCTCGCATTTCGTATTTGATATTTTGTATTTGTTATTCTGATTGCAATTTATTTTATTTATGCACTCGCCGGCTTGATTAAATTAAATGCCCGCCGCATTGTTTGACGTGCAATTATTTTTCTATTTTTGTTCGGCCATTTTAATAATAAGTTTTGCTCGATTTGGCTACACCTTGTTACAAACTTTACATTTGTTATTGTAGTAGTTGTTGTTTTTAGTATTGTTGTGCGTTTGTTCGTTTCTGCTGTTAAAATGTATTTTTTCCGACACGTTATCCATGCATTTTCTTTTGAAAAAAATTCACTTTTTGGCTTCAACGGAAATTGAATTCAAATGTTGCCGGCCAAAATTAAATTTACGTTTTTTTTTTTGAAAATGTTTCCATGGATTTTGCTTCAACGCCAGATCTCCCAAAGTATTAAGGATATTCTGTTTAAATTTGGAATGCAGGCTGCTGACAGCTGCAAATACATAAATCTACGATTTAAAACGAGTTATTCATAAATAACCCATTGTGCAAATACTCAAAATTATTAAAGTATTAAGTCGAGTTGGTCTTAGAACATTAAACTGCTGCTTTCTATGCTAGCCACAAGAAGTTCTGTTGTCGCCCTCGAAGCATACAGATTTCCAAATCAGTAGTTTTAGTGCGTATGCTTTCGGTGCGACAAACAACTCATTAAAAAATCATGTGCAAGCCAAGCAGACATGTCCAAAAAAGCAGCAGCAGCAGTAGTAGCAACTTTGCCAAGCCATAAAGTAGCAGTATGAGAAGGAGAAACTCTGCACTCCACTAAGCATGTGAATGAGACTAGGGCGCAATAATCATAAAGCCAGTGAAAAGCTGCACAATAAAATACAACCCGCAATTGCCACACAACAACAAAAACAACAACAACAACAGCAGCAGCCCCTTAGCCCGCTGGGCAAGGACTTGGGCCGCAGAGTCCTTGCCAACTAGCTGCTTTTGGGGGTGATGATTATGACACTCTCAAGCGCTCTACGAAAGAGTTGCTCGTGCGTGGAACTGGAGCGGGAGCGGGAGCTGGAACTGGAGCTAGAAAGCCCCAAAATGAAACACGTTGCCGCCTTTTGCGTTATGGCCAAAAAATGTTGCGGCTTCTTAGAAGCTCTAGAAGCAGAGAAACAAAAAATAAAAAAAAAATAAAGAGACGAACGAAAAAAATAAAAATAAAAAACCAGCAAAAGGAGCCAAAGGGAGACTTTTCAGAGCGGATGCGGATTCAGAGTGCGGAAGTGGAAGTCGAAGTCGAAGTCGAGTCGCTGAGGAACAGGTACAGGAAGCCGGGCCCAACTACCTTGCACACATTTGTTAGTGCTCAGTGCTTCAATTGGAGCTGTGCATATATATATTAATATATAACTATTAGTCGTGTTCCCATTTTCGTTGCCAACAAAATTGTGCGATTATAGTTTTCGATAAATTGTTATTTGTGATATTTGACAATTAAGTATTTGTTGTTGCTTTTGATAGTTTATGTTTTCAAGATGTTTGGTCCATCACACATTTGAAAAATTACTTAGATATTAACATATAAATATAAATATATATATAAATATATAAAATATAAATTTAATAAAAATCAGTTTAGTTTAACTACTACGATTATTTTATTTAAATTATAAGTCCAGTGCTTTACAGCTACTTCTGTGCATCTAAAGTAAAGGACAATTTCCAAATATCATAATAATTGTATACATTTAAATACGTTTTTTGAAAGATAGCAGATTAGTTGTGCAAACTTATAAGTACCGAAATCAAACTTTTATCCCGGGACATATTTTGCCAATAGCATTATAAAATGTATTACTTACAATTTGTCAACTATTCACATTGGTAGTGGCCTTAACATTTATGGAAGTAAGATAGCTAAAATATTGGGAATAGATTATCTTAATCAAATGACAATCTATTTGAAATCGCCCAAATTTGAGCGCTTCTGAAAATGGAAACTTGCTTCTGCATCCTTGCAGAATGATGCAGTGTTGTTAGAGTCACCAAGTATATCTCTGGCCGTAGCTGTAGCTCTAACTGTGAGTGTAGCTATAGCTATAGCTATAAGTATATATACACACATAAGTATATATATGCAAAGCATTGTAGTACGAGTCGCATCCGCAGTAGCAAAAGCAGCACTAACAGCAACAGCAGCAGCAGCTTCCATAGGATGAGAAATCTGCTCAGAAACATGTCATAAATAACGCAGCTTGTGAGTCATAAAGGGAAAGAAGCTCTGAAAAAGAGAAAGAAAACAGAAAACGGGGGGCCAGCCGTAAAGAAAAATACTAGAAAATATGCAAAGAATGACAGGAGAATGTTTCAAGTTGCAACTGAAACTGAAACTGAAACATGGCTAAACGGAATTTAAAGGCAAACAAATTCAATTTCAAATCATCTGCAACAACAACAATAACAATAACAACAACAACCACAACAACAACAGACATTTGACAGGCAGCTCATAGTTTTCGGAATTCCGCATTTATCTTGGTTCAGGGCTCAAGTGCTTTCAGTTCCGCTCAGTTTCAACACCGTGTTTGCTTTTTAAAATTGTCGACTATCAATTGAGCAGAAAAACTCCGCAGACTTTATTCATGCTGCTGCTATATCTACTTTCTTATATTTCTCTATCTTTGTCTCCCTCTCCCTCTCTCTCTCTCTCTCTATCTCTCCCTCTCTCTCTCTCTCTCTGCGTCTCTCCCCCTGTTCGCCCCTGTTCTGTAACATTTGTTTACCTTGCAAGTCAGCCCGCAAGTAAGTAAGTAAATTTCATTTCAAGTTTATCCTTAGTCGTCCCCTATGTCATTTCATACTAGTAGATTCCACTTGAGTCTCCTCTTCTCCCCTCTCTCCCTCTCTCCCTCTCTCTCTCTCTCACACTCTCTCTGTATCTATATATCTGACTATGTCTCCTTCTCTCTACCACGCTGTCTGCACCCGCATGTGACATCATAAATTTTGATTAAGCTCTTTGGCCACAGTTTACAGTTTACAGTTTCCACTCGCAGTCCAGCTTCAGCTGCAGCACTTTTGCCCCGCCCACTCGCCACCGCCCACTGTCATCATCATCATCATCATCATTGTGCTGATCATGATTATCTTTGCTATCTACTTGACTTGCTTGCCCATTTCAGTTGAAAGTTTTTTGGCCGGACTTTAGCGTCAAATTGGCTGTCAACTTTTTGCATTATGCAGTACGCATTTGTTGCGCATACGCCCCACCATGCACTCTTTGGGCCCACTGTGCGCTACTTAATTCACTACTCACAGCACAGCACTTGCAGCAGTTAAATACATAGTTACCAATTGAAGTGCCCGCTGCTGCCACAAATGTGATTTGCCTGTCGCTGGCATTAAATTTCGAAATCCATATTGAATTCGAGTTCCGCAAATCCCGTAATCCTTAGCGTATGCGCAATATTTGTGAATATCGCCAGACGAGTACATATTCCAGTTGTCAGCGCTGGATTTTTACACACGCCACAGATTTGTAGCCACAATCTCCCACACACAGCAACAAAAAAAGCCAAAAAAAAACAGAAAAAAAAACCAAAACACAAAAACAACAAAAATTAAATAAAAGAAAAACAGAAAAGAAATTTGTGTAATGCCTGTAAACTAGTTTCATCCTGCTGAAAGGTTGGCAAATCTCTGCAGCTTTTTTCCGTTTGCGAGCTTTTCATTGAAATGCCAGTCTCAGTTGGTTTATGTTTTTTACATATTCCGACACATTCCGCATAGAGAAACGGCTCTAAGGCTAGATAGTGTCTTAATGGATTTTTGCTGAACGGTATTCTGGAAGTCTACCAGTTCGCAGATGATAAGTCGAAGAGCGATAATGAAATGATAATACAAGCCGCTCACGCAGGCCAAGACGTGCACCCGCTGCCAGCAGCGCACCGTTCTCAAGGCCTACCATGTCATCTGTCGCGACTGCGCCATTGAGGCGCACGTGTGCGCCAAGTGCTTGAAGAGCGCTGATGAGGTGGCCATCGAGGCGCCCGAGCCGACGCCCCAGGAGGAGCAGCAGCTGCAGGCAGAAATGGACCGCTTGGTCAAATCGTTCTCGGAGCGCAAGCGACGCGCCTTCCTCCGCTTCATGAAAAAGGGACGCAAGCAGGAAGCCGATCCGGACGAGGAGCCCCTGGACGAGGAGGAGCGTGCGGCAAAGGAGAAGGTGACACGTGTCCGGCATACACGCGAGGAACTGCTGGAGAAGATCAAGCAGCTGAACTTGGCCGAAGAGGACGATGGCTCGGATTATGATTTTGATTCGGAGGATGAGGGTGACGAAGATGAAGATGCAGATGGAGATGAGGACGAAGATGACGATGACGATGAGGTGGACAGTGAGTCAAGCGGCGAGGAGCAGCCGAATGCAAAAACAAAGCAAACACTTGTAAAGAAATTTTTTTTTTTTTTTTTTTTTTTTAACATATTTTATTAAACAGGCTTTCTGTTACCTTTTGTGGCAACTTAATCTTGTTTTACTTTACAAACAAAAAAAAAAAGGTATGAACTTATGTTACATACATGGACAAACTTATGCTATTTACAGTATTTACACTATTTACAAAATTTGAATTTTAAAGGAATCTATTAGGAAGGTCCAGTGGATGGCACCTTTTAAGTCTTCTCTTTCTTGGCTTTCTCGTTAGTCTTCTGGCGAGTGCATTAGGGTGACCACCAAGGCGTTGCAGGTAATTTGATGCGAGTTGGTTCATGACATCGCCAACTTTAGGGACATTTAAGTCTCTTTCAATGTCCCTCGTGCGCATGTACCATGGAGCTTTGCAGATTCTCCTAAGGAACTTGCTCTGGGTCACACGAATCTTGTTTATATGGCACTTTGCAGCGATGCCATACACCTGCAGCGCATATTTCCAGATTGGGCTTAGGACGCATTTGTAGATGGCTACCTTATTAGATAGCGAGAGCTTGTTGTTGGCAGATAGGACCCACGACATTTTTTCTGCTTTGCAACGGAGCGTTTGCTGAACCATGGTTGTGTGTCTATTGAATGTAAGCCTTTTGTCCAAGACTACACCAAGGTACTTATAGGCCGGCTTTTGTTGTAGAGGTGAGCCTAGCATTGATATGACTGGACAAGTGCCTCTTCTGTTGGTAAACGTAACGCTTGCACATTTACTGATGTTAATGCCAATGTTCCACTTAGAAGCCCATTCTGTGAAGCTGTTAATGTACTCCTGCATCGCACTTGCCGCAGTGCCGATCAGTCGACTCCGAGTTAGCACGGCCGTGTCGTCAGCGTATGTGGCTAAGAGCACGTCGTTCGCTTCTACAGCAGTTACACACTGGGGTGTTGGCATGTCTGCAGTGTATATAGTGTAGAGAGTGGGACCTAAGACACTGCCTTGTGGTACTCCAGCGCATATCGGTCTTCTAGATGATATCTTGCCGTCTACAACAACGCAAAATGATCTCTCTTCCAGGAAGCTGCCAACTATCTCGGAGAGCTGCGGTGTTAGTAAGTTCTTTAGCTTGCAACGGAGGCCAGCGTGCCACACCCTGTCGAAAGCTTGCTGGATGTCCATGAACACGGCTACAGCATACTCTTTTTGATCCATGGCTTCCAGGGAAAAGTTGACCACACGGTGAAGCTGTTCAGGGGTTCCATGACGTTTCTGAAAGCCAAACTGCCATTTTGGGATAGCCTGTGCCACACCCTCTAACTGCATGATCCGGTCCAGGATAATCCTTTCAAACATTTTTGACATTGCAGGGAGAAGACTGATAGGTCTGTACGCATCAACTTCAGTAAGCTGCTTTCCTGGCTTGGGGATCATCGTAATCAGCGCTGACCTCCAAATTTTTGGAAAGTACCCTAGTCTTAAGCTGCTGTTAAAGATCAGCACTATATACAGCAAAGCTTTAAGTGGCAACAGCTTAATAGTGCGGTTGTCCAAACGGTCGTCACCCGGCGACTTTTTGACCTTCAGATTCCTAATTTGCAGAGTCACTTCTTGCAGCGTGACCGGCTGTGCAGGTGGAGCCATTTGATAAGGTGTATCAATTGTATTTTGAACATGCCTTTGCATATAATCCGATGTCAGGCTTAGTGGTTGAAATCTGTTCTCTAGATTGCTAGCGAAGATCTCGGCTTTCTGCTGACTGGTATAACACCATCCTCCACTCGGATCCTTTAATGGGCTTTTTGCAGTAGCTTGTCTTTTGAAACGGCTTGTTAATTTCCAAAGCGAGTAGTTGAAGTCTGCGTTAGGGCCTGCGTTGTCCAGCATATCGTCTATTTGGTGTTGTCTGCTTCTCGCGAGAACCTTTTGGAGGCGATTTGCCAGTCTTTTATAAATACTCCACACGCGAGTGTCTCCTGTTCTGGCGTACTCTTTTCGTACCCTTCTTTTCATGCAAAGAAGAGCAGCAGCGACGGGCGGTAACTGTGTCATGTGGTGTTGGCTTGAAATTAGTGGGGTCCTCGGGGAAGCTTTTGCTGCTGCGTATTTTATGTTGCTCGTGAGCAGTGAAATCGCATCCTCAACATCCTCTGGACCGTGTATTTCAGTGTTCAAGTTTATTCTGCAGTCCAGTTCCGCTCTGAAGACTTCAACAGAAGATCTAGGTGGGAGCAACCGGTCTCTGCGGGGGTTATATTGGGGTGAGTGGTGCAATGTAGCCATTATTGGTAAATGATCAGATGTAAGATCGAAAAGTCTATCGACTGAAAGTTTGTTCGAGGCAATACCCTTGTACAAGAAGAAATCCAACGCTGTCGGCGTGAGCTGGGTGTTGTATGAGTAGAATGTTGGGTCTCCGGTGGCTAGAACTTGACAAGTGCTACTGGCTACTGCTTCTTGCAGTCGCTTGCCTCGTGTGCACGTTCTGGTGTTGCCCCACCATGGATGTTTAGCGTTGAAGTCGCCACCGGCTATGAATCTGGATCCCAGGGAGTTTATTATGTTTACAAAGCCGTCCTTTGTCCATGGCTCTTTCGGAGGCAGGTATAATGCGGCAATTGTGACGTTTCCACTATTAGTTTGTAGAGTTGCACTTGCGACTTGTATGTCGCCGCGCAAAATTGGTGCGTTTTGTGACTGTGCGATACCAGAACGGATGATAACGGCCGAACCACCTTTTCGGCTGCCACTAGGGTGATGGGCATGATATATAATGTATCCTGGCAAGTATATTTTATCTTGAGAGCAACAGTGCGTCTCCGTTATTAACATGACATCAACTGCGTTAGCATCAAGGAATAGCCTCAGCTCATTCGTGCTGCTAGCCAGACCTCGCGCGTTCCATAATCCGATTTTTATAGATGAGGTATTCATTTTGTGATGAAATGCTGTATAAGCTCCCGGAAAGCCCTGTTTGCGTCCATCGCTTCCTGAATGAGCTTGTACATTTGATCCATTCTGGAATTTATATCACTTATTGCTTTTTCCAGGCTACTGAACTTATCGCTGAATCCATTTTCTGTGAAGTTATTTGGGCCTCTGTCCTTTTGTTTGGCTGGTCCGTTTAAATTAGTATTTTGCCTTGCCATGTCAGCATAAGAAAACCCGTTCTTGACAGCGGCATGTGGGATGAATTCACCCATTCTATTCACATTGGAGCTGTTGGTTTTATTGCCAGAGCGCGGGTGGCCATCCTTTGGAAGCCGTGATGCCGGCTTGAGCTTTTTTTCGAGCTCAACTCTGACTTTGCAACCCTTGAAGCTTGAGATGTGATCGTCTCCACAGTTTGCGCACGTATTAGTGTCAGGCAATGAGAGCTGACAGGAACTAGTGCCGTGGTCACCAGAGCATTTGCCACAGACTGGCTTTTTAAGGCAGTAATTCCTAGTATGTCCGAAATCTTGGCATCTATAGCATTGCACCAAATCTTTACTGCGCTTTGCCTTCGTCACTGTTACCCTGTGCCTTCCAATTTGAGTAATCTTAAGTGCCTCTACAACATTAGGTGTCTTTTTTAGATTTACGTAAAACATGTTCTGTCTTGTTTTCATGTCATTTATGTCCTGGTCATCCTCCTCATTGATTTGAATATTGCGCCAGTCTGGCTTTCTGGGGCAATAGATGTTTATGACTGTGTAGCCCTTGTCAGTGAACGTGCGCTCTATTAACTGTTTAGATACATTTGGATGAATGTCTCGTACGACTAATCTGAACGGAGTATCCTCTCTCAACTGATGGTGCCAAAATTCACAATTTTGTTTTGTCAGCATATCGACAACTGCTCGAAAAACTTTGGAGTCTTTTGCATATATACGCGAGACCCCAAATCTGGATGTGCGAATGTCATATTCATCAGATGGAATCACAGAATTAAGTGCCTCTTCAAGTTTGTTCATTTTGTTAACTTGCGGCACGCAGATAGCTGGAGGCTTAGGCATTTTGCTTGTGTGCTGTTCGTTGCCAACTACGCTGGCTTCTACTTCTGCATCTTGATCATCGTCCAAATCCATGAGCAAATCAGCTTCTTCAGCTAGCGCTGCGTAGCGATTATTTTGAAGTGCTACCGGAGAGGTGGTAGCAGGTGTTTTACTTTGACGGCCATTGATTGCGTGATTTTTTTCGACTAAATGGGTGTGCAGTTTCTTAATTGATTTTGAGGCTTTGTCAGCCCTTTTTCGTTTTAGACAAAGAGAGACCATCGGCATCTGAAATGTACAATCCGTTGTTTGATGTAATTTATTGGCAACGCTTGAATTAGAGACTTCAGCGTTCGATATGTTTGGTATAGAGCATATGCTGCCAGTTATGGTATTTGCAATTGAGTACTTTGATTGACAGTTTCCACTTGAAAAAGTTAATGTACTTGTAGTAATAGTGCTTGTAGTCGTTGCGATCAAGCTACTATTATATTTAGGCGTACCAATTGCATTATTTAGGTCTTCGACCAAGCTGGCACGCAGTTGTGCAGGTGCACCAGCTATTTTCCTCATATTTTCAAGCTCAGGCAGCTTATCAATAAGCTGGCGGTGATCAGGTGAGTCTCCTTCCATATTTGGGCAATTCACAAAATTTGCCCAGCATCAAGAAATTATTTGCTGATAAGATACAGTTTTTCTTGTCCCTCGTTTGCTGCTCGCGCAAAGCGAGGGCAGTGGTCTTGCCCACTCGACAAAAGCTTGCTTCGCTTACGATTTTTGTTTTCTCGCGTGTTACCGACACCGCTAGCAGTGTCTAAAAATAGATTTCCGTGCAGAATAAGCACACCTAATGCAGATTGTGATTATTTAGAACTTTACACAACGCGGCACGTCCGTCCCTCTTGTGCGGCTACGCGCATGTTGAGGGGCAGTATATTGCCCAATGGGCAGTGCACGCAGTTTTTGCGCACTGCTTAATTAGTTTTTTACCGCACTTTTGCCGACACCGTTTTACGCGGTGCCCAGCTAGATCATGCGCGTCACGACCGTTCACAGTGAATGCAGACTCTCTTGTTCAATGAATTAAAACTTTTTTCAATTTTTACAAAAAATTAAGAAGAGACGTAAAACATGACAGTACGAGCCAGTGTTGGGAAGTGACGAGTAAAGAAATAGCATCAGAGTATTCTGTAAGAAGTAGAATAGAAATGCATTTTTTTTTTGTGCGTGTATAAACATAAATATTTGGAAAAAGCCCAATGCACTTGCATTTTTAGACCTTTAATATAAACGTATTAAAATTCACATGTTCGCACCAAGAGTCTGGGAGGGTGAATCGATCTACAGAAAATCAAGCAATCTTTTCAATCAAGCAGTCTTTGTGTTACTGCTGTTAAATGTTTTCACAACATTGCTTAGTTGTTTTGTTCGAATCAAAGCTTCCAAAAAAAGTATAAACCGATTTAAACTTTTTATTAAGATTGCTTGTGAAATTTACTGAGCGCTACAAAAACCATCGATTGCCATTAATCGAAAGCAATAAATCGCTTGCAGTCGTTCACAGCCCAGCTGCTATAGCACACACGGAGGTGCAAACAAATAAATTTCCGATTCGGTTTGTTTAGGATTTAGTTTGCAAACGAAAATTAGTGCATTTTAAGTGTATGAAAAACAGTGGCAACATGACAAACAACAAGAACAAGGCGGCCCGCCAGCGCGGCAAAAAGAACAACAGCGCCAATGCGAATGGGAATGGAAATGCGAATGGGAATGGAAATGCGAATGGGAATGGAAATGCGAATGGGAATGCGAATGGGAATACCGCTCCGGCCAACGGAAGACAATTTCCAGATCCAGAATCGACCAACAAGTCAACACCGGAGCCGAGGGGCAAGTCGGGCAAAAACGTCAAAGCTGACAAGTCCGAATCATTTAAGGAAATGCATTTCATGCAGCAGACCGTTTACGATTTTGTCCAGGGCACCGAAGAGTCCCAGGACCTCACCGGCCTGAACAGTGTGCAGCGCAAGGAGGTCCGTATGCTCGCCCGCCACCACGGCGTAAAGACCCGTAGCCGCAACATTGACGGCGAACGCATCCTCACCCTGACTCGCGTCGAAACCAACACCAACCACATGCCGCACAAGGAAGTGGAGCTAGCTATTGCGCCCGATAACAACAAAACCCTCAAACAGGCGCTGCGCGAATTGGGCTTGCGCCAGCTGCGCCCCTTGCTCCCACAACCGTTGCGCGGGCCCGCCACGGAGCCACAGCCGCATCAGGGCGGCCTGCTGGGCATGCCCCGCATACCGCCCCGCTCCTACTGCACGAACCACCGCATGGACCAGGAGCGCCGCGAGCTGCCCATCTTCGCGCATCGCGCCAAAATCTTTGAGCTGCTCGAGATGTCGCAGGTAAGCGAGTAGCAGACAAATTCACTCGTTGCAAATTTGTCGTTCGTGCCGCGACACGACACGATGCGCTCACGACTCTCGCATCAGTTTGAGATGCGTCTGTGTCGCAGTTCTTTAAGCCTCTACGTGAATACACTGCAAGCGGAAGAGTATTTGTTGTTATACCCTGAACCCATTCAAAATGGGTAAAAAGGGTATTATGCTTTTGTGCCAAAGTATGTAACAGGCATAAGGAAGCATCTCCGACCATATAAAGTATATATATTCTTTATCAGTATCAACAGCCGAGTCGATCTAGCCATGTCCGTCTGTCTGTCTATCTGTATGTCTGTCTGTCCGTCCGTCTGTATGAACACGCGGATCTCAGAGACTAAAAGAGCTAGAGACTTCATATTTGGAATATAAGTTCTCGTAGTGCCGGGACAGATCAAGTTTATTTAATTTTATCGGTAACTCGACCCATTCAAAAGTTATCGATCAATTTCGATTTCTGACTAGCGTTTTTGGGCTATAGCTTACAAGTTATAAGAGCTAGAGGCCCCAAATTTGACATGTATAATCTCGAATAGCATACATACTTTTCACTTTTTGGATACCACCCCAAAATTTCCCGCAAATTTGAAAAAACGTTTGAAGCTACGACCTTGCAATTTGGTTTGGTCACACATTTTATTGCCAATTGTATGCCCAACAAATTTCAATAAGATCGGACAATAAACACAGAAGTTATTTAAGATTTAACTTTCCATTGTGTGTGGCTCGGTGAAAAGCAAGTTAACTGCTTAAACCGCTTGCACTGCTTGAACTGCAGCATGTGTGTGTTTAGATTAGTATGAATGATTGTAAGGTTCAGGGTATCTCCTAGTCAGGCACTCCCGACTAGAGCACTCTTACTTGTTTTTTTTTTTGGGTTTTTTTTAATGTGTCATTTAAAACCGAAATGCAACTATGTTAATTAAGGTCTTAGCTTAAACAAAACACAGAATATTTTATAAATGACCAACAAAAAAGAAAAATGCTCAAAATCAAACTTCCTTTTGTTGTTATATAAAAGTTGAACTTCCATAACTCAAACCGAGTTAGACAATATCCGTAAATGATACATACTGAAATTTGCTTTTGTTTTCCAATATACATAGGTATATAATAATAAAGTCCTGAGATGCAAAATGTATTTAAATAATTCTATAAACTATACTCAAACTCGTTTTGTGTGAGCACAACTCAATACAATATTGAGTTTTTCAATGATATAGTACATTTTTCAGAAGTAGCTCTTCCTTTTTCGTTCCTTAACTCTTTTGGTATTGGCTTTTTTTTGTTTCGAAAAACCTTCTTCAGCTAAGTTGCTTGAAATATTCCTGAGCTCAGCTCCTATACACATATGTACCACATTCCTTTCTGTGTTTTGGGCTAATCTGCTGAAGATATCTAAGATATCTTTTTTGATCAGCTTTTCGAGTATATTTCGCCAGTGGTCGAAATGTCGTATCCGATTATGCTAGCCCGAAAAACTAATAATTCAATTCGAATTATAATAAAAAATCAATGATTTTTTTTTTGCACAGTGTACTTCCATTTAGAAGAGATCAGGTATATAGCTTCTCTTTCGCATTCATGTGCATTCTTGGTACAATTGTTCAACTGATTTGATTCCAATTTGAGATTGATTGTTGGATTATTGTTGCAACAAATCCGCATCCTCCTGAGAGCTGAACTAATGCAACCCTTTGCTGCAGGTACTCATTGTGAATGGAGCCACTGGCTCTGGCAAGTCCACCCAGTTGCCGCAGTACTTGCTGGAGGAGGCCACCAAGCGTAAGCAGCCGGTGCGCATTGTGGTCAGCCAGCCACGTCGGATTGCCGCCATCACCGTCTCCGGCCGCATTGCCGACGAACGCAACGAGTTGTTGGGCGACACAGTCGGCTACATAATACGCATGGAGAGTGAGTAGCCAGCGAAGCTATCACAAATGGTGCGGGCATCTAATAATTTCGGGTTCACTACTTGCAGGTCAGAGCAGCGAGGACACGGTGCTGTCCTTCACCACCAGTGGTAGCCTGCTGCGCACGCTGGCCATGAATAATGCAGAGTTCTTCAAGACAACCACTCATCTGATTATCGATGAGGTGCATGATCGAGATCTGGACACGGACTTTCTGGTGTTGGCCAGCAAGCTGGCGTTGGAGCGCAACAAATCGCTGAAGCTGATACTCATGTCGGCCACCATGGATCTGGATGCGCTGTCCAAATTCTTTGATTGTGCACCCATACTCAATGTGGAGGGACGCAGCTTCAACGTGCGCACCTTTCCCATGGAGGAGATACTCCAGAAGACCGGCTATATGACGCCACAGATGAAGCAGCGCCTGGGTGCCAATGTGGAATGTGCCAGCAGGGATCAGCTATTGGAAGCCTATGTACAGGGGCAACGCTGGACCGAGAATACCATTGATAATTCTCTGATAATTTCGCTGGTGGAGATGCTCATACTGAAGGGCAGCAAGGGCGCCGTTATTGTCTATCTGCCTGGCTACCAGGACATGACCCGTCTGATGGATCTCATGAGTGAGGCGCTGCCCCAGGGTGCCATCAAGATCATGATGATGCACAGCCAGGTGGACAGCCGGCGGCAGAAGGAAATCTTCACCGAATACCCAAATGTGCAGCTCAAGATTGTGTTGAGCACGAACATTGGCCAGACCTCGATCACTATTCCGGATCTGCTGTACGTCATAGATACCGGTCGTGTCAAAATGAAGACATACGATGCTGCAACGGGCGCCTCGCAGTTGGCCTGCGTCTGGATCTCCCAGGCGGACGCTCATCAGCGCACCGGACGCGCTGGCCGTCTCTGCGATGGCGTCTGCTATCGTTTGTATAGCTCGCGGCTGTTCAAAAGCTTCACTCGCTTCACCATTCCGGAAATGATGCGCTCCACGCTCGACGAGGTCTGCCTGCTGGCCAAGATCGCTGCTCCCCAGCAGCCAATCGAGCAGTTCCTTGCCCAGGCACTCGATCCACCCCAGTCGACGGCCATTGCTCAGTCGATTGCCAAGTTGAAGCTGCTGCGCGTCTTGAACGACCACGATGAGAGCGTCACTGCGCTGGGCCACATCATATCGGAGCTGCCGCTGGATGTGCAGCTGGGCAAGTGTGTCGTCTATGGAGTGTACTATCGCTGTGTTGGCAGCATGATCATCATCACATCGTACTACTCGGTGCGCGATCCGTTTGTGCTGGCCGCTGATCGCAACTCGCGCACCGATCAACGCAAGGCCAAGGACTACTTCAGCGAGGAGGGTCGCAGCGATTCAATTGCTGTACTCCAGCTCTACCATGAGTACTCGGGCGCCGCCAAGCGGAGCAACCACGAGGCCGAGAAATTCTGCACCGCCAACTGCCTGTGCCGCAAGTCCATGGAGCTGTTCATGTCGGCGGTGACCACGCTGCGCAGGACCGTCAAGCGCATGTTCAAGATCACCGACGTCAAGTCGGTCATCAAGAACGACAGTGACTTGAACATGGTGCGACTGGCGCTCACGGCTGGACTCTATCCCAAAATAGCGTTCATCGACAGATCGCGCCAGTTGCACCTCAGCGAGGAGGGTGATCCGCGCGTTCAGCTGTCGCGGAACTCGTGTCTGTCGGATGTGCTGAAGAAGCGCCGCCGTTTCATTTACAGCGACTGGCTGATCTACGTGGATAAGACACGCTCCGCCGGGCCCGTCGCTAACATTGAGCACGCGACGCTGGTCAGCAGTCTGATGGTCTCGCTGCAGTGCGGCAAGGTGGCCAGACTGGAGACAATCGATCCCATGGACTCCGACGATGAATGCGATCCCTACTATACAGAACAGTCGGATCTGTGCCTCGACACCTGGCTGCGCATCAAAATGGACACGGACCTGGGCATCAAACTGATCGCACTCCGCTCCCACATTCAAAGCGAGTTCGATGAGATGGTCAGCAATCGCATGGCATTGCCATCTCGCTGCCCATCCGTTGGTCACATACAAGCGATCCTGCAAATGGATCGGGACTACTCGGGACTCTCGGCCAAAGATCTTGAATTTTAAATAAGTATTGCATGACGTCTACGTCTACGCCCATGCTTACCACACAAACATTGTCAATGCGTATCATTTGCATACGTGCAAATAATAGATGTGTAGCTCATTTTTCTTGGTAGAATGTGTTAGCACGATTATCAAATAACCAGAAATATATATCTGTAGTATGAGATTGTACAGTTTATTTCTACACTATGGCGCTATGAATTATCATATATTATTTATATTATATATATTTACACAATTGAACATATATTTATATATCGAAATTTATTAAAAAGGTAAGATTTTTTTTAGCGACCTAGCCCTAATTCTGGTTTATTTTTTTACAAAAAGAGATTTAGACTTGGTTTTTCTAAAATTTTACTTTGTAAATTTTGGATCTATATATATATATATATATATAATATACATATGTGCATATATATTTTTATATTTATTTATATTTGTGAAATTATACAATAATTTCGAATAGTGACACTTGTATTCTTAGAAACAATGAAACGATAAGAAGTTCTTAACTTTAGCGCTTGTTCTTATAAGAAATGCAATCTCACAAAACATTCTACTTGATGTGACACATGTTAATGTCTATATAGATATCCGACATGGAACGATAAACGCATAGTATTATTATGGAATGATATGCACATAACATTACTTGTGTAATCGATGTGTAAATGGTTATATAGAATCATTTCACATATCGAATTTACTTAGATATTTGGTACAAATATGCATTGAGATGATAATTATGTTCAAAAATTTGTGTCATTGATTTGAATTGAAACGAATTTTAAAACTAATAATTAAGAGTAGATGTAAACAGTTTGACTCCAGTCTGTATAAATACTTATGAAGATCTATGTTCCTTCCATATAGATTGAAGAAGATTTCAACGCAGTATTTCAAGATAGGAAAGACAAAGACAGAAAAAGCAACTTTTACGCATCCGAATCAAGTAAAGAAATTAAACGGATGCGAATTCTATATTTCAATGTTGTGCATTCCATACTAACAAATAAGATTTAATATTGAAAACGAACAAACAAATGTTGAAACTTAGCGAATTCTTGAATCTCAATGTGAAGAACAATTGTGTGATACTCGATACCAATTGCTAAAAACAAACAAACTACATAAACAAAAACAACTGTCATTGTAAAATATATATATATGTATATTTATGGGAATGTCACGAAAGCGGCGAGTACAGGGACTATATAAAAAGAAAAGTAGAGGCTGTAATGTAAGCGAATGAAATATGAAACAAACCAAAAATCCTTTCAAAATATTTAACTATTTTATGCAGTTGTATACAAACATATATATGATAATAATAATAAATGTGGCCGACAGGCAACTGCTTTAAAGAGCACAATTTTGTTGGCAGCACTTTAATTGCTGGTTGGAGAAATATGTGTGCCACAAGTGCATGGAATGGAATGCAACTGCTGCCTGCTGTCTGCCTCCAGGTTGCAGTGTCAGTCTGCATCTCAGTGTCAGTGTCACCCTGCGGTGCAGTGATCCATGCAGTCGACTGCCATTTGCCGTTTGCCATTGTGGCAATGTTGCTGCAACGCCTCGACTTGGCCCCTAAGCCAAGTGCCCAGGCCCATTGAGGCGCAAAAGACGGCAGCAGCAGCAACAATAATTGCATAGACAACTTTGTTGTTGTTGTTGTTATACTCTTTTTCGAAGAAAATAGTATATTAAGTTTGTCCTGAAGTTTGTAACGCATAGAAGGAAGCGTCGAGACCCCCAAAAGTTACTGCCAGTATGCTTAGAATGACAATACAAATTGATCTAGCCATGTCCGTATGTCTGTCTGTCTGTCTGTATGTATGCAAACTAGTCCCTCAGTTTTTGAGCTATCGCGATAAAACTTTGCACAGACACTTATTATTCTAGGGTACAGCACATTGGTCGGAGCCGGCCGGATCGGACCACTATATCTTATAGCTGCCATACAACTTGAAGTCGGTTTTGGCCATATATCCCATGTTTTTAAATCTATCGCAATGAAACTTTGCACTGATATTTATTATTCAAAGAGACATCACATTGGTTGGAGCCGGCTGGATCGGATCACTATATCTTATAGATGCCATACAGCTCGAAGTCGGTTTTGGCCATATATCCCATGTTTTTTAATCTATCGCGATGAAACTTTGCACAGATACTTATTATTCAAAGAGACATCACATTGGTTGGAGCCGGCCGGATCGGATCACTATATCTTATAGCTGCTATACAACTGGCAATGAATTAAATATTCTTAGAACAAAAAAAAATGTTACGCGACAAAACGATTTTGTACAGCTTATGAAATTTCAGTGGTGCAGTTGGCAGAGTGAAAATTGCCTATTGGTTCGAAAAGAGTATAAAATCTTCGGCACGCCGAAGATAATCCTTCCCCACTTGTCATTGTTGATATTGTTGTTGCTGTTGCAGACTTTGTTGCCACATGCGCGCAGTCAATAAACCTGAGTGGTTGTTGCTGTTGTTGTTGCTGCCGCTGGTGTTGGGCGTTGCGCCCCCTCTCTCTCTCTCTCTCTCTCCCTCTCTAACAATGCCAAGACAGCCAATTTTGTGGGTTGAAAAAAAAGACAACGTGCAACGTGCAACGTGCAGCAAAGAAAGTGAAATTAATTTGTTGCTTGTCTCTGCTGTCTTTTTGTTTTTCGTTTTTAAAGCTACCTTTCAATTATGAGCGAGTAGCAGGCGAGTTCCCAAAAGTACCCACAAGTATTGCTCTAGTTATGATATGAGCCATTGCCATTGTTCATACATCATTCATCTTCCAACTGCTCGATTTCGATTCGGTTCAGCTCAGTATTACTTTCGGAGAGTGCGTTAAGGAACTTTTGAGACTAGTTTTAGTTTTAGCCAGTCTCCATTACAAATGCATTCCATATCTTTCAAAACTCTTGCGAGCTCGTAGTACCAATTACGTTAAAGCGTTTTTAATTGTGGGCAACAAAGTTCTATTCATTTTGCATTGTAAAAAATCTCCAGAAACGATTTTAGTTAATTCGTTGAATTGAGTTTAAATCACAACTCGCAGATGAATTAAATTCAAATCAAATATAAGTCTATAATGGCTTGTGTATAGGCTCAAAATATTAAAGCTCTCTCCAAATAAATCATAGCAAAAATCTGTAGAGTTTTTCGTAACGACCCTGAACTACAAATTTGCTACTTCATAAGTTTTGATTTACAGAATCAGTTTGTTTTAATTTTTTAATCAGCTCCCAACTAGTTTTGAGATAGTTTCCAAATCACTTGTATATAAACATACAAATTATTCTAAAGCAATTTTTTTTTAGAAAATTATAAAACATTTGTACGCTAGCTTTCGAAATTTGTTGCATGTTTTTCTGCCAAGCTTATATGCACTTAAGTAAATGACTTTTGAAACGATTTTGAAATGTGTTTGAAATTTCATATTAAGCTGCATAAGATAATTGCTTTCTTCAGCAACATTAACAAGTTAGAGTGCTATGGTCGGGAGTGCTCGACTAGGAAATACCCTGAGCCCAGTCCTTACATACTAACCTAACAGTGTACATACATACAAACACACACACGCTGCAAGCAGTACAAGCAGTGCAAGCAGTTAGCTTGCCTCTTTACTGAGCTGGAAAGTTAAATCTGAAACTTCTGTGTGTTATTGTCCACTCTTATTGAAATTTGGCATTTTTATACCCTGAACCCATTAAAAATGGGTAAAAAGGCTATTATGGGTAAAAGGTAAAAAGGGTATATTTCACTATTTGGATACCACCCCCCAATCCCCCCAAAAGTTGAAAAAACGCATTTTTGAAGTTATAACCTTGCAATTTGGGTTGGTCACACATTTTATAGCCAATGTCGATGGTATATTGATTAGCACTTTGTATCTCTCAAGTACGGCATGCAAATAAATATAATATTACTTTGAGCAAATTACAGTCAAACTATTATTAAAAGTTCAGCTCATAGAAATTTTGAGTTAATGAATACCCATAAACTATACATATTAATATTTATTTTCATTGACATCTTAATTTAACTTATAAAAAAAAGATTAGAAAACACTAAATGTGTACACTCATATTCGGTTGAAAAATTTCAAAATATCATCAGAAAATTCACTTAAGTGCGATATAGCAGATAATGATAAATTCGGCTCAAAAAATTCAAGTTGTGGAAACAAAATTGAATGAAATTTGTATTCTTAAAGCTATTGGAACTCAATTGGGTGCGAGGTACTGACAATTCCACTTAAGGGGATTTCGATTTACAGACGTTTGATTTTATATAAGTAGCAGCATACACCAACTCAAGTATATAACCTCTGATTTGAAGTAAAAGCATGTGGGAAGGGATTATCTTTGGCGTGCTGAAGATTTTATACTTTTTTCGAAACTTTAGAAACTTTTCACTCTGCTAACTGCAGCACTTCCATCTGTAAAAATTGATATCATATGATATCAATTTGAATTGAAATATTAAATTTATTTCCAGTTGTATGGCAGCTTAAAGATATGGTGATCCGATCCGGCCGGCTCCGATCAATGTGATGTATGTTTAAAT
>JAWNLL010000101.1:0-269532 GCA_035042425.1 Drosophila flavopinicola
TATATAACTGTAATTAAATTAATTTGCTTCCAATGGCTTAGGACAAAAACAATGCCACGCGAAAAAATAAATGCTGACAAACGCGAGTTGTGCAGGTTGCAGGAAAACAAATCAAGGAAATTTGTAACAGTCGGCTCTTCAAGCAATTTTGTCAGCGATCATCAAAACGGCTTGTAGCGTAAGGGGTAAAGTTGCGAACTGGTGAGCGAGAGGTCCTGGGTTCAAGTGCCAGCGGCGACTGGTCATTTATTTTCATTTTTTCTTATTCTTCTTTTCAAATATATAATAACTGTAATCAAATTCATTTGCTTTCAATGGCTTAGAACAAAAACAATGCCACGCGAAAAAACAAAAGCTCAGTATAAATCGAGTTTGTCAGCGATTCTTAAAACTGCTTGGTGTAAGCAGTAAAAAGCAAAACAAGAAAGCTTTTGACAGTCTGCTCTTCAAGGGATTTTGTCAGCGATCATCAAAACGGCTTGTGGCGTAAGGGGTAAAGTTGCGAACCGGCGAACGAAAGGTCCTGGGTTCAAGTGCCAGCGGCGACTGGTCATTTATTTTCATTTTTTCTTATTCTTCTTTTCAAATATATAATAGCTGTAATCAAATTCATTTAGTTTCAATTTCCTAAATTGTTTCTAATTTTTTTTTCATACATAAAGTAGCTTTAATAGAATAATTCAAAAGAAAAATTTAAATTCATTGGCAAAACCAATGCCACGCGAAAAAAAATATGGATCTCAAATTCTGAATATAAGCTCTCGTATGTTCAGATTAAGTTTTATGACAATTCAATTTCCGACAGCGGCCTTGAAATTCGGTAGCACTTATGAATGCTAAGGGACGCGTCCACGAGCTGCAGATAGTGAAACGTCCCTGTTTACATGAATACCTTTATATATTTTATTTTATATGTAGGGGTATATGTATGCGACATTAATATCTGCGAATTAAATAAGCAGTCACGGAAAAATAGTGAAAATTGCTTAAAGGTTCGAAAAGAGTATTTAATCTTCGGCACGCCGAAGATAATCCTTCTCCACTTGTTTTTGACTGATTTTTACAGGGGTTTGCCGTAAATCTATCTTCAAAGTTTTGTGGCTCTAGCTCTAAGACGTTGCGAAATATGGATTTTCGCGATTTTTGTGGCGTTGGAGGGGGTGGCGTGGGGCGTAAAAATCTGGGTCGCAATCTCTCAGGAAATATACCAACCAAATTTGATAACTATTTTCAAAATTGTGAGATATATTCAGGCTTTATTGATTTGTGATTTGCCTCCCAGTGGGCGTGGCACAAATTGGAATAAACTTGATTTGAAACAGGTAGCTATAAGTATAATAGTCAAAGTTTCAAGTCTCTATCTTCAATAGCGTCGAAGATCTTTGTGTTCATACATATCTTAGGTATCAGAGTATACAAACTTCACCTACATTATCAAACTACTACCTTGCACATGAACAGAAACATTGATTGGATTCGGTGCTGAGCAATTTTATTAAACTATTGGGCGGCCAGCGTGAATTCTAAACAATATTTTTAAAACGAAAGGGCACAGATATGGAAATTAGTATCATATGGTAGTTACTTGTACTTAGATTTTGTAAGGGCTTAGAGAACCGTGAAATATAGGGCGGAATGCTCGGATGAATAAGAAATGCTAGTGTCTGCTTTATGAATGCATGTTTGATAGCGTGTGTGTGGCTCAGCTGCACTGACGCTGCAAACGCACAGAATAGACTCTCGTTAAATTTTTGCCTAAGAAACTTCTAGCTCTGCTGCTGTTACAAAAGGTAATATTTGACGTGATCCCATGCGCACTTCTACGGAAACAGGTGATTTCCCGAATGCTTTAGACGCTCTTCCAGGCCAGGCTGTGAATAAAAACTGGAGTCAAGCTCTATCACAAGCTAGATTTTTATACCCTGAACCCATTAAAATAGGTACTATGGTTTTTGTGCAAAAGTATGTAACAGGCAGGAAGAATCTCCGACCATACAAAGTATATGTATTCTTGATCAGTATCAACAGTCGAGTCGATTTATGTCCGTCTGTCTGTCCCGTCCGTCCGTCCGTCTGTATGAACACGCGGATATCTGAGACTGTGTGCAGATATATAGTTCTCGTAGGCCCGGGACAGATCAAGTTTATTTCGTGCTATCGATAACTCATACCGTTTAAAAGTTATCGATAAATTTAGATTTCACCTAGCGTTTTGGGACATAACTTCAAAGTTATAAGAGCTAGAGGCCCCAAATTTGGCATGTATAATCTCGAATAGTATACACATGTAACAAATATTTCACTTTTTGGATACCATCCCCCAAACCCCCCAAAAGTTCAAAAAATGCATTTTTGTTACGACCTTGCAATTTGAGTTGGTCACACATATTATTGACAATTGCTTGCCCCAAAAATTTCAATAAGATCGGATAATAAACACAGAAGATTTAATATTCAACTTTCTATTGTGTTTGGCTCAGCGAAAAAGCAAGCTTACTGCTTAGACCGCTTGCACTGCTTGTACTGCAGCATGTGTGTGTTTAGATTAGTACGAATGATTGTAAGGACTGGGTTCAGGGTATCTCCTAGTCGGGCACTCGCGACTAGAGCACTCTGACTTGTTATACCCTAAACCCGTTAAAAATGTGTAAAAAAGGCATAATGGTTTTGTGCAAAAGTATATAACAGGCATAAGGAAAAGTAATATATTCTTGATCAGTATCAACAGCCGAGTCGATATCGAGCCATATCCATTTAATATTATCGATAAATCGACCCGTTCAAAAGTAATAGATAAATTTTAATTTCAGTCTAGAGTTTTTGGCCATATCTTGAAAGTTATAAGAGCTAAAAGAACAACATTTGGTATGTTTATTTATTTATTTGCTTAGAAAACTGAAAGCTGCGTATACATTTATGATCACCTTGTTAGAGGGCTGCTTACAATTACAATTTGAATGAACTTATTCCTTTGTCGTTTAATTACGTGATCTTAGACTGGTACTGGAATTTCGTTTAATTTTGTTGTTGGTAACTAATGCATTTGAACCATTAGGTACATTTTTAAGGAATAGTTTATTATGTTTTTGTTGATTCAATTTTTAGTTAGTGTTTTTGCATTTCAGTCACTTAAATTGTTTTGGTTTTGCAATTGTAACATGCGTGCAAGGCTTTTATGCAGCTCCACATGGTTAACCCTAAGTGGGCTTTGAGAGCCTATTTATTTGTTTTCTTTCATTGGACAGTATGGATCTGGCGGCGTGCGCTTTTCGTACACGGGCTACGATCACAATTTAGATTGTTTTTTTTTTTTTTTTTGCTCAATCCTAAACCAATATAAAATTTGACAACTGAGTCACATTGTACTTTTACACACAGATGTACAATTGTTCTTTTAAGCTGCGTTGGTTAGAAAAGGCATTCCTCGGCTATATGACGTCTGTCAGGTATATTATTTTATTGTCTGGATCGGCAAAAGCATCACCAAATGGAGCCCCAATCTCTTGGTTGCCTGGAATATCCAGGACGGCACAAAAGCCTGAAGGCATGGAAAAAATTAGATATTCACGCTTTTGCCTTTTCCATGCAAATTACATGGAATTTCTAAAATATTTACCTCAGCCGATTCTTATCGCTCGTTTTATCCGTTTGGGTTATTAGTTAACAACTTTTTGGCCGTGATGGCTTAGAAAGTTAAGATTAAATTTTTGTTGAAGAACCACGAGGTTACACAAAGTTACTTTAAACTTTTGGAGAACCAGCTCTTAAGTACTGACTTCGTTGACGACCTCAGTTAGAAAGAACGCAAGTACTCGGTGACGAAGATCTCGAAGCAACTAGAGTGATTACTCACCTCGGTCTATATCGATATCGCTAATCAACTCAGGCTTTAAGTGTGGGGCTGCCACTGCATTTTTACAAGGGTTGTTGTCTTAGCTAAGTTCTAAAGGCGCTTAAGCCAAAATTTAATAAAATAGTAATTTTCGTAAAAACTTTAATTTTTAACTTGTATGGGTCCATTACACCAACCGATAATCTAACGAGCTTCACGAGGCACGATTAGCGCTAATGAGCTCTTTATATCCTTGGCGTGGTAAGTTCCGATTTCATTTCCTTGAAGGGTTTCTAGTTTGTAATAGGCATTTCCCATTTTCCATTTAACCCTACATTTCGTAAAAAGAGGTTCCAAGTTTTTATTAAAGTTTTGACTAAAATTACTTGGTTGACAATTTCTTTTAAACACTTATTGACCTTTCTTTAAGGATACTGGCTTATACCGAAGGTTGTACTATTCGGCTATTTTTCGTAATGTCCTGCCTTAGTGGGAAAGGATTATCTTCGGCGTGCCGAAGATTCTATACTCTTTTCGAACCTTTAGGCAATTTTCGCTCTGCAAACTGCACCACTGAAATTTCAAAAGTAGTAAAAAATCGTTTTATCGCAAGGCATTTAATTTTTTTCTCTTAGAATTTGTATCAAATGAATTTAAATATTTCTTTTAAATTATTGAATTCAAGCTATTTGATATATATTTGAAAAAATAATTAGAAACAAGTAAGAGTGCTCTAGTTGGGAGTGCACTGACTACGAGATATCATGAACCCAGTCCATACAATCATTCCCACTAATCTAAACACACACATGCTGCAGTACAAGCAGTGCAAGCAGTCTAAGCAGTTAGCTTGCTTTTTCGCTGAGCCCCACACAATGGAAAGTTAAATCTTAAATAACTTCTGTGTTTATTGTCCGATTTGATTGAAATTGTTGGGGCAAACAATTGTCAATAATATGTGACCAAACCAAATTGCAAGGTCGTAACTTCAAAAATGCGTTTTTTGAACTTTTGGGGGTGTTTGGGGGGTGGTATCCAAAAAGTGAAATATTTGTTACATGTATATGTCATTCGAGATTATACATGCCAAATTTGGGGCCTCTAGCTCTTATAACTTTGAAGTTATGTCCCAAAAACGCTAGTCTGAAATGGAAATCTATCGATAACTTTTAAACGGTACGAGTTATCGATAAAATGAAATAAACTTGATCTGTCAAGGGATTAGGAGAACTTATATTCAAAATATGAAGTCTCTAGCTCTTGTAGTCTCTGATATCCGCAGACAGACGGACATGGCTAGATCGGCTCGTCTGTTGATACTGATCAATAATATATATATACTTTATATGGTCGGAGATGCTTCCTTATGCCTGTTACATACTTTTGCACGAAACCATAATACCCGTTTTGCCTATTTTTAATGGGTTCAGGGTATAAAAAATGAAAAGCAATAAGTTGCGGCTGTGATTTGAACCATGTTCTGCCGTTTTCAGCGCAGCACTCTAATACTTACGCCACCAAGCAGTTTTGAAGTGCGCTGACAAACTCGATTATACTGATCTTTTCTTTTGCGTTGTATGTGTAATGACCAGTCGCCGCTGAGTTTCGTACCCGCGAGCTTTCGTTTGATAGCGAAACTTTATCCCTTACGACACAAGCAGTTTTGATGATCTATGACAAAATCCCTTGAAGAGCAGACTGTCAAAAGCTAACTTGTTTTGTTTTCTTTGCAACAAACTAGCGTTTGTCAGCTCACACCAAGCAGCTTTAAAAATCGCTGACAAACTCGATTATACTGAGCATTTGTTTCTTCGCGTGGCATTGTTTTCGTTCTAAGACATTGGTAGCAAATGAATTTGATTACAGTTATTTTACATTTGAAAAGCAGAATAAGAAAACCTGAAAATAATTATTGGTCGCCGCTAGGAATTGAACCAGCACATTTCGTTTGCCAGGGCGCCACTTGATTCCTTACGCCACATGCAGTTTTGATGATCGCTGACTAAATCGCTTGAAGAGCAGACTATCAAGCCAACAAACTGCTGCCCAGCAGATCACCCAACGCTGTCAGATATGGCATAGCCGAATTGTCCGGATCGATCTTCCACTTCCACATGGCGTGCACAATGATGTGAGCAATGTACAGCAGCAACATTACCTGCTCATAAACGAAATATGTTAGACATTATGTGTGTATGGAGAGATTACACTCACCTGTATTAAACTGGCCATTAGATAGGATAGCATAAACACCCACGTCACAGTTGTCGCATTCATGTTTATATAATCTGCCGAAAAGATGAACAAAATGTTGCCAGGTATGGACATGGCGATAAGTATGCGCGCCGTTTTAGCATAGGGCACTGTGGGGGAAAGTAATGATATACATTTATTAAATATAAGGGTATATATATAGTGGATATTAATTTTCAACTTACCGCCTTTGAAAAGTGCTCGCCACGGCCATTCGACGATCTTTGTGTGCGGCGGTATAATGCCAATAATTGAACTCTGATGCAGCATGGTCGATATCTTGCTGGCTTGAACTGACACCAAATTGCCGCCAATGCCGTTAATGATCGGCTGAAAGACAACAAAGCCATTGAAGACCTCCACAGCGGCATCCAAGACAAGACCACCAAGCCTGTAATGTATTAATTATCTGAAATTATAACCTATTGGTTTCAGGGGGGGTTCTAATTGCTGAATAGCTATAATTTTAAAACAAGTAAGAGTGCTCTAGTCGGGAGCGCCTGACTAGGAGATACCCTGAACGCAGTCCATACGTGTATTCATAATATGCTATCTGTGTGCATATTTACAAATACATGCTGCAAGCAGTACAAGCTGTTAGCTTGCTTCTGCACAGAGCCCCATTTTATGGAAAGTTAAATCGTAAGCAACTAATGTATTTGTCCGATCTTATTGAAAATTTTTGGGCATAAGATTGGCAATAAAATATTTGACCAAACCAAATTGCAAGGTCGTACCTTTAAAAATGGGTTTTTTTTTTGGGGGGATTGAGGAGCGGTATTCAAAAAGTGAAACATTTATTACATGTGTATGCTATACAATATTATATGTACCAATTTGGTTGCCCTTAGCTCTAGTTCTTATAACTTTTAAGTTATGGCCCAAAAACGCTGGTCTGAAATCGTACATATGTATGTATGTATGTATGTATGCATGTACCCTGATAGGTAAATTTGAGTGAATGTGAGGACTGGGGTCAGGGTATCTCCTAGTCGGGCACTCCAGACTAGAGCACTTATACTTGTTTATTATATGGGTTCAGGCTATAAAATAAAATGTATGTACATCTGATCAATGAAACGGTGTTGCCAAAGTTAGCGCACTTAATGCCGTTATCAACAAAACATTAAATTAAACCCAATATGAAGTATAGTAATAAAGGCTTAAATTGTGATTATCAGTGCATAATCCAGGCGGAGAGAGAGAGAGAGAGAGATATCGAAATATTGACAAGATGTAGAACTTACCCGCTTATGCAGAGCGCTGACAGCACTGGCACCCAACCGCTCTTTAACACCGGCCGCGTATACTCATTCTTCAGCACAATGACGACCCACATGGGCAGCAACACCAGATAGCAGGTAACCACAATGAAAGTGATCCACAGATGGGTCTCTGCAACAGAAATTTACGGATTAGATTACAGCGTGCCTTAAATACAGATCGTGAGATTGATGAGACTTACTTACTACGCTGATGAAGCAGCGAAGCAATGGACGACAGCAAGCTGATGGACTACAACATCACCAATGGAGGCAGCCAGTGGCGTTGCCAAATTGTCCGGATTTAAGTGATACTTTTGTGAGAATAGAATTACAGCCACCAGCACAAAATCTGCAATGTGAACGTATATGTATGATACAATTTTTTTAATTTTAGTGTAGGCTTACCCAGCACAAAGCACGACGAGGTAGCCGTGAACATGGCGGATGCGGTCAGAAGCATCACATTCTCAAAATAGAAGTTACCGGTCATGGTGGCACCCACGCTGGTGGCAAACATGGCCACCAGAATAGTGTCAGGCCAACTGTCGCCTGCACCTGCACCAATGCGATATTTCCTATAATCATACGCACCACATTCGAGCGAGACGACATGTTGCCCAGGTTGACTTGTGTTGAAAGGCGCGAGGCGAGACACATGTCTAGATTACCCTTCAAACCAAGCAGCGCTGGCACCAGTATAAACAGCTCGCTGACGTTCTTGAAAACGTACCATTTCTGCGGTCAAAAATCGCCATACAATTTAGTTGGTTGCCTGATGTATACTATCCATTACATATGTGTACATACATATGTGTAAATATAATACATTGACAACAATTTTGTATACATACAGACAGACATGGTCAGATCAATTTGTTTTGTCATTCTAAGCATACTATAGATAACTTTTAAGGGTTTCCAATGCTTCCTTCTATACATTACAAACTTCAAGACAAAATTAACATACTATTTTCTGTGAGACCCTTAAGAGGTTATAATCTTCACCGGAACAACTTTCTCCCTAATCAGTTACCACAAAAATTATATTTATCGAACCATGCTTGTGAACGGTGTGATAAGTTTTATTTGAATTTAGTGGCACCCTTGAAGCGTTGCCGCTTTTTGCAATTTCAAAATTCAAGTAATATTTATAATTTGCTATTAATTTACTAATATTTAATGTAGCTAATGAGAAAAGGTGGAGCAATAATGCCATTTATGTCTTACTTGGAAAAATACTAAGGGGAATAACATATTTTAGTGCGTGCTCACTTTTGTGTTTCTTTAAATTCGATTCACATATTTATTTGCTTTGTATACGCTTTTGTCAGACTTTTGTATCGAATTTCGATAAATGTATCGCAAATTATAAGGGATCAAGTCATGCTGGTGAACGCTCACAATGACCCGCAAGAAAACGAATTTGGGTCATAGCACTCACCATACAGAAGCATCGGAAATATGACTGAGGAATAGCAGGCACCCGTAAGATAAAGGAACAGACGCATCCAGATGTGTAACGCAAAATCAGCAGAGAAACAAGCAGACAGCAAGCACGGCACTCGCGCTCTGCAGCAAAAGATGTGGTTCCTTCTCACCGCAAACGCACCCAAAGTACAGCAGATCTGAATCTGCAATACAATCGTCTTGCATTCCGGCAGAATCCAGCTGTTGGTTATAGTTCAAGTCGCCATGTTGTCGGCCTGAAGAGTTTTGTCTGTACTTACTGCCCCGCTCTAAAGTTCAATGATAAAATGAAAAGGATGTGTTGCACTAGCGAAAAAATCAAGTTGCCTCAACTTGTTTACTTATAACGTAGGCTTTATTTTGTACCTCATTTCTAATCCACGCAACCACAATGTGCCTCAGCGAATTATGGCAGGGTACATACATATATTAATAAATAAATAAAATTTACATGCGACACAGTCTGCTACATGGTGAAATTACTAATTAGTAATTTCACCATGGTCTGCTGCAAGATACTACACAAAAACAAAAACTCAGACAGACATGGCTACAGCTAACATGGTAAAACAAAGCAACTGGCATTGAGATCGATGAAAATTTCATGAGCGCGAAATGAAACGGCTTTTTATTTAATTGATTGATGTATTTTAGGAAAATAATGCAACAGCCTGCGCTTCAGTGTAATACACTTACGAAACTTTAAAAGTACACGAAATTGAATGTAAAACACAAACATAACACAGTGAGAGTGATAAAAGTGTAACAAAAACATTTGATTGGTAAGGGCAAACTTTATTTTCTTAACGATCCATAACCTAAAACAAATGTAAATTTACGCTCGATAAAACTTCGTCGATCTCAATACCAGGCTTAATACTCTGATATCTCCCATAATAGCAGAGTATAATTAACCTATCATTGATTTTTTACAAATAAATACATGCCAAACCATTCCAACCACTAACTCGAAAATGCCTGTTACGTACTTTTGCACAAAACCATTATACACTTTTTACCCATTTTTAATGGGTTCGGGGTATAAAAATGCGGTTTTTGATCTTTTGGGGGGATGGGGGATGGTATCCAAAAAATTAAATATTGTTTACATGTACATACATATGTATATGCTAATCGACATTATACATGCCATATTTGGGACCTCTTGCTCTTATAACTTTTAAGTTATGGCCAAAAAACGCTAGTCGGAAATCGAAAGTTATCGATAACTTTTGAACGGGACGAGTTATCGATAAAATGAAACAAACTTGATCTGTCTCGGGACTACGAGAACTTAGTCTCTAGCTCTTATAGCCTCTGACAACCGCGGGTTCATACAGACAGACGGACATGGCTAGATCGACTCGGCGGTTGATACTGATCAATAATATATATATACTTTATATGCTCGGAGATGCTTCCTTATGTATGTTACATACTTTTGCGCAAAAGCATTTTACCCTATTTACCCATTTTTAATGGGTTCAGGGTATAATAAAACAACATATCTCTTGAACTCTTAATAATAAAGTTTATAGCGGAGGCAATACCAAATACATGTCGTTTTGTGGTTAACAGAAATGTTTTCATTAATATTAGAAAAATTTATGTATATGATTTAATCAATAAAACGAGATTTACAAAAATCAAATCTACGCTAATACTATAAGTTGTATTAAATAAAAATTAAATAGACTAGATGTAAGACAATTTTTAGGGAAAATTTTTGTTGGTTTAGATGATTCAAGAAAACCATGCGCTAAGTAAACAGAAGACAGCAAAATTTGAAATCGGGTACTGTTCGTTTCTAGTTTTTACATATTGGGTGCACCTTGTTTTAAATAAGTTTACTTTTATGTGTATAATATTGTCCTAAAAACCTGTCATGAGCCTGACCAGCCTAACACAGGCCAGTGCTCAAAACTTACAATATGCACGTAGATTAATCCTTAATAGAGCAAAGGAACACAAGCAAAAGTCATGTGAAACTACAAGGTCATCATTTTAAACCTTCGCAATAATTGGATATCTATTTTCAATATTTGCAACTTTTTGTCTTCTCGTTTTGTCGTTTTGTATGTACGTATAGTTCCTATCATATAATTTAGCTAAATTACAGTTATTTTTATTGTTTTGCTGTTGCATCTGCAACTTTATATCATTCCCATTTGCTTAGAGAATGAGTCCTATGAACTTGGGCACCATAAAAAACAATGCTACCCCACAGCTTTGTGGGTATATTATGTATGCATGTTGGCTACTGTCGTCTGTGTAAACCTCCTTCGCTAGTTAGACGCATTCAATGTATCCAAATTGGAGCCGTATTGTTTGTTTACCGACATCGTGAAGAGCCACGCGACAGCCAACAAACTGCTGCCCAGCAGATCACCCAACGCTGTCAGATATGGTATAGCCGAATTGTCCGGATCGATCTTCCACTTCCACATGGCGTGCACAATGATGTGAGCAATGTACAGCAGCAACATTACCTGCTCATAAACGAAATATGTTAGACATTATGTGTGTATGGAGAGATTACACTCACCTGTATTAAACTGGCCATTAGATAGGATAGCATAAACACCCACGTCACAGTTGTCGCATTCATGTTTATATAATCTGCCGAAAAGATGAACAAAATGTTGCCAGGTATGGACATGGCGATAAGTATGCGCGCCGTTTTAGCATAGGGCACTGTGGGGGAAAGTAATGATATACATTTATTAAATATAAGGGTATATATATAGTGGATATTAATTTTCAACTTACCGCCTTTGAAAAGTGCTCGCCACGGCCATTCGACGATCTTTGTGTGCGGCGGTATAATGCCAATAATTGAACTCTGATGCAGCATGGTCGATATCTTGCTGGCTTGAACTGACACCAAATTGCCGCCAATGCCGTTAATGATCGGCTGAAAGACAACAAAGCCATTGAAGACCTCCACAGCGGCATCCAAGACAAGACCACCAAGCCTGTAATGTATTAATTATCTGAAATTATAACCTATTGGTTTCAGGGGGGGTTCTAATTGCTGAATAGCTATAATTTTAAAACAAGTAAGAGTGCTCTAGTCGGGAGCGCCTGACTAGGAGATACCCTGAACGCAGTCCATACGTGTATTCATAATATGCTATCTGTGTGCATATTTACAAATACATGCTGCAAGCAGTACAAGCTGTTAGCTTGCTTCTGCACAGAGCCCCACACTATGGAAAGTTAAATCGTAAGCAACTAATGTATTTGTCCGATCTTATTGAAAATTTTTGGGCATAAAATTGGCAATAAAATATTTGACCAAACCAAATTGCAAGGTCGTACCTTTAAAAATGGGTTTTTTTTTTGGGGGATTGAGGAGCGGTATTCAAAAAGTGAAACATTTATTACATGTGTATGCTATACAATATTATATGTACCAATTTGGTTGCCCTTAGCTCTAGTTCTTATAACTTTTAAGTTATGGCCCAAAAACGCTGGTCTGAAATCGTACATATGTATGTATGTATGTATGCATGTACCCTGATAGGTAAATTTGAGTGAATGTGAGGACTGGGGTCAGGGTATCTCCTAGTCGGGCACTCCAGACTAGAGCACTTATACTTGTTTATTATATGGGTTCAGGCTATAAAATAAAATGTATGTACATCTGATCAATGAAACGGTGTTGCCAAAGTTAGCGCACTTAATGCCGTTATCAACAAAACATTAAATTAAACCCAATATGAAGTATAGTAATAAAGGCTTAAATTGTGATTATCAGTGCATAATCCAGGCGGAGAGAGAGAGAGAGAGATATCGAAATATTGACAAGATGTAGAACTTACCCGCTTATGCAGAGCGCTGACAGCACTGGCACCCAACCGCTCTTTAACACCGGCCGCGTATACTCATTCTTCAGCACAATGACGACCCACATGGGCAGCAACACCAGATAGCAGGTAACCACAATGAAAGTGATCCACAGATGGGTCTCTGCAACAGAAATTTACGGATTAGATTACAGCGTCCTTAAATACAGATCGTGAGATTGAAAGACATACTTATATGCTCATAAAGCAGCGAAGCAATGGACGACAGCAAGCTGATGGACACAACATCACCAATGGAGGCAGCCAGTGGCGTTGCCAAATTGTCCGGATTTAAGTGATACTTTTGTGAGAATAGAATTACAGCCACCAGCACAAAATCTGCAATGTGAACGTATATGTATGATACAATTTTTTTAATTTTAGTGTAGGCTTACCCAGCACAAAGCACGACGAGGTAGCCGTGAACATGGCGGATGCGGTCAGAAGCATCACATTCTCAAAATAGAAGTTACCGGTCATGGTGGCACCCACGCTGGTGGCAAACATGGCCACCAGAAATGAGGCAACTGTCGCCTGCACCTGCACCAATGCGATATTTCCTATAATCATACGCACCACATTCGAGCGAGACGACATGTTGCCCAGGTTGACTTGTGTTGAAAGGCGCGAGGCGAGACACATGTCTAGATTACCCTTCAAACCAAGCAGCGCTGGCACCAGTATAAACAGCTCGCTGACGTTCTTGAAAACGTACCATTTCTGCGGTCAAAAATCGCCATACAATTTAGTTGGTTGCCTGATGTATACTATCCATTACATATGTGTACATACATATGTGTAAATATAATACATTGACAACAATTTTGTATACATACAGACAGACATGGTCAGATCAATTTGTTTTGTCATTCTAAGCATACTATAGATAACTTTTAAGGGTTTCCAATGCTTCCTTCTATACATTACAAACTTCAAGACAAAATTAACATACTATTTTCTGTGAGACCCTTAAGAGGTTATAATCTTCACCGGAACAACTTTCTCCCTAATCAGTTACCACAAAAATTATATTTATCGAACCATGCTTGTGAACGGTGTGATAAGTTTTATTTGAATTTAGTGGCACCCTTGAAGCGTTGCCGCTTTTTGCAATTTCAAAATTCAAGTAATATTTATAATTTGCTATTAATTTACTAATATTTAATGTAGCTAATGAGAAAAGGTGGAGCAATAATGCCATTTATGTCTTACTTGGAAAAATACTAAGGGGAATAACATATTTTAGTGCGTGCTCACTTTTGTGTTTCTTTAAATTCGATTCACATATTTATTTGCTTTGTATACGCTTTTGTCAGACTTTTGTATCGAATTTCGATAAGTGTATCGCAAATTATAAGGGATCAAGTCATGCTGGTGAACGCTCACAATGACCCGCAAGAAAACGAATTTGGGTCATAGCACTCACCATACAGAAGCATCGGAAATATGACTGAGGAATAGCAGGCACCCGTAAGATAAAGGAACAGACGCATCCAGATGTGTAACGCAAAATCAGCAGAGAAACAAGCAGACAGCAAGCACGGCACTCGCGCTCTGCAGCAAAAGATGTGGTTCCTTCTCACCGCAAACGCACCCAAAGTACAGCAGATCTGAATCTGCAATACAATCGTCTTGCATTCCGGCAGAATCCAGCTGTTGGTTATAGTTCAAGTCGCCATGTTGTCGGCCTGAAGAGTTTTGTCTGTACTTACTGCCCCGCTCTAAAGTTCAATGATAAAATGAAAAGGATGTGTTGCACTAGCGAAAAATCAAGTTGCCTCAACTTGTTTACTTATAACGTAGGCTTTATTTTGTACCTCATTTCTAATCCACGCAACCACAATGTGCCTCAGCGAATTATGGCAGGGTACATACATATATTAATAAATAAATAAAATTTACATGCGACACAGTCTGCTACATGATGAAATTACTAATTACTAATTAGTAATTTCACCATGGTCTGCTGCAAGATACTACACAAAAACAAAAACTCAGACAGACATGGCTACAGCTAACATGGTAAAACAAAGCAACTGTCATTGAGATCGATGAAAATTTCATGAGCGCGAAATGAAACGGCTTTTTATTTAATTGATTGATGTATTTTAGGAAAATAATGCAACAGCCTGCGCTTCAGTGTAATACACTTACGAAACTTTAAAAGTACACGAAATTGAATGTAAAACACAAACATAACACAGTGAGAGTGATAAAAGTGTAACAAAAACATTTGATTGGTAAGGGCAAACTTTATTTTCTTAACGATCCATAACCTAAAACAAATGTAAATTTACGCTCGATAAAACTTCGTCGATCTCAATACCAGGCTTAATACTCTGATACCTCCCATAATAGCAGAGTATAATTAACCTATCATTGATTTTTTACAAATAAATACATGCCAAACCATTCCAACCACTAACTCGAAAATGCCTGTTACGTACTTTTGCACAAAACCATTATACACTTTTTACCCATTTTTAATGGGTTCGGGGTATAAAAATGCGGTTTTTGATCTTTTGGGGGGATGGGGGATGGTATCCAAAAAATTAAATATTGTTTACATGTACATACATATGTATATGCTAATCGACATTATACATGCCATATTTGGGACCTCTTGCTCTTATAACTTTTAAGTTATGGCCAAAAAACGCTAGTCGGAAATCGAAAGTTATCGATAACTTTTGAACGGGACGAGTTATCGATAAAATGAAACAAACTTGATCTGTCTCGGGACTACGAGAACTTAGTCTCTAGCTCTTATAGCCTCTGACAACCGCGGGTTCATACAGACAGACGGACATGGCTAGATCGACTCGGCGGTTGATACTGATCAATAATATATATATACTTTATATGCTCGGAGATGCTTCCTTATGTATGTTACATACTTTTGCGCAAAAGCATTTTACCCTATTTACCCATTTTTAATGGGTTCAGGGTATAATAAAACAACATATCTCTTGAACTCTTAATAATAAAGTTTATAGCGGAGGCAATACCAAATACATGTCGTTTTGTGGTTAACAGAAATGTTTTCATTAATATTAGAAAAATTTATGTATATGATTTAATCAATAAAACGAGATTTACAAAAATCAAATCTACGCTAATACTATAAGTTGTATTAAATAAAAATTAAATAGACTAGATGTAAGACAATTTTTAGGGAAAATTTTTGTTGGTTTAGATGATTCAAGAAAACCATGCGCTAAGTAAACAGAAGACAGCAAAATTTGAAATCGGGTACTGTTCGTTTCTAGTTTTTACATATTGGGTGCACCTTGTTTTAAATAAGTTTACTTTTATGTGTATAATATTGTCCTAAAAACCTGTCATGAGCCTGACCAGCCTAACACAGGCCAGTGCTCAAAACTTACAATATGCACGTAGATTAATCCTTAATAGAGCAAAGGAACACAAGCAAAAGTCATGTGAAACTACAAGGTCATCATTTTAAACCTTCGCAATAATTGGATATCTATTTTCAATATTTGCAACTTTTTGTCTTCTCGTTTTGTCGTTTTGTATGTACGTATAGTTCCTATCATATAATTTAGCTAAATTACAGTTATTTTTATTGTTTTGCTGTTGCATCTGCAACTTTATATCATTCCCATTTGCTTAGAGAATGAGTCCTATGAACTTGGGCACCATAAAAAACAATGCTACCCCACAGCTTTGTGGGTATATTATGTATGCATGTTGGCTACTGTCGTCTGTGTAAACCTCCTTCGCTAGTTAGACGCATTCAATGTATCCAAATTGGAGCCGTATTGTTTGTTTACCGACATCGTGAAGAGCCACGCGACAGCCAACAAACTGCTGCCCAGCAGATCACCCAACGCTGTCAGATATGGTATAGCCGAATTGTCCGGATCGATCTTCCACTTCCACATGGCGTGCACAATGATGTGAGCAATGTACAGCAGCAACATTACCTGCTCATAAACGAAATATGTTAGACATTATGTGTGTATGGAGAGATTACACTCACCTGTATTAAACTGGCCATTAGATAGGATAGCATAAACACCCACGTCACAGTTGTCGCATTCATGTTTATATAATCTGCCGAAAAGATGAACAAAATGTTGCCAGGTATGGACATGGCGATAAGTATGCGCGCCGTTTTAGCATAGGGCACTGTGGGGGAAAGTAATGATATACATTTATTAAATATAAGGGTATATATATAGTGGATATTAATTTTCAACTTACCGCCTTTGAAAAGTGCTCGCCACGGCCATTCGACGATCTTTGTGTGCGGCGGTATAATGCCAATAATTGAACTCTGATGCAGCATGGTCGATATCTTGCTGGCTTGAACTGACACCAAATTGCCGCCAATGCCGTTAATGATCGGCTGAAAGACAACAAAGCCATTGAAGACCTCCACAGCGGCATCCAAGACAAGACCACCAAGCCTGTAATGTATTAATTATCTGAAATTATAACCTATTGGTTTCAGGGGGGGTTCTAATTGCTGAATAGCTATAATTTTAAAACAAGTAAGAGTGCTCTAGTCGGGAGCGCCTGACTAGGAGATACCCTGAGACGCAGTCCATACGTGTATTCATAATATGCCATCTGTGTGCATATGTTACAAATACATGCATGCATGCAGTACATTAGCTGTTAGCTTGCTTCTGCACAGAGCCCCACACTATGGAAAGTTAAATCGTAAGCAACTAATGTATTTGTCCGATCTTATTGAAAATTTTTGGGCATAAAATTGGCAATAAAATATTTGACCAAACCAAATTGCAAGGTCGTACCTTCAAAAATGGGTTTTTTTTTTGGGGGCTTGAGGAGCGGTATTCAAAAAGTGAAACATTTATTACATGTGTATGCTATACAATATTATATGTACCAATTTGGTTGCCCTTAGCTCTAGTTCTTATAACTTTTAAGTTATGGCCCAAAAACGCTGGTCTGAAATCGTACATATGTATGTATGTATGTATGCATGTACCCTGATAGGTAAATTTGAGTGAATGTGAGGACTGGGGTCAGGGTATCTCCTAGTCGGGCACTCCAGACTAGAGCACTTATACTTGTTTATTATATGGGTTCAGGCTATAAAATAAAATGTATGTACATCTGATCAATGAAACGGTGTTGCCAAAGTTAGCGCACTTAATGCCGTTATCAACAAAACATTAAATTAAACCCAATATGAAGTATAGTAATAAAGGCTTAAATTGTGATTATCAGTGCATAATCCAGGCGGAGAGAGAGAGAGAGAGATATCGAAATATTGACAAGATGTAGAACTTACCACGCTTTATGCAGAGCGCTGACAGCACTGGCACCCAACCGCCATCTTTTGGCGCACGGCCGCGTAATACTCATTCTTCAGCACAATGACGACCCACATGGGCAGCAACACCAGATAGCAGGTAACCACACTGAAAGTGATCCACAGATGGGTCTCTGCAACAGAAATTTACGGATTAGATTACAGCGTCCTTAAATACAGATCGTGAGATTGAAAGACATACTTATATGCTCATAAAGCAGCGAAGCAATGGACGACAGCAAGCTGATGGACACAACATCACCAATGGAGGCAGCCAGTGGCGTTGCCAAATTGTCCGGATTTAAGTGATACTTTTGTGAGAATAGAATTACAGCCACCAGCACAAAATCTGCAATGTGAACGTATATGTATGATACAATTTTTTTAATTTTAGTGTAGGCTTACCCAGCACAAAGCACGACGAGGTAGCCGTGAACATGGCGGATGCGGTCAGAAGCATCACATTCTCAAAATAGAAGTTACCGGTCATGGTGGCACCCACGCTGGTGGCAAACATGGCCACCAGAAATGAGGCAACTGTCGCCTGCACCTGCACCAATGCGATATTTCCTATAATCATACGCACCACATTCGAGCGAGACGACATGTTGCCCAGGTTGACTTGTGTTGAAAGGCGCGAGGCGAGACACATGTCTAGATTACCCTTCAAACCAAGCAGCGCTGGCACCAGTATAAACAGCTCGCTGACGTTCTTGAAAACGTACCATTTCTGCGGTCAAAAATCGCCATACAATTTAGTTGGTTGCCTGATGTATACTATCCATTACATATGTGTACATACATATGTGTAAATATAATACATTGACAACAATTTTGTATACATACAGACAGACATGGTCAGATCAATTTGTTTTGTCATTCTAAGCATACTATAGATAACTTTTAAGGGTTTCCAATGCTTCCTTCTATACATTACAAACTTCAAGACAAAATTAACATACTATTTTCTGTGAGACCCTTAAGAGGTTATAATCTTCACCGGAACAACTTTCTCCCTAATCAGTTACCACAAAAATTATATTTATCGAACCATGCTTGTGAACGGTGTGATAAGTTTTATTTGAATTTAGTGGCACCCTTGAAGCGTTGCCGCTTTTTGCAATTTCAAAATTCAAGTAATATTTATAATTTGCTATTAATTTACTAATATTTAATGTAGCTAATGAGAAAAGGTGGAGCAATAATGCCATTTATGTCTTACTTGGAAAAATACTAAGGGGAATAACATATTTTAGTGCGTGCTCACTTTTGTGTTTCTTTAAATTCGATTCACATATTTATTTGCTTTGTATACGCTTTTGTCAGACTTTTGTATCGAATTTCGATAAGTGTATCGCAAATTATAAGGGATCAAGTTCATGCTGGTGAACGCTCACAATGACCCGCAAGAAAACGAATTTGGGTCATAGCACTCACCATACAGAAGCATCGGAAATATGACTGAGGAATAGCAGGCACCCGTAAGATAAAGGAACAGACGCATCCAGATGTGTAACGCAAAATCAGCAGAGAAACAAGCAGACAGCAAGCACGGCACTCGCGCTCTGCAGCAAAAGATGTGGTTCCTTCTCACCGCAAACGCACCCAAAGTACAGCAGATCTGAATCTGCAATACAATCGTCTTGCATTCCGGCAGAATCCAGCTGTTGGTTATAGTTCAAGTCGCCATGTTGTCGGCCTGAAGAGTTTTGTCTGTACTTACTGCCCCGCTCTAAAGTTTCGGCCGATAAGATGAGAAAGGATGTGTTTGCACTAGCGAAAAAGTCGAGGTGCCTCAACTTGTTTACTTATAACGTAGGCTTTATTTTGTACCTCATTTCTAATCCACGCAACCACAATGTGCCTCAGCGAATTATGGCAGGGCACATACATATATTAATAAATAAATAAAATTTACATGCGACACAGTCTGCTACATGATGAAATTACTAATTACTAATTAGTAATTTCACCATGGTCTGCTGCAAGATACTACACAAAAACAAAAACTCAGACAGACATGGCTACAGCTAACATGGTAAAACAAAGCAACTGTCATTGAGATCGATGAAAATTTCATGAGCGCGAAATGAAACGGCTTTTTATTTAATTGATTGATGTATTTTAGGAAAATAATGCAACAGCCTGCGCTTCAGTGTAATACACTTACGAAACTTTAAAAGTACACGAAATTGAATGTAAAACACAAACATAACACAGTGAGAGTGATAAAAGTGTAACAAAAACATTTGATTGGTAAGGGCAAACTTTATTTTCTTAACGATCCATAACCTAAAACAAATGTAAATTTACGCTCGATAAAACTTCGTCGATCTCAATACCAGGCTTAATACTCTGATACCTCCCATAATAGCAGAGTATAATTAACCTATCATTGATTTTTTACAAATAAATACATGCCAAACCATTCCAACCACTAACTCGAAAATGCCTGTTACGTACTTTTGCACAAAACCATTATACACTTTTTACCCATTTTTAATGGGTTCGGGGTATAAAAATGCGGTTTTTGATCTTTTGGGGGGATGGGGGATGGTATCCAAAAAATTAAATATTGTTTACATGTACATACATATGTATATGCTAATCGACATTATACACGCCATATTTGGGACCTCTTGCTCTTATAACTTTTAAGTTATGGCCAAAAAACGCTAGTCGGAAATCGAAAGTTATCGATAACTTTTGAACGGGACGAGTTATCGATAAAATGAAACAAACTTGATCTGTCTCGGGACTACGAGAACTTAGTCTCTAGCTCTTATAGCCTCTGACAACCGCGGGTTCATACAGACAGACGGACATGGCTAGATCGACTCGGCGGTTGATACTGATCAATAATATATATATACTTTATATGCTCGGAGATGCTTCCTTATGTATGTTACATACTTTTGCGCAAAAGCATTTTACCCTATTTACCCATTTTTAATGGGTTCAGGGTATAATAAAACAACATATCTCTTGAACTCTTAATAATAAAGTTTATAGCGGAGGCAATACCAAATACATGTCGTTTTGTGGTTAACAGAAATGTTTTCATTAATATTAGAAAAATTTATGTATATGATTTAATCAATAAAACGAGATTTACAAAAATCAAATCTACGCTAATACTATAAGTTGTATTAAATAAAAATTAAATAGACTAGATGTAAGACAATTTTTAGGGAAAATTTTTGTTGGTTTAGATGATTCAAGAAAACCATGCGCTAAGTAAACAGAAGACAGCAAAATTTGAAATCGGGTACTGTTCGTTTCTAGTTTTTACATATTGGGTGCACCTTGTTTTAAATAAGTTTACTTTTATGTGTATAATATTGTCCTAAAAACCTGTCATGAGCCTGACCAGCCTAACACAGGCCAGTGCTCAAAACTTACAATATGCACGTAGATTAATCCTTAATAGAGCAAAGGAACACAAGCAAAAGTCATGTGAAACTACAAGGTCATCATTTTAAACCTTCGCAATAATTGGATATCTATTTTCAATATTTGCAACTTTTTGTCTTCTCGTTTTGTCGTTTTGTATGTACGTATAGTTCCTATCATATAATTTAGCTAAATTACAGTTATTTTTATTGTTTTGCTGTTGCATCTGCAACTTTATATCATTCCCATTTGCTTAGAGAATGAGTCCTATGAACTTGGGCACCATAAAAAACAATGCTACCCCACAGCTTTGTGGGTATATTATGTATGCATGTTGGCTACTGTCGTCTGTGTAAACCTCCTTCGCTAGTTAGACGCATTCAATGTATCCAAATTGGAGCCGTATTGTTTGTTTACCGACATCGTGAAGAGCCACGCGACAGCCAACAAACTGCTGCCCAGCAGATCACCCAACGCTGTCAGATATGGTATAGCCGAATTGTCCGGATCGATCTTCCACTTCCACATGGCGTGCACAATGATGTGAGCAATGTACAGCAGCAACATTACCTGCTCATAAACGAAATATGTTAGACATTATGTGTGTATGGAGAGATTACACTCACCTGTATTAAACTGGCCATTAGATAGGATAGCATAAACACCCACGTCACAGTTGTCGCATTCATGTTTATATAATCTGCCGAAAAGATGAACAAAATGTTGCCAGGTATGGACATGGCGATAAGTATGCGCGCCGTTTTAGCATAGGGCACTGTGGGGGAAAGTAATGATATACATTTATTAAATATAAGGGTATATATATAGTGGATATTAATTTTCAACTTACCGCCTTTGAAAAGTGCTCGCCACGGCCATTCGACGATCTTTGTGTGCGGCGGTATAATGCCAATAATTGAACTCTGATGCAGCATGGTCGATATCTTGCTGGCTTGAACTGACACCAAATTGCCGCCAATGCCGTTAATGATCGGCTGAAAGACAACAAAGCCATTGAAGACCTCCACAGCGGCATCCAAGACAAGACCACCAAGCCTGTAATGTATTAATTATCTGAAATTATAACCTATTGGTTTCAGGGGGGGTTCTAATTGCTGAATAGCTATAATTTTAAAACAAGTAAGAGTGCTCTAGTCGGGAGCGCCTGACTAGGAGATACCCTGAACGCAGTCCATACGTGTATTCATAATATGCTATCTGTGTGCATATTTACAAATACATGCTGCAAGCAGTACAAGCTGTTAGCTTGCTTCTGCACAGAGCCCCACACTATGGAAAGTTAAATCGTAAGCAACTAATGTATTTGTCCGATCTTATTGAAAATTTTTGGGCATAAAATTGGCAATAAAATATTTGACCAAACCAAATTGCAAGGTCGTACCTTCAAAAATGGGTTTTTTTTTTTGGGGGATTGAGGAGCGGTATTCAAAAAGTGAAACATTTATTACATGTGTATGCTATACAATATTATATGTACCAATTTGGTTGCCCTTAGCTCTAGTTCTTATAACTTTTAAGTTATGGCCCAAAAACGCTGGTCTGAAATCGTACATATGTATGTATGTATGTATGCATGTACCCTGATAGGTAAATTTGAGTGAATGTGAGGACTGGGGTCAGGGTATCTCCTAGTCGGGCACTCCAGACTAGAGCACTTATACTTGTTTATTATATGGGTTCAGGCTATAAAATAAAATGTATGTACATCTGATCAATGAAACGGTGTTGCCAAAGTTAGCGCACTTAATGCCGTTATCAACAAAACATTAAATTAAACCCAATATGAAGTATAGTAATAAAGGCTTAAATTGTGATTATCAGTGCATAATCCAGGCGGAGAGAGAGAGAGAGAATATCGAAATATTGACAAGATGTAGAACTTACCCGCTTATGCAGAGCGCTGACAGCACTGGCACCCAACCGCTCTTTAACACCGGCCGCGTATACTCATTCTTCAGCACAATGACGACCCACATGGGCAGCAACACCAGATAGCAGGTAACCACAATGAAAGTGATCCACAGATGGGTCTCTGCAACAGAAATTTACGGATTAGATTACAGCGTCCTTAAATACAGATCGTGAGATTGAAAGACATACTTATATGCTCATAAAGCAGCGAAGCAATGGACGACAGCAAGCTGATGGACACAACATCACCAATGGAGGCAGCCAGTGGCGTTGCCAAATTGTCCGGATTTAAGTGATACTTTTGTGAGAATAGAATTACAGCCACCAGCACAAAATCTGCAATGTGAACGTATATGTATGATACAATTTTTTTAATTTTAGTGTAGGCTTACCCAGCACAAAGCACGACGAGGTAGCCGTGAACATGGCGGATGCGGTCAGAAGCATCACATTCTCAAAATAGAAGTTACCGGTCATGGTGGCACCCACGCTGGTGGCAAACATGGCCACCAGAAATGAGGCAACTGTCGCCTGCACCTGCACCAATGCGATATTTCCTATAATCATACGCACCACATTCGAGCGAGACGACATGTTGCCCAGGTTGACTTGTGTTGAAAGGCGCGAGGCGAGACACATGTCTAGATTACCCTTCAAACCAAGCAGCGCTGGCACCAGTATAAACAGCTCGCTGACGTTCTTGAAAACGTACCATTTCTGCGGTCAAAAATCGCCATACAATTTAGTTGGTTGCCTGATGTATACTATCCATTACATATGTGTACATACATATGTGTAAATATAATACATTGACAACAATTTTGTATACATACAGACAGACATGGTCAGATCAATTTGTTTTGTCATTCTAAGCATACTATAGATAACTTTTAAGGGTTTCCAATGCTTCCTTCTATACATTACAAACTTCAAGACAAAATTAACATACTATTTTCTGTGAGACCCTTAAGAGGTTATAATCTTCACCGGAACAACTTTCTCCCTAATCAGTTACCACAAAAATTATATTTATCGAACCATGCTTGTGAACGGTGTGATAAGTTTTATTTGAATTTAGTGGCACCCTTGAAGCGTTGCCGCTTTTTGCAATTTCAAAATTCAAGTAATATTTATAATTTGCTATTAATTTACTAATATTTAATGTAGCTAATGAGAAAAGGTGGAGCAATAATGCCATTTATGTCTTACTTGGAAAAATACTAAGGGGAATAACATATTTTAGTGCGTGCTCACTTTTGTGTTTCTTTAAATTCGATTCACATATTTATTTGCTTTGTATACGCTTTTGTCAGACTTTTGTATCGAATTTCGATAAGTGTATCGCAAATTATAAGGGATCAAGTCATGCTGGTGAACGCTCACAATGACCCGCAAGAAAACGAATTTGGGTCATAGCACTCACCATACAGAAGCATCGGAAATATGACTGAGGAATAGCAGGCACCCGTAAGATAAAGGAACAGACGCATCCAGATGTGTAACGCAAAATCAGCAGAGAAACAAGCAGACAGCAAGCACGGCACTCGCGCTCTGCAGCAAAAGTTGTGGTTCCTTCTCACCGCAAACGCACCCAAAGTACAGCAGATCTGAATCTGCAATACAATCGTCTTGCATTCCGGCAGAATCCAGCTGTTGGTTATAGTTCAAGTCGCCATGTTGTCGGCCTGAAGAGTTTTGTCTGTACTTACTGCCCCGCTCTAAAGTTCAATGATAAAATGAAAAGGATGTGTTGCACTAGCGAAAATCGATTTTCAACTGTTGCCCCCCCCCGCCCCCCCCCCCCGCCCCCCCCCCCCCCCCCCCCCCCCCGCGCGTATATGTATGGCTGTACAGCCTCATTTCCCCAATCCACGCAGCCACAATGTGCCTCAGCGAATCATGGCGGGGTACATACATATATTAATAAATAAATAAAATTTACATGCGACACAGTCTGCTACATGGTGAAATTACTAATTACTAATTAGTAATTTCACCATGGTCTGCTGCAAGATACTACACAAAAACAAAAACTCAGACAGACATGGCTACAGCTAACATGGTAAAACAAAGCAACTGTCATTGAGATCGATGAAAATTTCATGAGCGCGAAATGAAACGGCTTTTTATTTAATTGATTGATGTATTTTAGGAAAATAATGCAACAGCCTGCGCTTCAGTGTAATACACTTACGAAACTTTAAAAGTACACGAAATTGAATGTAAAACACAAACATAACACAGTGAGAGTGATAAAAGTGTAACAAAAACATTTGATTGGTAAGGGCAAACTTTATTTTCTTAACGATCCATAACCTAAAACAAATGTAAATTTACGCTCGATAAAACTTCGTCGATCTCAATACCAGGCTTAATACTCTGATATCTCCCATAATAGCAGAGTATAATTAACCTATCATTGATTTTTTACAAATAAATACATGCCAAACCATTCCAACCACTAACTCGAAAATGCCTGTTACGTACTTTTGCACAAAACCATTATACACTTTTTACCCATTTTTAATGGGTTCGGGGTATAAAAATGCGGTTTTTGATCTTTTGGGGGGATGGGGGATGGTATCCAAAAAATTAAATATTGTTTACATGTACATACATATGTATATGCTAATCGACATTATACATGCCATATTTGGGACCTCTTGCTCTTATAACTTTTAAGTTATGGCCAAAAAACGCTAGTCGGAAATCGAAAGTTATCGATAACTTTTGAACGGGACGAGTTATCGATAAAATGAAACAAACTTGATCTGTCTCGGGACTACGAGAACTTAGTCTCTAGCTCTTATAGCCTCTGACAACCGCGGGTTCATACAGACAGACGGACATGGCTAGATCGACTCGGCGGTTGATACTGATCAATAATATATATATACTTTATATGCTCGGAGATGCTTCCTTATGTATGTTACATACTTTTGCGCAAAAGCATTTTACCCTATTTACCCATTTTTAATGGGTTCAGGGTATAATAAAACAACATATCTCTTGAACTCTTAATAATAAAGTTTATAGCGGAGGCAATACCAAATACATGTCGTTTTGTGGTTAACAGAAATGTTTTCATTAATATTAGAAAAATTTATGTATATGATTTAATCAATAAAACGAGATTTACAAAAATCAAATCTACGCTAATACTATAAGTTGTATTAAATAAAAATTAAATAGACTAGATGTAAGACAATTTTTAGGGAAAATTTTTGTTGGTTTAGATGATTCAAGAAAACCATGCGCTAAGTAAACAGAAGACAGCAAAATTTGAAATCGGGTACTGTTCGTTTCTAGTTTTTACATATTGGGTGCACCTTGTTTTAAATAAGTTTACTTTTATGTGTATAATATTGTCCTAAAAACCTGTCATGAGCCTGACCAGCCTAACACAGGCCAGTGCTCAAAACTTACAATATGCACGTAGATTAATCCTTAATAGAGCAAAGGAACACAAGCAAAAGTCATGTGAAACTACAAGGTCATCATTTTAAACCTTCGCAATAATTGGATATCTATTTTCAATATTTGCAACTTTTTGTCTTCTCGTTTTGTCGTTTTGTATGTACGTATAGTTCCTATCATATAATTTAGCTAAATTACAGTTATTTTTATTGTTTTGCTGTTGCATCTGCAACTTTATATCATTCCCATTTGCTTAGAGAATGAGTCCTATGAACTTGGGCACCATAAAAAACAATGCTACCCCACAGCTTTGTGGGTATATTATGTATGCATGTTGGCTACTGTCGTCTGTGTAAACCTCCTTCGCTAGTTAGACTAGCATTCAATGTATCCAAATTGGAGCCGTATTGTTTGTTTACCGACATCGTGAAGAGCCACGCGACAGCCAACAAACTGCTGCCCAGCAGATCACCCAACGCTGTCAGATATGGTATAGCCGAATTGTCCGGATCGATCTTCCACTTCCACATGGCGTGCACAATGATGTGAGCAATGTACAGCAGCAACATTACCTGCTCATAAACGAAATATGTTAGACATTATGTGTGTATGGAGAGATTACACTCACCTGTATTAAACTGGCCATTAGATAGGATAGCATAAACACCCACGTCACAGTTGTCGCATTCATGTTTATATAATCTGCCGAAAAGATGAACAAAATGTTGCCAGGTATGGACATGGCGATAAGTATGCGCGCCGTTTTAGCATAGGGCACTGTGGGGGAAAGTAATGATATACATTTATTAAATATAAGGGTATATATATAGTGGATATTAATTTTCAACTTACCGCCTTTGAAAAGTGCTCGCCACGGCCATTCGACGATCTTTGTGTGCGGCGGTATAATGCCAATAATTGAACTCTGATGCAGCATGGTCGATATCTTGCTGGCTTGAACTGACACCAAATTGCCGCCAATGCCGTTAATGATCGGCTGAAAGACAACAAAGCCATTGAAGACCTCCACAGCGGCATCCAAGACAAGACCACCAAGCCTGTAATGTATTAATTATCTGAAATTATAACCTATTGGTTTCAGGGTGGGTTCTAATTGCTGAATAGCTATAATTTTAAAACAAGTAAGAGTGCTCTAGTCGGGAGCGCCTGACTAGGAGATACCCTGAACGCAGTCCATACGTGTATTCATAATATGCTATCTGTGTGCATATTTACAAATACATGCTGCAAGCAGTACAAGCTGTTAGCTTGCTTCTGCACAGAGCCCCACACTATGGAAAGTTAAATCGTAAGCAACTAATGTATTTGTCCGATCTTATTGAAAATTTTTGGGCATAAAATTGGCAATAAAATATTTGACCAAACCAAATTGCAAGGTCGTACCTTCAAAAATGGGTTTTTTTTTGGGGGATTGAGGAGCGGTATTCAAAAAGTGAAACATTTATTACATGTGTATGCTATACAATATTATATGTACCAATTTGGTTGCCCTTAGCTCTAGTTCTTATAACTTTTAAGTTATGACCCAAAAACGTCTGAACTCGTACATATGTATGTATGTATGTATGTATGCATGTACCCTGATAGGTAAATTTGAGTGAATGTGAGGACTGGGGTCAGGGTATCTCCTAGTCGGGCACTCCAGACTAGAGCACTTATACTTGTTTATTATATGGGTTCAGGCTATAAAATAAAATGTATGTACATCTGATCAATGAAACGGTGTTGCCAAAGTTAGCGCACTTAATGCCGTTATCAACAAAACATTAAATTAAACCCAATATGAAGTATAGTAATAAAGGCTTAAATTGTGATTATCAGTGCATAATCCAGGCGGAGAGAGAGAGAGATATCGAAATATTGACAAGATGTAGAACTTACCCGCTTATGCAGAGCGCTGACAGCACTGGCACCCAACCGCTCTTTAACACCGGCCGCGTATACTCATTCTTCAGCACAATGACGACCCACATGGGCAGCAACACCAGATAGCAGGTAACCACAATGAAAGTGATCCACAGATGGGTCTCTGCAACAGAAATTTACGGATTAGATTACAGCGTGCCTTAAATACAGATCGTGAGATTGAAAGACATACTTATATGCTCATAAAGCAGCGAAGCAATGAACGACAGCAAGCTGATGGACACAACATCACCAATGGAGGCAGCCAGTGGCGTTGCCAAATTGTCCGGATTTAAGTGATACTTTTGTGAGAATAGAATTACAGCCACCAGCACAAAATCTGCAATGTGAACGTATATGTATGATACAATTTTTTTAATTTTAGTGTAGGCTTACCCAGCACAAAGCACGACGAGGTAGCCGTGAACATGGCGGATGCGGTCAGAAGCATCACATTCTCAAAATAGAAGTTACCGGTCATGGTGGCACCCACGCTGGTGGCAAACATGGCCACCAGAAATGAGGCAACTGTCGCCTGCACCTGCACCAATGCGATATTTCCTATAATCATACGCACCACATTCGAGCGAGACGACATGTTGCCCAGGTTGACTTGTGTTGAAAGGCGCGAGGCGAGACACATGTCTAGATTACCCTTCAAACCAAGCAGCGCTGGCACCAGTATAAACAGCTCGCTGACGTTCTTGAAAACGTACCATTTCTGCGGTCAAAAATCGCCATACAATTTAGTTGGTTGCCTGATGTATACTATCCATTACATATGTGTACATACATATGTGTAAATATAATACATTGACAACAATTTTGTATACATACAGACAGACATGGTCAGATCAATTTGTTTTGTCATTCTAAGCATACTATAGATAACTTTTAAGGGTTTCCAATGCTTCCTTCTATACATTACAAACTTCAAGACAAAATTAACATACTATTTTCTGTGAGACCCTTAAGAGGTTATAATCTTCACCGGAACAACTTTCTCCCTAATCAGTTACCACAAAAATTATATTTATCGAACCATGCTTGTGAACGGTGTGATAAGTTTTATTTGAATTTAGTGGCACCCTTGAAGCGTTGCCGCTTTTTGCAATTTCAAAATTCAAGTAATATTTATAATTTGCTATTAATTTACTAATATTTAATGTAGCTAATGAGAAAAGGTGGAGCAATAATGCCATTTATGTCTTACTTGGAAAAATACTAAGGGGAATAACATATTTTAGTGCGTGCTCACTTTTGTGTTTCTTTAAATTCGATTCACATATTTATTTGCTTTGTATACGCTTTTGTCAGACTTTTGTATCGAATTTCGATATTCATGCTGGTGAACGCTCACAATGACCCGCAAGAAAACGAATTTGGGTCATAGCACTCACCATACAGAAGCATCGGAAATATGACTGAGGAATAGCAGGCACCCGTAAGATAAAGGAACAGACGCATCCAGATGTGTAACGCAAAATCAGCAGAGAAACAAGCAGACAGCAAGCACGGCACTCGCGCTCTGCAGCAAAAGATGTGGTTCCTTCTCACCGCAAACGCACCCAAAGTACAGCAGATCTGAATCTGCAATACAATCGTCTTGCATTCCGGCAGAATCCAGCTGTTGGTTATAGTTCAAGTCGCCATGTTGTCGGCCTGAAGAGTTTTGTCTGTACTTACTGCCCCGCTCTAAAGTTCAATGATAAAATGAAAAGGATGTGTTGCACTAGCGAAAAATCAAGTTGCCTCAACTTGTTTACTTATAACGTAGGCTTTATTTTGTACCTCATTTCTAATCCACGCAACCACAATGTGCCTCAGCGAATTATGGCAGGGTACATACATATATTAATAAATAAATAAAATTTACATGCGACACAGTCTGCTACATGGTGAAATTACTAATTACTAATTAGTAATTTCACCATGGTCTGCTGCAAGATACTACACAAAAACAAAAACTCAGACAGACATGGCTACAGCTAACATGGTAAAACAAAGCAACTGTCATTGAGATCGATGAAAATTTCATGAGCGCGAAATGAAACGGCTTTTTATTTAATTGATTGATGTATTTTAGGAAAATAATGCAACAGCCTGCGCTTCAGTGTAATACACTTACGAAACTTTAAAAGTACACGAAATTGAATGTAAAACACAAACATAACACAGTGAGAGTGATAAAAGTGTAACAAAAACATTTGATTGGTAAGGGCAAACTTTATTTTCTTAACGATCCATAACCTAAAACAAATGTAAATTTACGCTCGATAAAACTTCGTCGATCTCAATACCAGGCTTAATACTCTGATATCTCCCATAATAGCAGAGTATAATTAACCTATCATTGATTTTTTACAAATAAATACATGCCAAACCATTCCAACCACTAACTCGAAAATGCCTGTTACGTACTTTTGCACAAAACCATTATACACTTTTTACCCATTTTTAATGGGTTCGGGGTATAAAAATGCGGTTTTTGATCTTTTGGGGGGATGGGGGATGGTATCCAAAAAATTAAATATTGTTTACATGTACATACATATGTATATGCTAATCGACATTATACATGCCATATTTGGGACCTCTTGCTCTTATAACTTTTAAGTTATGGCCAAAAAACGCTAGTCGGAAATCGAAAGTTATCGATAACTTTTGAACGGGACGAGTTATCGATAAAATGAAACAAACTTGATCTGTCTCGGGACTACGAGAACTTAGTCTCTAGCTCTTATAGCCTCTGACAACCGCGGGTTCATACAGACAGACGGACATGGCTAGATCGACTCGGCGGTTGATACTGATCAATAATATATATATACTTTATATGCTCGGAGATGCTTCCTTATGTATGTTACATACTTTTGCGCAAAAGCATTTTACCCTATTTACCCATTTTTAATGGGTTCAGGGTATAATAAAACAACATATCTCTTGAACTCTTAATAATAAAGTTTATAGCGGAGGCAATACCAAATACATGTCGTTTTGTGGTTAACAGAAATGTTTTCATTAATATTAGAAAAATTTATGTATATGATTTAATCAATAAAACGAGATTTACAAAAATCAAATCTACGCTAATACTATAAGTTGTATTAAATAAAAATTAAATAGACTAGATGTAAGACAATTTTTAGGGAAAATTTTTGTTGGTTTAGATGATTCAAGAAAACCATGCGCTAAGTAAACAGAAGACAGCAAAATTTGAAATCGGGTACTGTTCGTTTCTAGTTTTTACATATTGGGTGCACCTTGTTTTAAATAAGTTTACTTTTATGTGTATAATATTGTCCTAAAAACCTGTCATGAGCCTGACCAGCCTAACACAGGCCAGTGCTCAAAACTTACAATATGCACGTAGATTAATCCTTAATAGAGCAAAGGAACACAAGCAAAAGTCATGTGAAACTACAAGGTCATCATTTTAAACCTTCGCAATAATTGGATATCTATTTTCAATATTTGCAACTTTTTGTCTTCTCGTTTTGTCGTTTTGTATGTACGTATAGTTCCTATCATATAATTTAGCTAAATTACAGTTATTTTTATTGTTTTGCTGTTGCATCTGCAACTTTATATCATTCCCATTTGCTTAGAGAATGAGTCCTATGAACTTGGGCACCATAAAAAACAATGCTACCCCACAGCTTTGTGGGTATATTATGTATGCATGTTGGCTACTGTCGTCTGTGTAAACCTCCTTCGCTAGTTAGACGCATTCAATGTATCCAAATTGGAGCCGTATTGTTTGTTTACCGACATCGTGAAGAGCCACGCGACAGCCAACAAACTGCTGCCCAGCAGATCACCCAACGCTGTCAGATATGGTATAGCCGAATTGTCCGGATCGATCTTCCACTTCCACATGGCGTGCACAATGATGTGAGCAATGTACAGCAGCAACATTACCTGCTCATAAACGAAATATGTTAGACATTATGTGTGTATGGAGAGATTACACTCACCTGTATTAAACTGGCCATTAGATAGGATAGCATAAACACCCACGTCACAGTTGTCGCATTCATGTTTATATAATCTGCCGAAAAGATGAACAAAATGTTGCCAGGTATGGACATGGCGATAAGTATGCGCGCCGTTTTAGCATAGGGCACTGTGGGGGAAAGTAATGATATACATTTATTAAATATAAGGGTATATATATAGTGGATATTAATTTTCAACTTACCGCCTTTGAAAAGTGCTCGCCACGGCCATTCGACGATCTTTGTGTGCGGCGGTATAATGCCAATAATTGAACTCTGATGCAGCATGGTCGATATCTTGCTGGCTTGAACTGACACCAAATTGCCGCCAATGCCGTTAATGATCGGCTGAAAGACAACAAAGCCATTGAAGACCTCCACAGCGGCATCCAAGACAAGACCACCAAGCCTGTAATGTATTAATTATCTGAAATTATAACCTATTGGTTTCAGGGGGGGTTCTAATTGCTGAATAGCTATAATTTTAAAACAAGTAAGAGTGCTCTAGTCGGGAGCGCCTGACTAGGAGATACCCTGAACGCAGTCCATACGTGTATTCATAATATGCTATCTGTGTGCATATTTACAAATACATGCTGCAAGCAGTACAAGCTGTTAGCTTGCTTCTGCACAGAGCCCCACACTATGGAAAGTTAAATCGTAAGCAACTAATGTATTTGTCCGATCTTATTGAAAATTTTTGGGCATAAAATTGGCAATAAAATATTTGACCAAACCAAATTGCAAGGTCGTACCTTTAAAAATGGGTTTTTTTTTTGGGGGATTGAGGAGCGGTATTCAAAAAGTGAAACATTTATTACATGTGTATGCTATACAATATTATATGTACCAATTTGGTTGCCCTTAGCTCTAGTTCTTATAACTTTTAAGTTATGGCCCAAAAACGCTGGTCTGAAATCGTACATATGTATGTATGTATGTATGCATGTACCCTGATAGGTAAATTTGAGTGAATGTGAGGACTGGGGTCAGGGTATCTCCTAGTCGGGCACTCCAGACTAGAGCACTTATACTTGTTTATTATATGGGTTCAGGCTATAAAATAAAATGTATGTACATCTGATCAATGAAACGGTGTTGCCAAAGTTAGCGCACTTAATGCCGTTATCAACAAAACATTAAATTAAACCCAATATGAAGTATAGTAATAAAGGCTTAAATTGTGATTATCAGTGCATAATCCAGGCGGAGAGAGAGAGAGAGAGAGATATCGAAATATTGACAAGATGTAGAACTTACCCGCTTATGCAGAGCGCTGACAGCACTGGCACCCAACCGCTCTTTAACACCGGCCGCGTATACTCATTCTTCAGCACAATGACGACCCACATGGGCAGCAACACCAGATAGCAGGTAACCACAATGAAAGTGATCCACAGATGGGTCTCTGCAACAGAAATTTACGGATTAGATTACAGCGTGCCTTAAATACAGATCGTGAGATTGAAAGACATACTTATATGCTCATAAAGCAGCGAAGCAATGAACGACAGCAAGCTGATGGACACAACATCACCAATGGAGGCAGCCAGTGGCGTTGCCAAATTGTCCGGATTTAAGTGATACTTTTGTGAGAATAGAATTACAGCCACCAGCACAAAATCTGCAATGTGAACGTATATGTATGATACAATTTTTTTAATTTTAGTGTAGGCTTACCCAGCACAAAGCACGACGAGGTAGCCGTGAACATGGCGGATGCGGTCAGAAGCATCACATTCTCAAAATAGAAGTTACCGGTCATGGTGGTACCCACGCTGGTGGCAAACATGGCCACCAGAAATGAGGCAACTGTCGCCTGCACCTGCACCAATGCGATATTTCCTATAATCATACGCACCACATTCGAGCGAGACGACATGTTGCCCAGGTTGACTTGTGTTGAAAGGCGCGAGGCGAGACACATGTCTAGATTACCCTTCAAACCAAGCAGCGCTGGCACCAGTATAAACAGCTCGCTGACGTTCTTGAAAACGTACCATTTCTGCGGTCAAAAATCGCCATACAATTTAGTTGGTTGCCTGATGTATACTATCTATTACATATGTGTACATACATATGTGTAAATATAATACATTGACAACAATTTTGTATACATACAGACAGACATGGTCAGATCAATTTGTTTTGTCATTCTAAGCATACTATAGATAACTTTTAAGGGTTTCCAATGCTTCCTTCTATACATTACAAACTTCAAGACAAAATTAACATACTATTTTCTGTGAGACCCTTAAGAGGTTATAATCTTCACCGGAACAACTTTCTCCCTAATCAGTTACCACAAAAATTATATTTATCGAACCATGCTTGTGAACGGTGTGATAAGTTTTATTTGAATTTAGTGGCACCCTTGAAGCGTTGCCGCTTTTTGCAATTTCAAAATTCAAGTAATATTTATAATTTGCTATTAATTTACTAATATTTAATGTAGCTAATGAGAAAAGGTGGAGCAATAATGCCATTTATGTCTTACTTGGAAAAATACTAAGGGGAATAACATATTTGAGTGCGTGCTCACTTTTGTGTTTCTTTAAATTCGATTCACATATTTATTTGCTTTGTATACGCTTTTGTCAGACTTTTGTATCGAATTTCGATAAATGTATCGCAAATTATAAGGGATCAAGTCATGCTGGTGAACGCTCACAATGACCCGCAAGAAAACGAATTTGGGTCATAGCACTCACCATACAGAAGCATCGGAAATATGACTGAGGAATAGCAGGCACCCGTAAGATAAAGGAACAGACGCATCCAGATGTGTAACGCAAAATCAGCAGAGAAACAAGCAGACAGCAAGCACGGCACTCGCGCTCTGCAGCAAAAGATGTGGTTCCTTCTCACCGCAAACGCACCCAAAGTACAGCAGATCTGAATCTGCAATACAATCGTCTTGCATTCCGGCAGAATCCAGCTGTTGGTTATAGTTCAAGTCGCCATGTTGTCGGCCTGAAGAGTTTTGTCTGTACTTACTGCCCCGCTCTAAAGTTCAATGATAAAATGAAAAGGATGTGTTGCACTAGCGAAAAATCAAGTTGCCTCAACTTGTTTACTTATAACGTAGGCTTTATTTTGTACCTCATTTCTAATCCACGCAACCACAATGTGCCTCAGCGAATTATGGCAGGGTACATACATATATTAATAAATAAATAAAATTTACATGCGACACAGTCTGCTACATGGTGAAATTACTAATTACTAATTAGTAATTTCACCATGGTCTGCTGCAAGATACTACACAAAAACAAAAACTCAGACAGACATGGCTACAGCTAACATGGTAAAACAAAGCAAATGGCATTGAGATCGATGAAAATTTTATGAGCGCGAAATGCAACGGCTTTTTATTTAATTTATTGATGTATTTTAGGAAAATACTGCAACAGCCTGCGCTTCAGTGTAATACACTTACGAAACTTTAAAAGTACACGAAATTGAATGTAAAACACAAACATAACACAGTGTGAGTGATAAAAGTGTAACAAAAACATTTGATTGGTAAGGGCAAACTTTATTTTCTTAACGATCCATAACCTAAAACAAATGTAAATTTACGCTCGATAAAACTTCGTCGATCTCAATACCAGGCTTAATACTCTGATATCTCCCATAATAGCAGAGTATAATTAACCTATCATTGATTTTTTACAAATAAATACATGCCAAACCATTCCAACCACTAACTCGAAAATGCCTGTTACGTACTTTTGCACAAAACCATTATACACTTTTTACCCATTTTTAATGGGTTCGGGGTATAAAAATGCGGTTTTTGATCTTTTGGGGGGATGGGGGATGGTATCCAAAAAATTAAATATTGTTTACATGTACATACATATGTATATGCTAATCGACATTATACATGCCATATTTGGGACCTCTTGCTCTTATAACTTTTAAGTTATGGCCAAAAAACGCTAGTCGGAAATCGAAAGTTATCGATAACTTTTGAACGGGACGAGTTATCGATAAAATGAAACAAACTTGATCTGTCTCGGGACTACGAGAACTTAGTCTCTAGCTCTTATAGCCTCTGACAACCGCGGGTTCATACAGACAGACGGACATGGCTAGATCGACTCGGCGGTTGATACTGATCAATAATATATATATACTTTATATGCTCGGAGATGCTTCCTTATGTATGTTACATACTTTTGCGCAAAAGCATTTTACCCTATTTACCCATTTTTAATGGGTTCAGGGTATAATAAAACAACATATCTCTTGAACTCTTAATAATAAAGTTTATAGCGGAGGCAATACCAAATACATGTCGTTTTGTGGTTAACAGAAATGTTTTCATTAATATTAGAAAAATTTATGTATATGATTTAATCAATAAAACGAGATTTACAAAAATCAAATCTACGCTAATACTATAAGTTGTATTAAATAAAAATTAAATAGACTAGATGTAAGACAATTTTTAGGGAAAATTTTTGTTGGTTTAGATGATTCAAGAAAACCATGCGCTAAGTAAACAGAAGACAGCAAAATTTGAAATCGGGTACTGTTCGTTTCTAGTTTTTACATATTGGGTGCACCTTGTTTTAAATAAGTTTACTTTTATGTGTATAATATTGTCCTAAAAACCTGTCATGAGCCTGACCAGCCTAACACAGGCCAGTGCTCAAAACTTACAATATGCACGTAGATTAATCCTTAATAGAGCAAAGGAACACAAGCAAAAGTCATGTGAAACTACAAGGTCATCATTTTAAACCTTCGCAATAATTGGATATCTATTTTCAATATTTGCAACTTTTTGTCTTCTCGTTTTGTCGTTTTGTATGTACGTATAGTTCCTATCATATAATTTAGCTAAATTACAGTTATTTTTATTGTTTTGCTGTTGCATCTGCAACTTTATATCATTCCCATTTGCTTAGAGAATGAGTCCTATGAACTTGGGCACCATAAAAAACAATGCTACCCCACAGCTTTGTGGGTATATTATGTATGCATGTTGGCTACTGTCGTCTGTGTAAACCTCCTTCGCTAGTTAGACGCATTCAATGTATCCAAATTGGAGCCGTATTGTTTGTTTACCGACATCGTGAAGAGCCACGCGACAGCCAACAAACTGCTGCCCAGCAGATCACCCAACGCTGTCAGATATGGTATAGCCGAATTGTCCGGATCGATCTTCCACTTCCACATGGCGTGCACAATGATGTGAGCAATGTACAGCAGCAACATTACCTGCTCATAAACGAAATATGTTAGACATTATGTGTGTATGGAGAGATTACACTCACCTGTATTAAACTGGCCATTAGATAGGATAGCATAAACACCCACGTCACAGTTGTCGCATTCATGTTTATATAATCTGCCGAAAAGATGAACAAAATGTTGCCAGGTATGGACATGGCGATAAGTATGCGCGCCGTTTTAGCATAGGGCACTGTGGGGGAAAGTAATGATATACATTTATTAAATATAAGGGTATATATATAGTGGATATTAATTTTCAACTTACCGCCTTTGAAAAGTGCTCGCCACGGCCATTCGACGATCTTTGTGTGCGGCGGTATAATGCCAATAATTGAACTCTGATGCAGCATGGTCGATATCTTGCTGGCTTGAACTGACACCAAATTGCCGCCAATGCCGTTAATGATCGGCTGAAAGACAACAAAGCCATTGAAGACCTCCACAGCGGCATCCAAGACAAGACCACCAAGCCTGTAATGTATTAATTATCTGAAATTATAACCTATTGGTTTCAGGGGGGGTTCTAATTGCTGAATAGCTATAATTTTAAAACAAGTAAGAGTGCTCTAGTCGGGAGCGCCTGACTAGGAGATACCCTGAACGCAGTCCATACGTGTATTCATAATATGCTATCTGTGTGCATATTTACAAATACATGCTGCAAGCAGTACAAGCTGTTAGCTTGCTTCTGCACAGAGCCCCACACTATGGAAAGTTAAATCGTAAGCAACTAATGTATTTGTCCGATCTTATTGAAAATTTTTGGGCATAAAATTGGCAATAAAATATTTGACCAAACCAAATTGCAAGGTCGTACCTTCAAAAATGGGTTTTTTTTTGGGGGATTGAGGAGCGGTATTCAAAAAGTGAAACATTTATTACATGTGTATGCTATACAATATTATATGTACCAATTTGGTTGCCCTTAGCTCTAGTTCTTATAACTTTTAAGTTATGGCCCAAAAACGCTGGTCTGAAATCGTACATATGTATGTATGTATGTATGCATGTACCCTGATAGGTAAATTTGAGTGAATGTGAGGACTGGGGTCAGGGTATCTCCTAGTCGGGCACTCCAGACTAGAGCACTTATACTTGTTTATTATATGGGTTCAGGCTATAAAATAAAATGTATGTACATCTGATCAATGAAACGGTGTTGCCAAAGTTAGCGCACTTAATGCCGTTATCAACAAAACATTAAATTAAACCCAATATGAAGTATAGTAATAAAGGCTTAAATTGTGATTATCAGTGCATAATCCAGGCGGAGAGAGAGAGAGAGAGATATCGAAATATTGACAAGATGTAGAACTTACCCGCTTATGCAGAGCGCTGACAGCACTGGCACCCAACCGCTCTTTAACACCGGCCGCGTATACTCATTCTTCAGCACAATGACGACCCACATGGGCAGCAACACCAGATAGCAGGTAACCACAATGAAAGTGATCCACAGATGGGTCTCTGCAACAGAAATTTACGGATTAGATTACAGCGTGCCTTAAATACAGATCGTGAGATTGAAAGACATACTTATATGCTCATAAAGCAGCGAAGCAATGAACGACAGCAAGCTGATGGACACAACATCACCAATGGAGGCAGCCAGTGGCGTTGCCAAATTGTCCGGATTTAAGTGATACTTTTGTGAGAATAGAATTACAGCCACCAGCACAAAATCTGCAATGTGAACGTATATGTATGATACAATTTTTTTAATTTTAGTGTAGGCTTACCCAGCACAAAGCACGACGAGGTAGCCGTGAACATGGCGGATGCGGTCAGAAGCATCACATTCTCAAAATAGAAGTTACCGGTCATGGTGGTACCCACGCTGGTGGCAAACATGGCCACCAGAAATGAGGCAACTGTCGCCTGCACCTGCACCAATGCGATATTTCCTATAATCATACGCACCACATTCGAGCGAGACGACATGTTGCCCAGGTTGACTTGTGTTGAAAGGCGCGAGGCGAGACACATGTCTAGATTACCCTTCAAACCAAGCAGCGCTGGCACCAGTATAAACAGCTCGCTGACGTTCTTGAAAACGTACCATTTCTGCGGTCAAAAATCGCCATACAATTTAGTTGGTTGCCTGATGTATACTATCTATTACATATGTGTACATACATATGTGTAAATATAATACATTGACAACAATTTTGTATACATACAGACAGACATGGTCAGATCAATTTGTTTTGTCATTCTAAGCATACTATAGATAACTTTTAAGGGTTTCCAATGCTTCCTTCTATACATTACAAACTTCAAGACAAAATTAACATACTATTTTCTGTGAGACCCTTAAGAGGTTATAATCTTCACCGGAACAACTTTCTCCCTAATCAGTTACCACAAAAATTATATTTATCGAACCATGCTTGTGAACGGTGTGATAAGTTTTATTTGAATTTAGTGGCACCCTTGAAGCGTTGCCGCTTTTTGCAATTTCAAAATTCAAGTAATATTTATAATTTGCTATTAATTTACTAATATTTAATGTAGCTAATGAGAAAAGGTGGAGCAATAATGCCATTTATGTCTTACTTGGAAAAATACTAAGGGGAATAACATATTTTAGTGCGTGCTCACTTTTGTGTTTCTTTAAATTCGATTCACATATTTATTTGCTTTGTATACGCTTTTGTCAGACTTTTGTATCGAATTTCGATAAGTGTATCGCAAATTATAAGGGATCAAGTCATGCTGGTGAACGCTCACAATGACCCGCAAGAAAACGAATTTGGGTCATAGCACTCACCATACAGAAGCATCGGAAATATGACTGAGGAATAGCAGGCACCCGTAAGATAAAGGAACAGACGCATCCAGATGTGTAACGCAAAATCAGCAGAGAAACAAGCAGACAGCAAGCACGGCACTCGCGCTCTGCAGCAAAAGATGTGGTTCCTTCTCACCGCAAACGCACCCAAAGTACAGCAGATCTGAATCTGCAATACAATCGTCTTGCATTCCGGCAGAATCCAGCTGTTGGTTATAGTTCAAGTCGCCATGTTGTCGGCCTGAAGAGTTTTGTCTGTACTTACTGCCCCGCTCTAAAGTTCAATGATAAAATGAAAAGGATGTGTTGCACTAGCGAAAAATCAAGTTGCCTCAACTTGTTTACTTATAACGTAGGCTTTATTTTGTACCTCATTTCTAATCCACGCAACCACAATGTGCCTCAGCGAATTATGGCAGGGTACATACATATATTAATAAATAAATAAAATTTACATGCGACACAGTCTGCTACATGGTGAAATTACTAATTACTAATTAGTAATTTCACCATGGTCTGCTGCAAGATACTACACAAAAACAAAAACTCAGACAGACATGGCTACAGCTAACATGGTAAAAAAAAGCAACTGTCATTGAGATCGATGAAAATTTCATGAGCGCGAAATGAAACGGCTTTTTATTTAATTGATTGATGTATTTTAGGAAAATAATGCAACAGCCTGCGCTTCAGTGTAATACACTTACGAAACTTTAAAAGTACACGAAATTGAATGTAAAACACAAACATAACACAGTGAGAGTGATAAAAGTGTAACAAAAACATTTGATTGGTAAGGGCAAACTTTATTTTCTTAACGATCCATAACCTAAAACAAATGTAAATTTACGCTCGATAAAACTTCGTCGATCTCAATACCAGGCTTAATACTCTGATATCTCCCATAATAGCAGAGTATAATTAACCTATCATTGATTTTTTACAAATAAATACATGCCAAACCATTCCAACCACTAACTCGAAAATGCCTGTTACGTACTTTTGCACAAAACCATTATACACTTTTTACCCATTTTTAATGGGTTCGGGGTATAAAAATGCGGTTTTTGATCTTTTGGGGGGATGGGGGATGGTATCCAAAAAATTAAATATTGTTTACATGTACATACATATGTATATGCTAATCGACATTATACATGCCATATTTGGGACCTCTTGCTCTTATAACTTTTAAGTTATGGCCAAAAAACGCTAGTCGGAAATCGAAAGTTATCGATAACTTTTGAACGGGACGAGTTATCGATAAAATGAAACAAACTTGATCTGTCTCGGGACTACGAGAACTTAGTCTCTAGCTCTTATAGCCTCTGACAACCGCGGGTTCATACAGACAGACGGACATGGCTAGATCGACTCGGCGGTTGATACTGATCAATAATATATATATACTTTATATGCTCGGAGATGCTTCCTTATGTATGTTACATACTTTTGCGCAAAAGCATTTTACCCTATTTACCCATTTTTAATGGGTTCAGGGTATAATAAAACAACATATCTCTTGAACTCTTAATAATAAAGTTTATAGCGGAGGCAATACCAAATACATGTCGTTTTGTGGTTAACAGAAATGTTTTCATTAATATTAGAAAAATTTATGTATATGATTTAATCAATAAAACGAGATTTACAAAAATCAAATCTACGCTAATACTATAAGTTGTATTAAATAAAAATTAAATAGACTAGATGTAAGACAATTTTTAGGGAAAATTTTTGTTGGTTTAGATGATTCAAGAAAACCATGCGCTAAGTAAACAGAAGACAGCAAAATTTGAAATCGGGTACTGTTCGTTTCTAGTTTTTACATATTGGGTGCACCTTGTTTTAAATAAGTTTACTTTTATGTGTATAATATTGTCCTAAAAACCTGTCATGAGCCTGACCAGCCTAACACAGGCCAGTGCTCAAAACTTACAATATGCACGTAGATTAATCCTTAATAGAGCAAAGGAACACAAGCAAAAGTCATGTGAAACTACAAGGTCATCATTTTAAACCTTCGCAATAATTGGATATCTATTTTCAATATTTGCAACTTTTTGTCTTCTCGTTTTGTCGTTTTGTATGTACGTATAGTTCCTATCATATAATTTAGCTAAATTACAGTTATTTTTATTGTTTTGCTGTTGCATCTGCAACTTTATATCATTCCCATTTGCTTAGAGAATGAGTCCTATGAACTTGGGCACCATAAAAAACAATGCTACCCCACAGCTTTGTGGGTATATTATGTATGCATGTTGGCTACTGTCGTCTGTGTAAACCTCCTTCGCTAGTTAGACGCATTCAATGTATCCAAATTGGAGCCGTATTGTTTGTTTACCGACATCGTGAAGAGCCACGCGACAGCCAACAAACTGCTGCCCAGCAGATCACCCAACGCTGTCAGATATGGTATAGCCGAATTGTCCGGATCGATCTTCCACTTCCACATGGCGTGCACAATGATGTGAGCAATGTACAGCAGCAACATTACCTGCTCATAAACGAAATATGTTAGACATTATGTGTGTATGGAGAGATTACACTCACCTGTATTAAACTGGCCATTAGATAGGATAGCATAAACACCCACGTCACAGTTGTCGCATTCATGTTTATATAATCTGCCGAAAAGATGAACAAAATGTTGCCAGGTATGGACATGGCGATAAGTATGCGCGCCGTTTTAGCATAGGGCACTGTGGGGGAAAGTAATGATATACATTTATTAAATATAAGGGTATATATATAGTGGATATTAATTTTCAACTTACCGCCTTTGAAAAGTGCTCGCCACGGCCATTCGACGATCTTTGTGTGCGGCGGTATAATGCCAATAATTGAACTCTGATGCAGCATGGTCGATATCTTGCTGGCTTGAACTGACACCAAATTGCCGCCAATGCCGTTAATGATCGGCTGAAAGACAACAAAGCCATTGAAGACCTCCACAGCGGCATCCAAGACAAGACCACCAAGCCTGTAATGTATTAATTATCTGAAATTATAACCTATTGGTTTCAGGGGGGGTTCTAATTGCTGAATAGCTATAATTTTAAAACAAGTAAGAGTGCTCTAGTCGGGAGCGCCTGACTAGGAGATACCCTGAACGCAGTCCATACGTGTATTCATAATATGCTATCTGTGTGCATATTTACAAATACATGCTGCAAGCAGTACAAGCTGTTAGCTTGCTTCTGCACAGAGCCCCACACTATGGAAAGTTAAATCGTAAGCAACTAATGTATTTGTCCGATCTTATTGAAAATTTTTGGGCATAAAATTGGCAATAAAATATTTGACCAAACCAAATTGCAAGGTCGTACCTTCAAAAATGGGTTTTTTTTTGGGGGGATTGAGGAGCGGTATTCAAAAAGTGAAACATTTATTACATGTGTATGCTATACAATATTATATGTACCAATTTGGTTGCCCTTAGCTCTAGTTCTTATAACTTTTAAGTTATGACCCAAAAACGTCTGAACTCGTACATATGTATGTATGTATGTATGTATGCATGTACCCTGATAGGTAAATTTGAGTGAATGTGAGGACTGGGGTCAGGGTATCTCCTAGTCGGGCACTCCAGACTAGAGCACTTATACTTGTTTATTATATGGGTTCAGGCTATAAAATAAAATGTATGTACATCTGATCAATGAAACGGTGTTGCCAAAGTTAGCGCACTTAATGCCGTTATCAACAAAACATTAAATTAAACCCAATATGAAGTATAGTAATAAAGGCTTAAATTGTGATTATCAGTGCATAATCCAGGCGGAGAGAGAGAGAGAGAGATATCGAAATATTGACAAGATGTAGAACTTACCCGCTTATGCAGAGCGCTGACAGCACTGGCACCCAACCGCTCTTTAACACCGGCCGCGTATACTCATTCTTCAGCACAATGACGACCCACATGGGCAGCAACACCAGATAGCAGGTAACCACAATGAAAGTGATCCACAGATGGGTCTCTGCAACAGAAATTTACGGATTAGATTACAGCGTGCCTTAAATACAGATCGTGAGATTGAAAGACATACTTATATGCTCATAAAGCAGCGAAGCAATGAACGACAGCAAGCTGATGGACACAACATCACCAATGGAGGCAGCCAGTGGCGTTGCCAAATTGTCCGGATTTAAGTGATACTTTTGTGAGAATAGAATTACAGCCACCAGCACAAAATCTGCAATGTGAACGTATATGTATGATACAATTTTTTTAATTTTAGTGTAGGCTTACCCAGCACAAAGCACGACGAGGTAGCCGTGAACATGGCGGATGCGGTCAGAAGCATCACATTCTCAAAATAGAAGTTACCGGTCATGGTGGCACCCACGCTGGTGGCAAACATGGCCACCAGAAATGAGGCAACTGTCGCCTGCACCTGCACCAATGCGATATTTCCTATAATCATACGCACCACATTCGAGCGAGACGACATGTTGCCCAGGTTGACTTGTGTTGAAAGGCGCGAGGCGAGACACATGTCTAGATTACCCTTCAAACCAAGCAGCGCTGGCACCAGTATAAACAGCTCGCTGACGTTCTTGAAAACGTACCATTTCTGCGGTCAAAAATCGCCATACAATTTAGTTGGTTGCCTGATGTATACTATCTATTACATATGTGTACATACATATGTGTAAATATAATACATTGACAACAATTTTGTATACATACAGACAGACATGGTCAGATCAATTTGTTTTGTCATTCTAAGCATACTATAGATAACTTTTAAGGGTTTCCAATGCTTCCTTCTATACATTACAAACTTCAAGACAAAATTAACATACTATTTTCTGTGAGACCCTTAAGAGGTTATAATCTTCACCGGAACAACTTTCTCCCTAATCAGTTACCACAAAAATTATATTTATCGAACCATGCTTGTGAACGGTGTGATAAGTTTTATTTGAATTTAGTGGCACCCTTGAAGCGTTGCCGCTTTTTGCAATTTCAAAATTCAAGTAATATTTATAATTTGCTATTAATTTACTAATATTTAATGTAGCTAATGAGAAAAGGTGGAGCAATAATGCCATTTATGTCTTACTTGGAAAAATACTAAGGGGAATAACATATTTGAGTGCGTGCTCACTTTTGTGTTTCTTTAAATTCGATTCACATATTTATTTGCTTTGTATACGCTTTTGTCAGACTTTTGTATCGAATTTCGATAAATGTATCGCAAATTATAAGGGATCAAGTCATGCTGGTGAACGCTCACAATGACCCGCAAGAAAACGAATTTGGGTCATAGCACTCACCATACAGAAGCATCGGAAATATGACTGAGGAATAGCAGGCACCCGTAAGATAAAGGAACAGACGCATCCAGATGTGTAACGCAAAATCAGCAGAGAAACAAGCAGACAGCAAGCACGGCACTCGCGCTCTGCAGCAAAAGATGTGGTTCCTTCTCACCGCAAACGCACCCAAAGTACAGCAGATCTGAATCTGCAATACAATCGTCTTGCATTCCGGCAGAATCCAGCTGTTGGTTATAGTTCAAGTCGCCATGTTGTCGGCCTGAAGAGTTTTGTCTGTACTTACTGCCCCGCTCTAAAGTTCAATGATAAAATGAAAAGGATGTGTTGCACTAGCGAAAAAATCAAGTTGCCTCAACTTGTTTACTTATAACGTAGGCTTTATTTTGTACCTCATTTCTAATCCACGCAACCACAATGTGCCTCAGCGAATTATGGCAGGGTACATACATATATTAATAAATAAATAAAATTTACATGCGACACAGTCTGCTACATGGTGAAATTACTAATTACTAATTAGTAATTTCACCATGGTCTGCTGCAAGATACTACACAAAAACAAAAACTCAGACAGACATGGCTACAGCTAACATGGTAAAACAAAGCAAATGGCATTGAGATCGATGAAAATTTTATGAGCGCGAAATGCAACGGCTTTTTATTTAATTTATTGATGTATTTTAGGAAAATACTGCAACAGCCTGCGCTTCAGTGTAATACACTTACGAAACTTTAAAAGTACACGAAATTGAATGTAAAACACAAACATAACACAGTGTGAGTGATAAAAGTGTAACAAAAACATTTGATTGGTAAGGGCAAACTTTATTTTCTTAACGATCCATAACCTAAAACAAATGTAAATTTACGCTCGATAAAACTTCGTCGATCTCAATACCAGGCTTAATACTCTGATATCTCCCATAATAGCAGAGTATAATTAACCTATCATTGATTTTTTACAAATAAATACATGCCAAACCATTCCAACCACTAACTCGAAAACTATAATTGATGTCTTTCCGCGATGTTTGAATAAAATTCAATCAGAAGTGTATATTTTATATTTTAGTTACCAGTGCTTAAAGTGCCTTGTGCTGCGAGCATCTAGTGAGTGCATTTGTGCATGTACGCAAATAAGTAACTGATATGAATGGAAACACTAGGTTCAGGGTATCTCCTAGTTGGGCACTCCCGATTTAAGCACTCATACATATTTTAAACTCTTCGATGAAAATGGTATATTTATGTTTTCCTGAAGTTTGTAATGCAGGAAGTGTCGGAGTCCTTAAAAGAGACCACTAAAATGAATGGTTTGGATGACAAACTTGATCTGACCCGTCAGTCTATATGTATGCAAACTAGTCCTTCAGTTTTATAGCTTTTGCGAAGAAACTTGGCACAAAGACTTACTATGTAAAGATACGGATCGAACTACTATATCTTATAGCTACCATAAGGCTAAAAGTTGGGTTTGATCATATTTTCTATGTGTTTTGGGATATCACCTTCAATGAACTTGTACACTTGAATATCAATGTTTAGAATTTCAAAGCGATAAGTACTACTACTTAGAGGAAATGGATAGCTTCGCATTTTATAAGCAGTCACAGAGTTTTCTATAGCATAGGCAAAGGCGTAATATGTAAGCTAGTGAAATTTACCAAAAGATTCGTAAAGAGTAGAGCAAATTCGGCATGCCAAAGAGAATTCTTCCCCACTTGTTAAGAGTAAGTTATGTCCCGATATGACGAAAACAAAAGAGTTTCATGTTAAAATTGTTTAGTTATTTTGATGTTTCGAAGGAAAAACTCAAAAGATTCTTCTTTTTCTTAAGGAAACCTTAAGAAAAATTTCAATATCTCCGAATTTAGTTTGTTGATTGTTAATATTATTACATTTTCAAAAACAGTTTAAAATAACCTATAAGCCAGCTATCCATCAGTTTTCGATAAGACTAAATTGGGAATATTGCATCAGAATTTACCATTTACTATTAAAATTCGGGTCGTTTTTTTGAGCTATAGTGCTTAGGCTCGGCAGCTAAGCGATAGTCGTAGGGTATGGTCGACCAACTTCTAAAAATTATCCGATTCCGGGCATTTTTGAGTGTGTGTTTACTGTTGATCATGCTTGATTTTCAATGGAGTCCATTAGTTGGATTAACCGATCTGCCTCTGCTCACAAGTCGTACTGCTAACAAGTAAGAGGGCTCTAGTCGGGAGTGCGCAACTAGGAGATACCCTGGACCCAATTCTTACATTTATTTATACTAACCTATCACATATACTATACTATCATTCATATACTGCAAGCAGTTTGAGCAGGTAGCTTACTTTTTTCACTGAGCTCTACACCATGGAAAGTTAAGCCTTAATTAACTTCAGGGTTTATTTTCGGATCTTATTTAATTTTGTACATACAATTGGCAACAAAATGCGTGATCAAACCAAATTGCAAGATCATAACATCAAAAATGATTTTTTTTTTACTTTTTGGGGGATTGGGGGGTGGCTTCCAGAAAGAAAAAATATTTGCGCCTCTAGTTACACTTTTAAGTTATGGCCCAAAAACGATGGTCTGAAATCAAAATTTATCGATAACTTTTGAATGCGACAAGTTATCGAACAAATGAAATAAACTTGATCTGTCCCGGGACTAGGAGAACTTATATTCCAAATATGAAGTCTCTAGCTCTTATAGTCTCTGATATCTGCGTGTTCATACAGACAGATGGACAGACAGACAGACGGACATGGCTAGATCGACTCGGCTGTTGATACTGTTCAAGAATATATATACTTTTATGGTCGGAGATGCTTCCTTATGCCTGTTACATACTTTTGCACAACTCCATAATACTTTTTTTTACCCATTTTTAATGGGTACAGGGTATAACAAGTAAGAGTGCTCTAGTCGGGAGTGCCCGACTTCGAGATACCTGGACCCAGTCCATACAATCATTCATACTAATCTAAGCACACACATGCTGCACTACAAGCAGTACAAGCGGTTTAAGCAGTTAGCTTGCCTTTTCGCTGAGCCCCACACAATGGAAAGTTAAATCTTAAATAGCTTCTGTGTTTATTGTCCGATCTTATTGAAATTTTTGGGACAAATAATTGTCAATAATATTTGTGACCAAACAAAATTGCAAGGTCGTACCCTCAAATATGCGTTTTTTGATCCTTTGGGGGGTTTGGGGGGTGGTATCCAAAAAGTGAAATATTTGTTGCATGTGTATGCTATTCGAGATTATACATGCCAAATTTGGGGTCTCTAGCTCTTATAACTTTGAAGTTATGTCCCAAAAACGCTAGTCTTAAATCGAAATTTATCGATAACTTTTAAACGGTACGAGTTATCGATCAAATGAAATAAACTTGATCTGTTCCGGGATTAGGAGAACTTATGTTCCAAATATGAAGTCTCTAGCTCTTGTAGTCTCTGATATCTGTGTGTTCATACAGACAGACAGACAGACGGACATGGCTAGATCGACTCGGCTGTTGATACTGATCAATAATATATATACTTTATATGGTCGGAGATGCTTCCAACTTCATTATACCCTTTTTACCCATTTTTAATGGGTTCAGGGTATAAAAAGAGTACGCAATAGCGTATGGACATCCAGCAAGCCTTCGACAGGGGTTGGCATGCTAGCCTCCGTGGCAAGCTAAAGAACTTATTAACACCGCAGATTTCCAAGATAGTTAGCAGCTATGCGCTGGTGTACCCCAAGGCAGTGTACTAGGTCCCACTCTCTACACGATATACACTGCAGACATGCGAACAGTCCAATGTGTAACTGCTGAAGAAATAAAAGCCGTGCTCTTAGCCACCTACGCTGACGACACGGCCGTGCTAACTCGGAGCCGACTGATCGGCACTGCGGTAAGTGCGCTGCAGGAGTGTATCAACAGTTTCCAAGTGGAACATTGGCATCCACAGCAGTAAATGTGCAAGCGTAACGTTTTCCAACAGAAGAGGTACTTGTCCAGGCATATCAATACTAGGCGAATACCTCCAACAAAAGCCTGCCCAAAAATAACTTGGTGTGGTTCTGGACAAAAGGCTGACATTTAATAGACAGACAACCATGGTACAGCAAACGGTCCGTAGCAAAGCAGAAATATTGTCGTGGCTCCTATCTCCCAACAAGAAGCTGTAGCTTTCAAATAAGGTAGCTATTTATAAATGCGTCTTAAATCCAATCTGAAAATATGCCACATTAACAAGATTTTTGTGACACAGAGCAAATTCCTTAGGAAAATCTGCAAAGCTCCATGGTACATACGCACGACGGACAACGAAAAAGGTTTAAGAGTCCCTAAAGTAGACGATGTAATACAGCTAACAGCAGCAAAATATGCAGAGCGACTTTTGGCACACCTAACACACAGACAAGACGGTTAATTCGCCGGAATGCGCGAAAAAGAAGAGTCAACCGATTGCATCCCCAGGACTTGCCCACCAGAGTCCTCCTTTAAAATTTGATTTTCCTGACATATACAAACAAATAATACAAATATAAATAAATATACATATGTAAACATTGAAAACAGATATATCTGCTACGTTATATTAAAATTAGTTTCTTTTTATACTCGGATGTCGGATGTCCGTCAGGCCGCCCGTCTGTCTGTCTGGATGAACGCACGTATTTCCGAAACCATATTAGATAGATTCTTGAAATCTTTTGTGCTATGATTATAGCTATCTGCTTCAGATCAAGTTTGTTCCAAATTTATTTATACACCTCAAATCACAAATCGATTAAACGTAAATATCTCCCACAATTATGAAGCTAGAGTAATCAAATTTGGTAGATATATTGCTGGTGACCTCCCGAAAAAATCATAGGTTTATCGGCCACGCCTAGGTTTACGCCCACCAGCCCCCCTCAAAAATTAAATTGAAATGCTTACCATATTTGGAATATATATTACTGGTGCCGTCCTCTACAGATAACAGAACAAAATTTCGACCACGCCCACTCACGCCTTCATAATCGCGGAAATCGATATACATGAGTGAACAATTCGATAACACGTGTATATTTCCCGCAATTTTGAAGCTTGAGGTCAAATTGGAATTTAGACTAGGGCTGACCAGCCAAAAAGATTGCTTTCTGGATTTTCCGGCCACGCCCACTAGAACGCCCCCAAGCCACCCCGCCCCCACGAAACACGGAAGCCTATATGTCGCACAATTTAAGAGCTAAGGCCACCAAACTTTGAGGGTAGACTTCTGGCCAAGTCCTCTAAAGATCGGCCAAAAATCGCGAAAATTTATATCTTCCACAGTTTTAGCGCTAGAGTCACCAAATTGGTAAAATAGACTTCTGTTCACCCCCTCTTAAGATCGGTAAAAGATATTTGGGGCCACGCCCCCTCCCTCCCCCAAAAATCGCGAAAATGTATATCTTCCACTGTTTTAGAGCTAAAATCACCAAATTTGGAAAATAGACTTTTGGTCACACCCTCTTAAGATCGACCACGCCCTCTCCCGTCTTCAAAGGCCGATTTCTGGTCACCCATACACCAGGAAAAATTTTCTGTTCACTTGCTTTCAGCTGTTTTTAAAATGGTATCAGAGTTCTCACTTGTTCTTTGTATATGGAACCTGTCAAGCTGCCACTTAGGTAGCAGAAAACTTGTTAAATAAATAAATACAAGATTTTTAGCAACAAAAAAAGATCTCATTTTGCCTTGTTAACCTGTAATCGTCGAAAAAATGTACCTAAGAAAAAAAAAGTTTTTCAAAATATTTCGATTTCACACCTAAGGTGTCGGACTGAACGATCTTTATTTAAAAGCCAAGATCACAAATCTTTATATTAATTTTTTAATTGTTAATTATTAATTGTTATTAATTATACCCTGAACCCATTAAAAATGGGTAAAAAGGGTATTATGGTTTTGTGCAAAAGTATGTAACAGGCATAAGGAAGCATCTCCGACCATATAAAGTATATATATTCTTGATCAGTATCAATAGCCGAGTCGATTTAGCCATGTCCGTCTGTCTGTCTGTCCGTCTGTCCGTCCGTCTGTATGAACACGCGGATATCAGAGACTAAAAGAGCTAGAGACTTCATATTTGGAATATAAGTTCTCCTAATCCCGGGACAGATCAAGTTTTTCATTTGATCGATAGCTCGTCGCATTCAAAAGTTATCGATAAATTTAGATTTTAGTCTAGCGTTTTTAGGACATAACTTCAAAGATATAAGAGCTAGAGGCCCCAAATTTAGCATGCATAGTCTCGAATAGCATACACATGTAACAAATATTTCACTTTTTGGATACCACCCCCAATCCCCCCAAAAGTTGAAAAACGCATTTTTGAAGGTACGACCCTGCAATTTGTTTTGGTCACACATATTTTTGACAATTGTATGTCCGAAAAATTTCAGTAAGATCGGACAATAAACACAGAAGTTATTTGAGATTCAACTTTCCATTGTATGGGGCTCAGCGCAAAAAGCAAGCTTGTACTGCAGCATGTGTGTGTTTAGATTAGTACGAATGATTGTAAGGACTTGGTTCAGGGTATCTCGTAGTCGGGCACTCCCGACTAGAGCATTTTTGGGGCAAGTAATTGTCGATAATATGTGTTACCAAACCAAATTGCAAGGTCGTACCTTCAAAAATGCGTTTTTTTAGCTTTTGGGAGGTTTGGGGGGTGGTATCCAAAAATTGAAATATTTGTGACATGTGTATGCTATTCGAGACTATACATGCCAAATTTGGGGTCTCTAGCTCTTATAACTTTGAAGTCATGTCCCAAAAACGCTAGTCTAAAATCAAAATTTATCGATAACTTTTGAATGCGATGAGTTATCGATCAAATGAAATAAACTTGATCTGTCCCGGGATTAGGAGAACTTATGTTCCAAATATGAAGTCTCTAGCTCTTGTAGTCTCTGATATCTGTGTGTTCATACAGACGGACAGACGGACAGACGGACGGACGGACAGACGGACAGACGGACAGACAGACGGACATGGCTAGATCGACTCGGCTGTTGATACTGATCAATAATATATATACTTAATATGGTCGGAGATGCTTCCTTATGCCTGTTACATACTTTTGCACAAAACCATAATACCCATTTTACCCATTTTTAATGGGTTCAGGGTATAAAAACGCTGGTCTGAAATCGAAATTTATCGATAACTTTTGAACGGGACGAGCTATCGATAAATTTTAATAAACTTGATCTGTCCCGGGATTAGGAGAACTTATGTTCCAAATATGAAGTCTCTAGCTCTTGTAGTCTCTGATATCTCGGTGTTCATACAGACGGACAGACGGACAGACAGACGGACATGGCTAGATCGACTCGGCTGTTGATACTGATCAATAATATATATACTTTATATGGTCGGAGATGCTTCCTTATGCCTGTTACATACATTTGCACAAAACCATTATACCCTTTTTACCCATTTTTAATGGGTTCAGGGTATAAAAAACCAGCTTTCAACCGCTATATTCTACTAAGAAGACATTTTTTAAAATTCAGGACTTGTTTTGAAGCTATAGTGTAATTCATTACAAAGAAAATATGTGACCTTTCATTAAATTTGGTAAACAAATAATGATGGGTTTAGCTCTACGCCAAAAAAATTCAATAGCCCTTTTTTGGTATAGCACGTCCCATTAAGGGGGGCCTATTAGTTCATCGTAATGGAGGATCGACTGACTTCTACCAATGATCAGATTCGAGACATTTTAGAGTCATTTCTTAAGTAAAATGTGTTGCTGAATCCGAAAATTAATCCAAATTAGTCTGACGATTTTTCAAATAATCAAAAGATACTAATTATACCCTGTAACCATTAAAAATGGGTAAAAAGGGTATTATGGAGTTGTGCAAAAGTATGTAACAGGCATAAGGAAGCATCTCCGACCATATAAAGTATATATATTCTTGATCAGTATCAACAGCCGAGTCGATCTAGCCATGTCCGTCTGTCCGTCCGTCTGTCTGTATGAACATGCAGATATCAGAGACTATAAGAGCTAGAGACTTCATATTTGGAATTAAAGTTCTCCTAGTCCCGGGACACATCAAGTTTATTTCATTTGTTCGATAACTCGTCGCATTCAAAAGTTATCGATAAATTTCGATTTTAGACTAGCGTTTTTGGGACATAGCTTTAAAGATATAAGAGCTAGAGACCCCAAATTTGGCATGCATAATCTCGAATAGCATACACATGTAACAAATATTTCACTTTTTGGATACCACCCCCCTATCCCCCCAAAAGTTTGAAGGTACGACCCTGCAATTTGTTTTGGTCACACATATTATTGACAATTGTATGTCCCAAAAATTTCAGTAAGATCGGACAATAAACACAGAAGTTATTTGAGATTTAACTTTCCATTGTATGGGGCTCAGCGAAAAGCTAACTGCTTAAACCGCATGCACTGCTTGCAGTATGTGTGTGCTTGTATGTATGCACACTATTAGGCAAGTATTAATGGAAGTCAGAACTGGGTTCAGGGTATCTCCTAGTCGGGCACTCCCGACTAGAGCACTCTTACTTGTTTTTTAATGATTTCGATAAGAGATTTAGACTTCATGATTTTAAAGAAAAACACTTTTTCTAAAAAGTGATAAAAGTACAATTAGCCACTAGTACATAATTTTCAAAGCTGATTACTCGTTTAGGAGCTATATCTGGTTAATTGAAGACCTTTCTTCAAATTTATCGATGTATACAAAAAAGTTTGTCAATAACAATGAGTTTTAATGGCTTACAAATATATACGTTGGTACCTCATAATGTCTGATTTGAGGTTTCCAAAAACACACATAGCCGTGCAGCACTTAACCCTTAGCTTAAAAGAAACAGCTTCACATAGGCAAATGGATCGTTTACTGGTAACCTAATGAAATATTTCCATTTCCATCTGCCATCGCGGATACTGCGACTTCAAATAATTGGGCTTATTTCAGGTATCAAAACGGATAAGTTTCGAAGCTGATTCTATCGGGTCTGCCCATAGGGTTGAGGTATCGAAACCATTAAAGCATAATTAATTGAGAGGGGAAGTCAGTAATTCAGGTTAGTTTTATTTTACAAATAAAATAAATAATAATTTCAGATGTAGCTGTATTAACATCGATACCATAAACTAATATAATTGCTGGATGTAGCTGTGTCTGATTTGGCACCTATAAGTGGTTGGTAACGAATGATCCAGTTAGTTAACGTTAAACAACCCATTTGCCAAAATATTGCTGTTTCTTTCAAGCTAATATTTGCTATAAGTGTAATCTATTCGAGATTATACATACCAAATTTGGTGCTTTTAGCTCTTAAAACTTTCACGTTATGGCGAAAAAACACTGGTTTATCGATATCTTTTGAACGGGACGAGTTATCGATAAAATTAAATAAACTTGATCTGACCAGAGAATAAGAGAACTTATATTCCAAATATGAAGTCTCTAGATTTTATAGTCTCTGATATCCGGGTGTTCATACAGACGGACGGACAGACGGACATGGCTAAATCGACTCAGTTGTTGATATTGGTCAAGAATATATGTATGTATTTTATATGTTCGGAGATGCTTCCTTATGCCTGTTACATATTTTTGCACAACTTCATTATGCACCTCTTAGTGCTGTATCCATTTCGATGTTCACCGCTAATTTAATGACCTAAACATCATATTACCTCGACGCGTCCAAGCACAATGCCTGCTCCAATTGTGCCAATTCCGGCCAGAAAGAACGGTATGGACACCTGGAGCAAAATGATTGTCCATTTCTCATGCTGGATGCCTGGCCGATTAAGAGCCAACTTCTCCTCAGAGCTACCGTCGATGCCCGCAATGCTGGATGCATCTGTTGCCTGAGTGCCGGAACCACTGTTGCCATCGCCGACACCTCCACCGCCGCCCGGCGCACCAGGATCCGGTTCGGAGGATGCTATAGACGTCGTGATGATTGAGCTTAGTGAACCAGTTCTAGAATGTGGAAGTGAGGACAACTTCTCATTGTCGGCGTCTATACAATAAATGCAATATTGGGAAGTGGAAGAAACAGAAATAGGGAGAAAAAGAGATGCAGTAAGTACAGCATTTCTAGTGTTAATGTTTGTGTGTGGCATGCTACTAAAGTCAAAAGCGTTGGGCAATTAGCGAGGTACTTGAATAACATAACTTTAAAAGACATGTAGTCCGTAACAGCATATTCCATACCCCAGATCAAGAAAAAATAGCTTTGTGTTATTATTGTTGATGCTTCGTTGTTTTGTTCGCTGTCTTTAACGGGTTTTCAACTGGCAAATAAATATGACAACTTCTTGAATTTTTTGCGGCAAGTTAAAAAAATTCAAAATTGTTCGAACGTATATCCTGACACAACAACTGCACAGACAACAACACAAAATACTCAATGGTCTTATCATCTGTAATTAGCATGCAAACGACTTGCGATTGTAAAATAAGACAATACAGATCTGTCGCAAATTTTATTGTGTGCTCTTTTGGACTCCAATACATTGAGTGATAATACATTTGTATGTAACTGTGTATGTGATTCTTATAATTCGAATCAATTATTAATAAAAAAAAGTTATTCAATGAAAATATATAAAACTGCTAAAATATCATAAAAATATTATATTTCCTCCGTAATTATTAATTAAATTAAGGCACGAAAAGCAAAAAGATAATTCCTTGACAATAATCTGTATTTTCCAGTTGCCAACCTCTTACATTCGAAAAAATAAATTTTATCAGGAAAAAAAGGATGACTAAGCCAGAATAAACCAGTAAGAGTGCTCTAGTCGGGAGTGCCCGACTACGAGATACCCTGAACCCAGTCCTTACAATCATTCGTACTGCTCTAAACACACACATGCTGCAGTACAAGCAGTACAAGCAGTGCAAGCGGTTTAAGCAGTTAGCTTGCTTTTCGCTGAGCCCCACACAATGGAAAGTTAAATCTTAAATAACTTCTGTGTTTATTGTCCGATCTTATTGAAATTTTTGGGGCAAGCAATTGTCGATAATATGTGTTACCAAACCAAATTGCAAGGTCGTACCTTCAAAAAATTTTTTTGTTTTTTTAACTTTTGGGGGGTTTGGGGGGTGGTATCCAAAAAGTGAAATATTGGTTACATGTGTATGCTATTCGAGATTATACATGCCAAATTTGGGGTCTCTAGCTTTTATAACTTTGAAGTTATGTCCCAAAAACGCTAGTCTAAAATCAAAATTTATCGATAACTTTTGAATGCAATGAGTTATCGATCAAATGAAATAAACTTGATCTGTCCCGGGATTAGGAGAGCTTATGTTCCAAATATGAAGCTAAATAGCTCTTGTAGTCTCTGATATCTGTGTGTTCATACAGACAGACAGACGGACAGACGGACAGACAGACGGACATGGCTAGATCGACTCGGCTGTTGATACTGATCAATAATATATATACTTTATATGGTCGGAGATGCTTCCTTATGCCTGTTACATACATTTGCACAAAACCATAATACCCTTTTAACCCATTTTTAATGGGTTCAGGGTATAAAAACAGGGTATAAACAAGTGAGAACGTTGCAGTCGGGCGGAGCCGACTGCGTAATACTCTGATACCATTTTAAGAACAGCTGAAAGCAAGTGAACAGAACATTTTTGTTGGTGTATGGGTGACCAGAAATGGGCCTTCCAAGTTTTTGGGGACGGGATGGGGCGTGATCGATCTTAAGAGGGGGTGCCCAAAAGTCTATTTTCCAAATTTGGTGATTTTAGCTCTAAAACTGTGGAAGATATACATTTTCGCGATTTTTGGGGGAGGTAGGGGGCGTGGTCCCAAATATCTTTTAACGATCTTTAGAGGGGGTGACAAGAAGTCTATTTTCCAATTTTCGTGACTCTAGCTCTAAAACTGTGGAAGATATAAGTTTTCGCGATTTTTGGGGGCGGGAGGGGGCGTGGCCCCCAAATTATTTGGCCCATCTTTAAAGGACCTGGCCAGAAGTCTACCCTCAAAGCTTGGTGGCCCTAGCTCTTAAACTGTGCGAGATATAGGCATTCGTGTTTCGTGGGGGCGGGGTGGCTGCGGGGTGTTCTAGTGGGCGTGGCCTTAAAAATCCAGGACGCAATCTTTTGGGCTGGTCAGCCCTAGTCTAAATTCCAAATTTGAGGACCTCTAGCTTCAAAATTGCGGGAAATATACACGTGTTATCGAATTGTGCATTCATGTATATCGATTTCCGCGATTACGGAGGCGGGAGTGGGCGTAGTCGAAATTTTTTGTGATCTGTAGAGGACGTCACCAGTAATATATATTCCAAATATGGTGACCTTAGTCTTAAAACTGCGGGAGATATAAGCATTTCAAATTAATAATGGGCGTGGCCGAATAACCTAGGATCCAATTTTTTCGGGAGGTCACCAGCAAGATACCTACCAAATTTGATTATTCTGGCTTCAAAATTGTGGGAGATATTCAGCTTTAATCGATTTGTGATTTGAGGTGTATCGACATGTTATCGATTTGCCAGCCTCCCAGTGGGCGTGGCATAAATTTTGAACAAACTTTTTCTGAAGCAGATAGCTATAATCATAACACAAAAGATTTCAAGAGTCTATCTAATATCGTTTCGGAAATACGTGCGTTCATCGAGATAGACAGACGGACGGCCTGACGGACATTCGACAAAACCAATATACTAAGAGTACCTTCGGTATCAGAGTATAACAAGTAACAGTGCTCTAGTCGGGAGTGCCTGACTGGGAGATACCCTGAAACCAGTCCTTACTTCCCATTCATACTTACTTATCAATGTACATCCATACAAACACACACATACTGCACGCAGTTTAAGCATGCTAACTTCTTCACAAGGCCCCACACTATGGAAAGTCAAATCTTAAATAACTTCTGTATTTGGTGTCCGATCTTTGTGAAATTTGTAGGACATAACTTTTTGGCTATAAAATGGGCAATCAATCCAAATGGCAAGGCCATACTTAAAAAATTAATGTTTTTACTTTTGGGGGGATGGGGGAACGGTATCGAAAAAGTAAAATATTTGTTACATGTGTATGCTATTCGAGATTGTACATACCAAATTTGGTGACTTGAGCTCTTATAACTGTCGAGTTATGGCCAAAAAAATCTAGTCGGAAATCGAACGGGTTGAGTTATCGATAAAATGAAACAAACTTCATTTGTCCCGTGACTACTATTCCAAATATTAACTCTCTAGCTCTTAAAGTCTCTGATATCTGCGCGTTCATACAGACGGGCGGACATAGCTAGCTCGACTCGACTGTTGATACTGATCAAGAATATATATACTTTATATGGTCGGAGATGCTTCCTTATGCCCGTTACATACTTTTGCACAAAACCATAATACCCTTTTTACCCATTTTTAATGGGTTCAGGGTATAAAAAAAAAAAACACACGCATGAAGGACATGAATAAAACGATTTTTTACAGATTATGAAATTTGTGTTTTTGTTAATATTTGATTAGTATGTTATAATAAATTTAATAATAATAATAATAATAATAAATCTGTCTGTCTGTCCGTCCGTCCGTCCGTCCGTCCGTCTGTCTGTATGAACACGCGGATATCAGAGACTACAAGAGCTAGAGACTTCATATTTGGAATATAAGTTCTCGTAATCCCGGGACAGATCAAGTTTATTTCATTTTATCGATAACTCGTCCCGTTTAAATGTTATCGATAAATTTCAGACTAGCGTTTTTGGGCCTTAACTTAAAAGTTATAAGAGCTAGAGGCTCCAAATTTGGCATGTATAATCTCGAATAGCATACACATGTAACAAATATTTCACTTTTTGGATACCAACCCCCAAACCCCCCAAAAGTTCAAAAAATGCATTTTTGAAGGTACGACCTTGCAATTTGGTTTGGTCACACATATTATTGACAATTGTTTGCCCCAATAAGATCGGACAATAAACACAGAAGTTATTAAAGATTTAACTTTCCATTGTGTGGGGCTCGGTGAAAAGCAAGCTAACTGCTTAAACCGCATGCACTGCTTAAACTGCTTGTACTGCAGCATGTGTGTGCTTAGATAAGTATGAATGAATGTGAAGACTGGGTTCAGGGTATCTCCTAGTCGGGCACTCCCAACTAGAGCACTCTTACTTGTTTTTGGTTGTGCTTAGATTTTGTAACATATAAATTTTAGATTTTTCTTTTAAAATATAAAACTCAAACTATTTTGTATTTGAAAATAAAAATTAAAAAAAAAAGTGAATATATAATGTCGCGACCGGGATTCGAACCAGTGATTTCGATCGAAAAACAAACTCGCTTAAAGAGTCTGCTAAAAAATTAATTGCACTTAGCTCGCATGTACATACCTGTTCGTTCAAAATATTGGATGACGCATATCATTTTTAGCTCAATGGTCTTGCAATTTCAAACATTGATGAGTTATAAGGATGTTCACTTGTAATTGGAAAGTAAAGGAAATAGCTTTGAAAACATCGGATTTATGGCCAAAACCGACTTCCAGTTGTATGGCAGCTATCAGATATAGTGGTCCGATCCGGCCGGTTCCGACCAATGTGCTGTCCCTTTGAATAATAAGTGTCTGTACCAAGTTGTATCGCAATAGCTCAAAAACTGAGGGACTAGTTTGCATACATACAGACAGACACGCAGACAGACGGACATTCCTTCTATGCATTACAAACTTCAGCACAAACTGAATATACTATTTTCTTCGAAAAGAGTATAATAAAGGAGCAAAATAAAGATATATTCAGAAAAGAAAACGGAAAATAGATCTAACTAAACACGGACAGAGGAGTCCCGTAAATACAAAAGAATATAAGATTTTATTAATGGGAGAGAGAGCTCAACCGAGATTACATGAAACACTTTCTTGTACGCCTTGCAAAGAACACGAAGAGGATTGTGCAAAGCGTAATCAGTCGTGCATGACGGTAAAATCAAGGGGACTTGGAACAAAAAGTTTAGGCGAGCTAACAGAAAGGATGAATCTATGTCGCCGTTAATTAACTTGTGTAGGAAGACAACACCAAGCGTTGTTCTACGGCTAAGTAACGACGGAAGATTAGTTAGTAAAAGCTTACTGGAATACGATGGCAAACGGAGATTGGGATCCCAGTTAAGTCCACGTAAGGCAAAGAGCAGAAATTACTTCTGCATAGATTCTATTCGCTCTTGGAAGTTTTGGTACTGCGGACACCAAATACATGAGCAGTATTCAAGAATAAGCCGAACTAGTGATACATAGAGCAGTTTTGTGGTAAAAGGATCATTAAATTCTTTCGACCAACGCTTAATGAAGCCAAGTACGCCTTTGGCCTCATTAGTGATAGTCGACATATGCAGATTAAAGGAAAGCTTGTTATTAAAAATGACTCCAAGATCTTTAACTATAAAAATACGTTGCAATGGAACATTGTCAATCGTATAATTGGTTAGGTAGGGTCGAGTCCGACTAAAAGTCATGAACATGCATTTTGAACAATTCAGCTGCAGTTTATTGGCCGAACACCAACGGTGCATAGAGTTCAAATCATCTTGCAGATGAGTATGACACAATGGATCGGTCTACGAGAAAATAAGTTTCACATCATCTGCGTACATAAGAATACGAGAGTGTGATACAATAGAAGGCATGTCATTAGTGAAAAGAGTATACAATAAACGTCCAAGATGACTACCTTGAGGTACACCAGAAGTATTGTGAACCATTTTCGAGGTAGATGGCCTAAGCAATACTCTTTGTGTGCGACCTTTTAAATAGGTGGCGACCCATAAAAGAAATGAGAGAAGGAATCCTAAACAGTCACTCTTATATAGCAAGATATCATGGGAGGTAAACTCATCCAAATTGGTCGTAGTGGACCGACTCTTAATAAAGCCATGTTGGGCTGGGGCAATTATCGATTTTCAGAGATGCTGCAAAGTCGAAGTAAGGAATTTTTCAAATAAATTTGGGATGGCTGATAACTTTGCAATGCCTCTATAATTTGAAATATCTGATTTCCCACCTTTTTTATGAAAAGGAATAACAAACGATTCCTTCCATATAAATGGAAAGACTGCAGAAACAAGGGATGGATTAAAAAGCGAAGTACATCACTAGCACACAACTAGGGATGTTGTCAGGCCCTGGAGAGAAAGAAGATTTTAGAGATTTAATAAAAGATAGAAGTGAAGTGTTCGAGATGGTTGGAGTAAATAGGTGGTTAGAAGATGAAATTTGAAAAGGATAAGACACATTAGTAGGAGTGACAGAGGAATAGGTTGACTGAAAAAATGTAGCAAATAGGTCAGAAGCAGCAGAATCTTTACTAGCTTTTTCCATCCCAAGAAAAAACGAAGAAGGCAAGCCCAAAATTGTAAAATTGTTTAGGATCCTGACTGAACTGACGTTTGAACAAGATAATTCTCGTAGCATAGAGAGTTTAGAAGAAAAAGTTTGACAAGTCGAAATTAGAGCCAGACTTCATATATTTTTTAAAACATTTTGATTTTGGGCTTTTTAAGTAAGAAAGCCTTGGCGTGAACGTATTTAGGTACACAAGCGCCGAATAGCGCATATATGTTTTCGTAGAATCTTTTTTAAAAGCTAAATCTATATCAACAGCATTTTCTAAAAAATACCAATCAGTTGAATGAATAAGCTGATTAAGTAGGGTGTAACTCCCCTTACGAAAACAAAATATTGGGTTATTTGAGGTTGGTGAAGGTAAGGCGGAGGCCGTTGAAAAGAAAATAGAAATTTCTAGAGTGGTGAGAATCTTCAGGGACTGTTACTGGAAGTGATCTAGATACAGAAGCACTCGGACAGTCGTTGATAAAAACAAGATCAAGTATTCTATTCAATTGGTTATGCATTGAATTGATCTGAAACAACGAAAGATCAAGCATGCCATCAACAACATCATGCTGAGCTGATGGAATAAGATAATTTGTGCTGCTGAAAAATGAACAAGTGATATTTGGCAGATTAAAATCGCCTAAAACCACAAAAGGTCATTATCACGCATATGGGTAGAAACTTCTATGATATAAGATATGTGTCGCGTATAAACTTGAATGTCAAAAGAAGGAGGAATATAAGAGCCAGTAATAACAAGTAAGAGTGCTCTAGTCGGGAGTGCCCGACTAGGAGATACCCTGAACCCAGTCCATCCATTCATTCATACTAATCTATCAGTGTGTATACATAAAAACCCACGCAATGGAAAGTAAAATCTGTATATATAAATAACTTCTGTGTTTATTGTCCGATCTATCTGGAATTTTAAGGACTTCATTTTGGCTATAAAATGTGTGACCAAACCAAATTGCAAGGTCATACCTTCAAAAATGGGTTTTTTAACTTTTGGGGGGATTTGAGGGTGGAATCCAAAAAGTGAAATATTTGTAACATGTGTATGATATTCGAGATTATACATGCCAAATTTGGGGCCTCTGGATATTATAACTATTATGTTATCGATAACTTTTGAATGGGACGAGTTATCGATCAAATAAAGCAAACTTGTACTGTTCCAAATATGAAGTCTCTAGCTCTTGTAGTCTCTGATATCCGCGTGTTCATACAGACGGACAGATAGACGGACGGACGGACATGGCTAGATCGGCTGATCAAGAATATGTATACTTTATATGGTCGGAGATGCTTCCTTATGCCTATTACATACTTTTGCACAAAACCATTATACCCTAGATGTCTAGATTATATATGTCAAAGTTTGCACCTCTTGCTATTATAACTTTTAAGTTATGGCCCAAAAACGCTGGTCTGAAATCGAAATTGATCAATAACTTTTGAACGGGACGAGTTATCGATAAAATGAAATAAACTTGATCTGTCCCGGGATTACGACAACTTATATTCCAAATATGAAGTCTCTAGCTCTTGTAGTATATTCAAAATTTGATATCCGCGTGTTCATACAGATAGACAGACGGAAGGACGGAGAGACGGACATGGCTAGATCGACTCGGCTGTTGATACTGATCAATAATATATATACTTTATATGGTCGGAGATGCTCCTTTATACCTGTTACATACTTTTACACATTCATTATACCCTTTTTACCCATTTTAAATAATTTCAGGGCATAAAAAGGCACGCGAAGAAAATGATTTTTTACAGCATAAGAAATTTCCGTGATACAGTTGGCAGAAAAGGTTCGAAAAGAGTATAAAATCTTCGTAGATATAGTTTGAATTTAATTTGGCATCGGAGTGGGGACATTAATGACTTTTAATGATAACGCTGCTGCTGCCTCAATTGTCATCACTCACCGTTTCCATTGTAGATGGTAAATAGCCTGTACTTATCATCCAAGGTCACGTCTAGCGGCGTTGTGGCGGTCATTGTTGACAATTGTTGTTGGTATGGTGGTGGCGCTGCATATGGTGAGGACGTTGATGATGTGTTGCTAATGTTGATATTATTGTTGTTGGTTGTATTAATGTTGATGGTAGTGGACAATGCCGGCGACACACCATCATTTGCCCCAAACTCGACGGCATCATTTTTAGCGGCATGGGAGGAAAGTCTTTGCGCATTATGCAGTGAGCTCGAAGGTTTCTGTCGCTGCTTTAACTCATTTCGAATGGTAGGGCTGGTGTTGTTGTGATCGGTACTACTGTCTGTGTTGCGTTGTGTTGTTTTCCGATTGTGTTGCACGTCTGTCGTCTGCGGTTTGTTTGGTTGCGACATTTTTGCATTGGTCGCTAAAATGTGTTTGAGAGTGTGTGGAGCTATAATATTTTATTTCTTGTTTGTTATTGCTTTGCTTTAAGCGTGCATATCAGCTAATGCCAAGCCCGAAATTTCAGTTGAGTTTTTGTTGCAGTGAGTATTCTAAAAAAGCAGCAAACAACAAGTAAGAGTGTTCTAGTCCGGAATGCTCGACGAGGAGATACCCTGAACTCAGTCCTCACATTCACTCAAACTAATCTAGCAGTGTACATACAAACAAACACACACACTACTAACTCCTTGCTAAGAATAATCGGTGACGCCCATATCTCCCACAGTTTTAGAGCTAGCCTCCCCACAGATCACAGAAAAGTTTCCCTGCTTTTGAAAGATATCACGTGTATATTTCCCACAGCTAAAAAGCTAGTCACTAAATTTGAAATGTAGATTTGCTGGTGAACACCTGGATATTCAAAACACTCCCACCAAAACGCTCCCAGCTACCTCGTCCCAGGAATCGAGGAAGCCCATATCTCCCACAGTTTTTGAGCTAGATTCACCATGCTTCTTCATTAATTAAGATTTACTGCAACCGCCACATTACCATATATCTGTTAATGCTGAGGATTCTAAAATCCGTAATGATTTTTGCAATGATTTGAATCTTATTTTTTCTTTTTACTTCCATTTCCATAATATATTTGTGTACTACAATCAATATCAAATTACGCACTGGCCCACACACGACACGAAGTTAGACGATGCGACGGTAATTTAGCTAAATGAACAACAGACACCATAAAGTTCAAAGTCAACAGATAGAAACTGAGTAATGGGTAAACGAACAATGGGAAAAAACTCCAGTCTGCAATTAAAGTAAACTTAATTATAGATCAACAAACAGGGCTTTGGTTACCGAAGGTTATTTTTTGCCGAATTGAATTTCCTTTGTTGTTTATTTACTCAATTGAACAACTACTTAATTTAGTGGCTTTAGCTTTAATTTTGAATGCGGAATGGTTGTGATGACCACACAAACTCTAAACACTTTTTTTACTACCAGCCAAATGCCCTCGAGCATGCAAATGCACTTTATTTTGTATACCCTGATAACGAAGGTATACAAGTATATATTGGCTTGTGCAATGTATGTCATGCTGTCCGTTCGTTTGTCAATATAAATGTAAGTTTTTTCGAGACTTGAAACTAAGATTATTATACTTGTAGTTATCTGCTTGAGACAAAGTGCTCAGATTTTTGTGGTACGGAGATTACTGGGCACTTACTATTTCTGTCAAATTCACGTTCCTACAAATAAAGGTACGAACAAATTTTTTTTAAAGTTTATTTACTTGCTGACGCACAAATTAGAATAAATAACAATAATCACTTGAGTTGTTAAAGAATTAACTTTCCATAGTGTGGGGCTCAGTGAGGAAATAAGCTAACTGCTTTAACTGCTTGCAGCTTGTGTACATTTGTATTTATATACATACACTGATAGTTTAGTATGAATGAATGTAAGTACTGCGTTCAGGGTATCTCCTAGAGCACTCTTACTTGTTTTGAATATACAAAAGAGTTGCAGAACTTAACCCGGTAATTGAATTGACGCCCTTCAAGCAAATTTTGCCAGCCCACGCAATTTAATGAAAACATGTAACAGAGCATTGAAATGTAGCCACCCAGTCCACAAGCGATACAACAAATTCAACCAAACGAACATCCGACTATTGCCAGTCTTTGTAGTGTATGGAGTTTTAAAGTTTATGGGCTTTTTACAGGTTATATGATTATATTTCTACCCTCATCGAAAATTGTTGCGATGCCAAAGCCCGCTATATATATCACACCAAAGACGATCCAAACACACATTCACGCAACAAAAGCTCAAAGCTCAAACCCAACAATAAACAAATTCGACCGGATATCGGTCTATCGGAACGATTATACTAAAGTAATTTAATTTCGAAATGTGGGGTCGCTTAAGCTACACAAAAAGGAATGACATGTACATTCTCAGTTTAAGATATAGTTTCTTAATTAGCAACAATCTCCCCCTCCTATTCAACAGAACTTTTATAAATTTGTATAAAAATAAATAAGTTTTATAAATATATTATATTATTATACATATATATTTTATAGTTTTAAATTATTTGTTGAAATTTGTACTCTTGTGTTAGTTAGATTAAGAGTGATGCTAGAACGCAATTCGGATTTTAGACGCTCAATCAGAGAGCAAAATCGACTCGCTTCGCCACCATAGTGTAGGCTTAAGAATAATTGAAGTTAGGTGTCGAAATATATAAGAACTGAAAGCACGAACGTTCGCACTTTCCCTTAAAACGCCACTTTCATTTAAGAAAATTATTTATATAAGCTCATATAAATTTTCATGGCGCCCACTGGTGGACAGTTTTTAAACAAATTAAATTAAATAAATTCGAACAGGTTGTGCAATCAAATAATACTGCGATCTACCTCCTACCATCGTTGGACATGCCAAAGGAATTAGCGTCGGAAATCCATAGTCCAGAACAACAGGAACTGTGTTGGAAATTAAAAGCCCAGTTACAACAAAATGGCATTGTTTAAGCAAATAAAGCACAAGCTTTCAATTCATGGCACATATGTAAAGGAGTTAAGCACACACTTACATAGCAAGCCAGCTGCAGCTGAAGTCCGCTAATTATACCTTGAACCCAAGGAAGCATATCCGACAATATAAAGCAGATATATTCAAAAGAGTCAAAAGAGTCTGTCCTGTCTGTATGAACACGCAGATATCAGAGACTACAAGAGTTAGAGACTTAATATTTGGAATACAAGTTCTCGTAGTCCCGGGACAGATCAAGCTTATTTCATTTTATCGATATCATATTCATAAGTTATCGATAAATTTATATTTCAGACCAGCGTTTTTGGGCCATAACTTAAAAGTTATAAGAGATAGAGCCCAAATTTGGTCATTCGATTTATTGCGAGCTGCATGCCCAAAAAATTTCAATAAGATCGGACAATAAACACAGAAGTTATTTAAGATTTAACTTTCCATTGTGTGGGCTCAATGAAAAAGCAAGCTAATTGCTTCTACCGTTTGCACTGCTTGTAGTGTAGCATGTGTGTGTTTAGATTAGTATGAATGATTGTAAGGACTAGGTTCAGGGTATCTCCTAGTCGGGCACAACCGACTAGATAACTCTTACTTGTTTATTCTGACAACAGGAGTAACCAATAGCTCTTAAGTAGGGCTATAATAGATGGTGAATTTGACTTTAGGAAATTTTTCGTACGGGACAAATATAGAAGTCGTTTTCGCGGCCAACAATTCAAGCGCCGATTTCAGCGAAAGCTGAGTCAATATCTCAATGTGACTAATTTTAAAATGTAATGCATTTATTTCTATTGAAAGTGGTTTTGATTTTATCAAAAAATTATTTATACTTTGTTTTAAATTGAATTTCAACCAAAATTGAATTTTCCAGTATGATATTAATGTTGTTTCTGTTTTTGATTTACGAAATTATTTATATATTACCTTAGTAAAAATGTTTTTATATCTACAAAAGTATAAAATGTATTAATCTTGACATAATAACAACGAACTTCATAATAATATGTAGATGAATAAATTAAAAAAATTCCATTATACTGGGGAACATTGTTTTGTAAAACAAATAGGATTGAGAGTATAAGCTCGTTATAAAACTGAGGCTCTCATCAGAAAGATACATAATTTTCAAAAACATTAATAAGATTTCGTAATTTTAATTCATAAATTCATAAAAAAAACAAGTAAGAACGTTGCAGTCGGGCGTAGCCGACTGCATAATACTCTGATACCATTCTAAGAACAGCTGAAAGCAAATGGAACATCACTTTTTGTTGTGACCAGACATCAACCTTCCAAGTTTGGTGATTCTAGCTTGAAAACCTAGGAGATATGGATTTTTGCGACTTTTGGTTGGGGGAGGGGTAGTGGCTCAATCTGAATATTTAGAAGGCTTGGCCAGAAATCTACCCTCAAATTTTGGTGGCGTTAGCTCTTAAAGTGTGTGAGAATTTCGCATTCTTTTGGGCTGGCCCCAAATTTTGTGACTCTAGCTTCAAAATTGCGGGAAATATACACGTGTAATCGAATTGTGCTTTTATGTATATCGAATTTCGCGATAGCTGGGGCAGTCGATCTAGCCATGTCTGTCCGTCCGTATATATGAACACGCGGATATTAGAGACTACAAGAGCTAGAGACTAGCGTTTTTGGGACATAACTTAAAAGTTATAAAAGCTAGAGGCCCCACATTGGGCATTTGTATGATGGTCTCGAATATCATACACATGTTACAAAAATTTCACATTTTGGATATCACCCCCTCACAGCATTTTGGAAGTATGGCCTTGCAATTTAGTTTGGTGACACATCTTATTGCCAATTTTATGTCCAAATAGTTCCAATAAGATCGGACAATAAACACAAAATTAGTTTATGATTTAACTTTCCATTGTGTGGGGCTCAGTGAAAAAGCAAGCTAACTGCTTAAACCGCTTGTACTGCTTGCAGTATGTGTGTGTTTGTATGTATGCACACTGATAATTTAGTATTAATGAATAAATGGACTAGGCTCAGGGTATCTCCTAGTCGGGCACTCCCGACTACAACAGTCTTACTTATTATACCCTGAAACCAAAAAAAATGGGTAAAAAGGGTATTATGGTTTTGTGCAAAGGTATGTAACAGGCACAAGGAAGTATCTCCGACTATATAAATTATATACATATATTCTTGATCAGTATCAACAGCCAAGTCGATCAAGCCATGTACGTCTGTCTGTCCGTCTTATGAACAGCTAGAGACTTCATATTTGGAATATAAATTCTCGTAGTCCCGGGACCGTACAAGCTTATTTTATTTGATCGATAACTCGTCCCGTTTAATAGTTATCGATAAATTTCGACTTCAGACCAGTGTTGTTTGGCCATAACTTGAAAGTTATAAGAGCTAGTTGCCCCAAATTGGCCATGTATAATCTCAAATATCATACACATATTACAATTATTTCACTTCTTAGATACCACGCCCCAATTCCCCAAAAAATTTAAAGAAACTCATTTTTGAAGTTATGACCTTGCAATTTGGTTTGGTCACATATTTTATAGCCAATGTTATGTCCCACAGATTTTAGAAAGATCTGAAAATAAGCACAGAAGTTATTTAAAATTTTACTTTCCATTACATGTATGTATACACACTGATAGATTAGTATGAATGTAAGGACTGGGTTCAGGGTATCTCCAAGTCGGGCACTTTTCACAATTATTTTTTCAAATATTAAAAAGCGTGAATTTAATATTTAAAAAAAAATATTGAAATTAATATGATACCAATTCTTAAAACAAAATAAAAATAAATGTCACGCTACAAATCGATTTTTCACAGCAAATGAAATTTTAGTGGTGCAGTTGGCAGAGTGAAAATTGCCTAAAGAATCGAAAAGGGTATAAAATCTTCGGCAAGCCGAATATAATCCTTCCCCACTTCTTTTTATTCAGTTAACGTCATTGCAATTTATTTGACAAGTTTGTGACTGCTGCTTCATTTATGTATTATATGGATGTATGCATATAAAACAAAAACAAAACTGTTGCCGAGGCATTTCTGATGACACAGATTCTGATCCATTGAATTATTGTATATTTTATTTTTTCAAATTGCTTTATTTATATACTTAGCGATATTTTTTAAGTAATGGAGCGAGATGAAGCAACTAATTGGTTAACCTAGATGTCGTAAGACCGTTGTAATCGGACATAACCGACTGCGTAATATTGTGATACTCTTAAAAAAGGTCGAAAATAACCGTTTATCTAGTGCATAGGCGGTGAGGGCGTGGCTTGACCTTTGATGAAGCTTAACAGTAATCTACCCAGAAATTTCTAACCGATCTTTAAAGGGGTTGTCCAGCAATCCACCTACCAAGTTGGATGACTCCAGGCTTAAGATGGCAGCAGATTTGGATTTTTGGGATTTTAGAAGGCGGGGGGCATGACCGGAAATATTTGTTTGCAATCTTTGGAGATGTTACCTCTAAAACTGTGGGAGTTATCCGTAATTCGTCGTATCGAGATGGTTGGGGGACAATCTAGTGAGCGTGGCAGGAAAAGACAGGTCACAATCGTTCCAATTAAATGACTCTAGCTTTAAAATTGTGGGAACTATAAACACGTTATTGATTTGTGCTCTCAGGTATATCGATTTTGGCGATTACGGTGGCGAAAATGTTGTTGTCTCTGGTTACTGGCAATATTTATTCTAACATGGTGACTCTAGCTCTACAACTGTGGGAGATATAGGTATTTCAGTATACTTTTGACATTCTCTAGCTTTAAAATGTTGGGAAATATTCACGATATTATCAATGTGAGATTTAACGTGTATCGACATGTTACCAATTTGCCATCCCAAAGAATATCTTCCAAGCTTTAATGCGGTCCGGATATTGCACAAAACCAATATACTAAAAAGAGCTAAAATTTGTGTAAAATTAGCTGACCCTAACTACGTCATCGCCTGCGCTTGAGTTAGTTATTATTGTTATGCCCTCAACCCATTAAAAATTAAAAAAGGGTATAATGAAGTTGTGTAAAAGTATGTAAATACATATATTCTTGATCAGTATCAATAGCCGAGTCGATCTAGCCATGTCCGTCTGCATGAACATGCGGATATCAGAGACAACAAGAGCTAGTTACTTTATATTTTGTAAGATAAGTTCTAGTAGGCATTTATCAGATCATGCATGCTCAACTCTATCGGTGACTCGTCTCGTTGAAAACTTATCGATTGACTTCAGACCAGTGTTTTTTGGCCAAAACTGGAAAGTTGTAATAGAGGCACCTAATTTGATATGTATGATCTCGAATAGCATATACATGTAAAAGAATATCACTTTTTGGATACCAACCCTCCATCCTCCCAAAGTGCAAAGCACGCACTTTGATGGTATGACCTTGGAATTCGTTTTGGTCACACATATTATTGCTTATTTGATGTCAAGCAAAATTTCAATAAGATCGGACAATAAAGAACAAAGTTTAACTTTCCATAGAGTTGGGCTCAGTGAAGAATCAAGCTAACGGCATAAACTGATTGCACTGCTTGCAGTATGTGTGTATGGATGTGCACTGATGGGAAAGTATGAATGAATGTAAATACTGGGTTCGTGTTATCTCCTAGTCGGGCACATCCCACTAGAGCACTCTTACTTGTTTTTTGTTTAAGTTGGCGCAAGCGGTTTAGTTAGCGATACTGATAACAATTCTAATACCATATCCAAATTACAAAAGTCATAAAAAAATCAAACAATACAATATCCAAGGCAATAACAAATTGTGAAGAATATCAAGCAACTGCGACTGTAAATAGAACTTGAGGCGAGGCAATAGCGGCGAGCTTGGCGATCCCAAGCAATCTATCGATTATAGTTATACCCATGTGTAGTATATGGAAATCGCGAATGCAAACAACAGACTCGAATGAAATTTGGCGTGAAACGAAATTCCAGCAAAAGAAATTAATTATTATTATTATTTATATATTATAATGTATTGAATGATGAACAACATTTTGTTCCGTTTTTATACCCTGAACCTATTAAAAATGGGTAAGAAGGGTTTTGTGCAAAAGTATGTAACAGGCATAAGGAAGCATCTCCGACCATATAAAGTATATATATTCCTGATCAGTATCAACAGCCGAGTCGATTAAGCCATGTCCGTCTGTCTGTCTGTCCGTCTGTCTGAGCTAGAAACTTCAGATCAAGTTTATTTCATTTTATCGATAGCTCGACCCATTCAAAAGTTATCGATAAATTTATATTTCTGACTAGCGTTTTTGGGCTATAACTTACAAGTTATAAGAGCTGAGGCCCAAAATTTGGCATGTATAATCTCGAATAGAAAACACATGTAACAAATTACTTTTTGGATACCACCCCCAATTTCCAAATTTTAAAACACCCATTTTTGAAGGTACGACCTTGCAATTTGGGTTGGTCACACATTTTATAGCCAATGTTATGTCCTAAAAATTTGAAATATCGGACAATAAACACAGAAGATTTAACTTTCCATTGTGTGGGGCTCGGTGAAAAGCAAGCTAACTGCATGTGTGTGTTTAGATTAGTATGCATGATTATAAGGACTTGGTTCAGGGTATATCCTAGTCGGGCACTCCCGACTAGAGCACTCTTGTTTGCTTGTTACTGTGCCAATTATTACTAACTATGCATTAATTAAATGCTTTTTATACCCTTAACCCATTAAATATGTCAAAAAGTGTATAATGAAGTACATAAAAGTATATAGCAGGCATACTTACAAGCACATACATTCTGCAAGCAGTTCAATTCGGTTTGATGATATGAATTATTCCAAATTTTATGTCCAAAGAAAATCGGACAATTAACACAGAAGTTGTTGAAGACTTAGCTTTCCATAGTGTGGGACTCAGTGAAGAAGCAAGATAGCTGCTTAAGCTACTTGTGCTGCTTGCAGTATGCGTGTATTTGTATGTATGCGCACTTATAGGTAAGTTCAGTGTATTTCCTAGTCAGGCACTCCCAACATGAACACTCTTACTTGTTATATATATATATGTATATACCCTGAACCAACTTATATATACTTTACTATGGAAAGGTTAATCTTAAATAGCTTCTGTGTTTAGTGTCCGATCTTTGTTAAATTTTTAGGACATAAGATTGGATGAACAAGGGGTCTTAAAACCAATTTGCCAGATCATACCTTCAAAAATGTGAACTTGTTGGGGTATCGGGGGAGTGGTATTTAAAAACTGTTTGTTATTCGAGACTGTACATACCAAATTGTGTGCCTTTAGCTCTAATAACTTTGAAGTTATGTTCCAAAAACGCTAGTCTGAAATCGAAATTTATCGATAACTTTTAAACGGTACGAGTTATTGATAAAATGAAATAAACTTGATCTGTCCCGGGATTACGAGAACTTATATTCCAAATATGAAGTCTCTAGCTCTTGTAGTCTCTGATATCCGCGTGTTCATACATACAGACAGACGGACAGACAGACGGACATGGCTAGATCGACTCAGCTAATACTGATCAATAATTTATATACTTTATATGGTCGGAGATGCTTCCTTATGGCTGTTACATACTTTTGCACAACTTCATTATACCCTTTTTACCCATTTTTAATGGGTTCAGGGTATAAAAAGAGTTCAAACATTTCAAAATATACCCTTGAGGTATAAACAAAACTAACTGACAAATTTTGTGACTTTCGTGAGCTTCAAAATGGCGGGAAATATACACGTGTTATCGATTTGTGCTTTCGGGTAAATTGATTTTTGCGATTACGGGGGCGGAAATGGGCGAAGTTCTGGCATATTTTGTGATCTTAGGAGGATGTCACCAGTATTCCAACTACTATAGATCTTGAATTGCGAGAGATATAAGCAGTTCCAATTATTCTTGGATTTGGGAGGTAACCGGCAATAAAGCTATCAAAGTTTATGACTCCACCTTCAAAATTGTGGGATATATTCAAGTTGTATAGATCGGTGATTTCAGGTGTATCGACATGTCGATATCGACATATCGATTTACCTGTCTCCCAGTGGGTGTAATCAAAATTGATCTAAATCAGTTGGCTGCTAGTATAATAGTCCAAGTTGCAAGTCTATATCCTTAACAGCCCCGGTGCGGTCATACAAACGGCCAGCCTGATGGACATTGCACAAGCTCAATATACGATGAACAGCGTCGGTATCAGAGTATAAATTATTAAAAAAAAATTACACTACACTTACACCAACAAACCGTTTACATGTTCCATAAAATATCGATTAATGAGCCGTCTGCTCAAAACTTATTAGCATTTGGCTTTATTTGCTCGAATACACATGTTCTTTCAAAATATTTAATGACGCATATGTTCGCTATTTAGGACTCAACCGTTTGCAATTTTAAACATTGATATTTGATATTGTACAAGGAAATTTAAGGCGATAGCTTTGAAAACATGGGATATATGGCCAGGCTGACTTCCAGTTGTGTGACAGATATAGTGGTCCAATCCGGCCGGTTCCGACCGGCCCTTTGCATAATAATCTCTGTGCAAAGATTGATTGCGGTAGCTCAAAAGCTGAGGAACTAGTTTTCATACAGACAGATAGACGGACAGATCAGTTTGTTTTGTCATCCTAAGCATACTGGAGGTAACTTTTGGGGGTCTCCGACGCTTCCTTCTATGCATTACACACATCGGCACAAAGTTAATATATTATTTTCTTCTAAAAGAGTATTTTTGGATTATCTAAAAACCATCAGATTAACTTTGTTTTTCAATTGATGCAAAAATCACGTTTAGTCTTAAATAGCGAATAAACGGATATTCCTTTCTAAAGCTGACCTAAGACGCGTTTATAAATATTTATACTCTTTTCGAAGAAAATAGTATATTAAGTTTGTGCTGAAGTTTTTAACGCATAGAAGCAAGCGTCGGAGACGCCCAAAAAGTTTCTGCCAGTATGCTTAGAATGACAATACAAATTGATCTAGCCATGTCCGTCTGTCTGTCGGTATGTATGCAAACTAGTCCCTCAGTGTTTGAGCTGTCGCGATGCAACTTAGCACAGACACTTATTATTCAAAGGAACAGCAGAGTGCTGCACTGACAAACGGAGAGAACTCGGCTCAAATCCCAGCCGCGACCTATTGATTTTTATTTTTTTTTCTAATTATTTGTTTCAAATATTTATCAAATAGCTTGAAATCAATATTTTAAAAGAAAAATTTTAATTCATATGATACCAATTCCTGAGCAGCAAAATAAATGCCACGCGATAAAACGATTTTTTACTACTTTTGAAATTTCAGTGGTGTCATGTCCGTCTGTCTGTCTATGTATGAACACGCAGATATCAGTGACTATAAGAGCTAGAGACTAAATATTTGGAATAGTCCCGGGACAGTACAAGTTTATTTCATTTTATCAATAACTCAAAAGTTATCGATCAATTTCAATTTCATACCACGGTTTTTTGGCCATAACTTAAAAGTTATAAGAGCTGGAGTCACCAAATTTGGTATGACTATTCTCGAATAGCATACACATATAACAAATATTTCACTTTTGGGATAACACCCTCCAATTCCCCCAAAAGTTTAAGAAACTAATTTTTGATGTTATGACCTTGCAATTTGGTTTGGTCTCATATTTTATTGCCAATTGTATGCCCAAAAAATTTTAATAAGATCTGACAATAAAGATTGGATTAAGATTTAACTTTCCATTGTGTGGGGCTCAGTGAAAAAACAAGCTAACTGCTTAAACCGCTTGCAGTGCTTGTACTGCTTGTAGCATGTGTATGTTTGTATGTGCGACTGGTTAGTATTAATGAATGTAAGGACTGGGTTCAAGGTATCTCCTAGTCGGGCACTCCCGACAAGAGCACTCTTGTTTTATTTTTTTATTTTTATATTTTTTTGGTTTTTGTTGTAATCAGTCAAAACGTTTTTTTTTTATAAACTGAACTCATCTCTCGAACTCGTCGCATTCAAAAGTTTTCGATAAATTTCGATTTCAAACTAGAGTTTTTGGGACATAACTTCAAATATATAAAAAAAACGCATTTTTGAGGGTACGACCTTGCAATTTGGTTTGGTCACACATATTGACAATTGTTTGCCCCAAAAATTTCAATAAGATCGGACAATAAAAACAGAAGTTATTTAAGATTTAACTTTCCATTGTGTGGGGCTCAGCGAAAAAGCAAGCTAACTGCTTAAACCGCTTGCACTGCTTGTACTGCTTGTACTGCAGCATGTGTGTGTTTATATTAGTATGAATGATTGTAAGGACTGGGTTCAGGGTATCTCGTAGTCGGGCACGCCCGACTAGAGCACTCTTACTTGTTAATATTCACTTTCTTTTGTTGAATGGTTAGTATAGTACGTAAATATACATATGTATGTATAAACCTATTTTAGACGGTTGGCTTCTATGAGTAAAGTTTGCATATTTTCCGTCGATTTTCGCCCGCCTTTTCTACTGCCATCTTAATACATATGTACTTCCCGAATGTATACATAGTAAAAAAATATTTCAGTACATAAACGTTTTATCAGAATTCGTTTTATCGGTTAATTTATGCAATCTTACTTCTGTAGCAACAACGTTACACTTGCAATGACCTTGTTCGTAGGTTCCTACACCATCTCGGCACTTCTATTATATTATTATTAATTTTTTTTTTCACAAACAAAAACAAGAAAAAACACGAATGTAATTCGTAAAAAAATGGGATCGCCTTGCGGTTTCAGTAGGTGGGTTCTGCTTTTTTTGGTTTTGGTATTCTTTAGTATGCTGTATATATTTGGCGACGTCGTCTGCGCCCCACGCTCGGATATTGTATACTGAATGTCCAAAGACGTCAAACACTTGTTATTATAAAGCGTCAAAGAGTTTAATTTTGCGTTGCAGCGACGCCGACAGAAACAGAGACGGCAGCCAAACGTTGAGCACAACGCTCAGCAGCGACCGATCTGGCCAAATCAATATGCCAAGCGAGCGACTAAACATTCGACTATGAAGCCACAGAAGCGACGCAGCTGACTAAACTTCAAGCTTCCCGGTCAGAGGCATTTTACGACGGCGTAGATAAGCCAAGCAAGACTTGCGCTCAGCAGCGGCACTATAATGTTGTCTTCGCTGCGACTTGTTATCAATCCAAATCAAGTTCAGCTGTTGATAACTGAAGCTAACGCCAAAAGCCAATGCTACCAACAACGAAAAAAGTGGGGCAAAAAACAAAAAAACAAGAGTGCTCTAGTCGGGAGTGCCCGACTAGGAGATACTCTGAACCCAGTCCTTACATTCAATCATGCTTGTCTATCAGTACGCATGAATACAAACATACACATACTGCAAGCAGTTTAAGCAGTTAGCTTGCTTCTTCAACCCCAACCTATGGAAAGATAAATCTTTAACAACTTCTTTGTTTATTGTCCGATTTTATTGAATTTTTATACCCTGAACCCATTAAAAATGGGTAAAAAGGGTATAATGAAGTTGTGCAAAAGTATGTAACAGGCATAAGGAAGCATCTCCGACCATATAAAGTATATATATTCTTGATGATCAACAGCCGAGTCGATCTAGCCATGTCCGTCTGTCTGTCCGTCTGTCTGTCTGTCTGTCTGTCTGCATGAACACGCGGATATCAGAGACTACAAAAGCTAGAGACTTCATATTTGGAATATAAGATCTCGTAGTGCCGGGACAGATCAAGTTTATTTCATTTTATTGATAACTCGTCCCGTTAAAAAGTTATCGATCAATTTCGAATTCAGACCAGCGTTTTTGGGCCATAACATATTAGTTATAAGAGCTAGATGCCCCAAATTTGGTATGTATAATTTCCGATATCATACACATGTACAACAAGTAAGTGGTCTACTCAAGAGTGCCCGACTAGGAGATACCCTGAACCCAGTCCTTAAATTTTTCGATACTAACCTATTTGTGTACATACATACAAGCACACACATGTTGCAAGCAGTACAAGCAGTTTCAGCAGTTAGCTTGCTTCTTCACTGAGCCCCACACTACGGAAAGTTGAGTCTTAAACAACTTCTTTGTTTAATGTCCGCTCTTATTGAAATTTGTTGGGCATACAATTGGCAATAAAATGTGTGACCAAACTAAATGGAAAGGGGGGGGGGGATTGGGAGGTGATATCCAAAAAGTGAAATGTTTGTTACATGTGTATGCTATTCGAGATTATACATACGAAATTTTGAGCTTCTAGCTCTTATAAATTTCAAGTGATGGCCAAAAAACCGTGGTATGAATTTGAAATTTATCGATAACTTTTGAAAGGGACGGGCTATCGATAAAATGTAACAAACTTGCACTGTCCCGTGACTACGAAAACTTATATTCCAAATATGAAGTCTCTAGCTCTTGTAGTCTCAGATGTATGCGTGTTCATACAGACGGACAGACAGACGAACGGACAGACAGACAGACGGACATGGCTAGATCGACTCGGCTGTTGATACCGATCAAGAATATATGGACTTTATATGGTCGGAGATGCTTCCTTATGCATGTTACATACTTTTGGAAAAAAGAATTATTCCTTTTTTCCCATTTTTAATGGGTTCAGGGTATGAAAATTACTTGTTGAATACTACCCCCCAATCCCCACAAGAGTGCAAAAAACCCATTTTTGAAGGTATGACGTTGGCATTTGGTTTGGTCACACATTTTATTGCCATCAGTATGCCCAATTTCAAAAGATCGGACATTAATCACAGAAGTTATTTAAGATTTACCATGTCTGTAACAATATGCTAAATATGCTCAATACCTGTAATTGCGAAGCTTTCAAATCTTAAAGCTTCGCCACACGATCTAAGCCCAAGGTATCAATCTAGACCAAAACAAACTTAAATACAGACAAGTGAGAGGGCTTCTAGTCGGTAGAGCCCGTCTAGGTAATACCCTGAACCTAGTCCGAGCATGCATTCATGCTTACTTATCAGTGTACATATGTACATATAAATACACGCATATACATATGCAGTTTGAGCTGCTAGCTTGCTTCATCGTATGTATGTATGTATATATATATATATATATATATATATATATATATATATATATATATATATATATATATATATATGTACATATATGTGTAATTATATATATATATGTGTACATATATATAAATATATGTTGATTTATTTCAATATACATATATATGTATAGAATGTACATCCATATACACGAATGTTTTCAAACAGCATACACACAGTGAATACAACAAATTACAAAAATCAACATTATCGATGCTAAAAATATTTTTGTTTTATGAAAAAAAAAACTGGTTTTTCGGCATCCGGATGATATTTACGAGCCGCATAGCTCAAAAAACACTCACAATTGCCCATTTATTTAGATACCTCGCTTGCGCACTAAAAGCCCCGCGGCTTTAACTAACAAGAGAGTAAACCATTTGTATAAAGGGTATAATAAAATTGGGCAAAAGTATGTAATATGCATCTCTGGCCATACAAAGTATGTATATTCTTGACCAGTATCAACAGCCGAATCGATCTAGCTATGTCCTGTCTGTCCGTCTGTATGGACACGCGGATATCAGACACTACAAGAGCTAGAGACTTCATATTTGGAATATAAGTTCTCGTAGTTTCAGGACAGAGCAAGAGTATTTCATTTTATCAATAACTCGTCCCGTTCAAAAGTTATCGATAAAATTCGATTTCATATCAGCGTTTTTTGGCCATAACTAAAATATTATAAGAGATAGAGGCACCAAATTTGGTGTGTATAATCTCGAATACCATACACATGTAACAAATATCACTTTTTGCATACTACCCACCAAACCCTCCAGTAAGGTATGACTTTGCAATTTTGTTTGGTCACACATTATATTGCCAATTATATGCCCAACAAATTTCAATAAGATCGGACATTAATTACAAAAGTTGCTAAGATTAAAATTTCCATAAAGTATACTCAATGAAAAGCAAGATAGCTGCGTAAACTGCTTGCACTACTTGCAGTATGTGTGTCTGTTTGTATGCACAGACACAGATAGGTAAGTATAAATTAATGTTAGTACTGGGCTCAGAGTATCTGCTAGTCGGACATTTCCGACCAGAGCACTCTTACTTATTTCATCTTTTTTTGTGTGCCTTAAGTCATTTTAAGAATATATTGGTGCAGGATGTAGACTGAAGAGTTTGTTGTTTCATTCGTGTGGTATAATTGCGAATGCAAAGTAGTTGCTTGGGATCGGCCTGATTTGGAGGAGACTCTCAGCGAAACTTTAGAATAGCCATAAATATATATTTATAAATAAGTGAAACGATAATTACCAATCAATAAGATCAACAACAAGCATATGCATTAATAATTATGTATATTTACACTTTGTAACAGCCAAAAGACAATAGGGTTAAAACCAATACCAAAACTTAAAAACCGATAAGCGAAACATTTTTTTTCTATGGTAATATTTTGTTATACAAGTTTTAAAGACTATTTATACCCTTAACCCATTAAAAATGGGTAAAAAGGGTATTATGGCTTTGTGCAAAAGTATGTATCAGGCATAAGGAAGCATCCCCGGCCATATAAAGTATATATATTCTTGATCAGTATCAACAGCCGAGTCGATCTAGCCATGTCCGTCTGTCTGTCCGTCCGTCTGTCTATCCGTCTGTATGAACACGCAGATATCAGAGACTTTAAGAGCTAGAGACTTCATATTTGGAATATAAGTTCTCGTAGTCCCGGGACAGTACAAGTTATCGATAAGTTTCGATTTCAGAAGATTTTATGGAAGGTCGGCATGTATAATCTCGAATATCATACACATATTACAAATATTTCACTTTTTTGATACCACCCCCCCAATTTTTTGGGGAGTTAAAAGTCGAAAAAACGCATTTTTGAGGTTAGGACCTTGCAATTTGGTTTGGTCACACAAGTCCAAAAATTTCAGAAAGATCGGACAATAAACACAGAAGTTATTTAAGATTTTACTTTCCATTACATGTAGGTATACACACTGATAGATTAGTATGAATGTAAGGACTGGGTTCAGGGTATCTCCTAGTCGGGCACTCCCGACTAGAGCACTCTTGTTTTTGGTTGTACTTTGCTGATTATTTATTTAATTGGGTTGACTTACCATCAATTGATGGTATTCTGTAATGTCCAATCCAAAATTCTAAAAAAAAGGTAAACTTCGAAATTACATAAAAGCGTGTCATGGGAGCATCAAATGTATCAATAAATTTTGTTTTTCATCTTATTGTGTTTGGGCTACTGTATATTATATTATGGCAAGTCGAATTTTGGCAATAAATGATGACATTAAAACAATTAATGCACAAATTTGTAATACACATGTACCCACACAAACCTATATATGCATACATATAATCGGATATTTGTACGTAATATACCTATCAATGCATAAACATATATAATAACGTATTCAAAACAAGATTGTTATAAAAAAACAAGTGGAGAAGGATTATCTTCGGCGTGCCGAAGATTTTATACTCTTTTCGAACCTTTAAGCAATTTTCAATATTTTTCCGTCACTGCTTATTTAATTCGCAGATATATATATATACATATACCCCTACATACAAAATAAAATATATAAAGGTATTCATGTAAACAGGGACGTTTCACTATCCGCAGCTCGTGGACGCGTCCCTTAGTATTCATAAGTGCTACCGAATTGAACAATAAACAAGTTTCAGTTTTTCCAAAAAGTCAAAACTATATTACATATGATACTACAATATACATACCAAATGTTGTGCCTGTTGCTCTTATACCTTTCAAGGCCGCTGTCGGAAATTGAATTGTTATATTCAGAATATGAGATCCCTATTTTTTTTCGCGTGGCATTGGTTTTGCCAATTAATTTAAATTTTTCTTTTGAATTATTCTCTTAAAGCTACTTTATGTATGAAAAAAAAAATTAGAAACAATTTAGGAAATTGAAAATAAATGAATTTGATTACAGCTATTATATATTTGAAAAGAAGAATAAGAAAAAATGGAAATAAATGACCAGTCGCCGCTGGCACTTGAACCCAGGACCTTTCGTTCGCCAGTTCGCAACTTTACCCCTTACGCCACAAGCCGTTTTGATGATCGCTGACAAAATTCCTTGAAGAGCAGACTGTCAAAAGCTTTCTTGTTTGCTTTTTACTGCTTACACCAAGCAGTTTTAAAAATTGCTGACAAACTCGATTTATACTGAGCTATTGTTTTTCCGCGTGGCATTGTTTTTGTTCTAAGCCATTGAAAGCAAATGAATTTGATAACAGTTATTATATATTTGAAAAGAAGAATAAGAAAAAATGAAAATAAATGACCAAAGTCGCCGCTGGCACTTGAACTCAGGACCTTTCGTTCGCCAGTTCGCAACTTTACCCCTTACGCCACAAACCGTTTTGATGATCGCTGACAAAAATGCTTGAAGAGCCGACTGTTACAAATTTTCTTGTTTTGTTTTCCTGCAACCTGCACAACTCGCTTTTGTCAGCATTTGTTTTTTCGCGTGGCATTGTTTTTGTTCTAAGCCATTGGAAGTAAATTAATTTGATTACAGTTATATATTTGAAAGGAAGAAAAAGAAAAAAGTACTAAAATTAACAATCAGTCGCCGCCGAGGCTCGAACTTGCGAAACTTGCGTTCGTTAGCGCGGCTCTTTACACCCTACGCCACAAACCGTTTTGATGATCGATGACAAAATACCTTGAAGAGCAGACTATCAAAAGCTTTCTTGCGCTTGACTTTGTTTGCTCATATGCACCTGTTTTTTCAAAATATTTAATGACGCATATATTCGCTGTTTATGATTCAATCGATTTGAGATTTTACCCATTGATGAGTTATAAGGATGTTCAAGTGTACAAGGAAATTTAATGCAATTGATTTGAAAACATCGGATTTATGGCCAAAACCGACTTTGAGTTGTATGGCAGCTATAAGAAATAGTGGTCCGATCCGGCCGGCTGCACCAATGTGCTGTCCCCTTGAATAATAGGTGTCTGTGCAAAGTTGCATCGCAATAGCTCAAAAACTGAGGGACTAGTTTGCATACATACAGACAGACAGACAGACAGACGGACATTGCTAGATCAATTTGTTTTGTTTTTCTAAGCATACTGGCAGTAACTTTTGGGGGTCTCAGACGCTTCCTTCTATGCGTTACAAACTTCAGGACAAACTTAATATACTATTTTCTTCGAAAAGAGTATAACAAATTTTATTTTTTTTTAATATAACTTCGTATAATTGAACATCGGAGTTTAGGTTGTTAATCTCGACTAAAGAATTAAGTGCTGTTGGGGTTTTTATAAATTTTTGGCTGATGAGCTTTTGAAAGATTGGACTTTAAAGAGACTGAGCTTTCTGCAGAATTGACCCTTTGGTAGAAATAGCGGTTGAAGCGTGTGTTTACAATAACTATGTGAACGTGGGTGCGCTTGAATTGTTATTTTCCCCAGTGGTATCTTATTACATGATAACATAATTCGGGTGCGAGTACATAATAGGTATTTGGTGCAATACATATGTGGGTGCGAATATATACTGGGTATTGGGTGCAATACATATGTTACTATATATATATATTCAACGGCTAAGGTTAGCAGGTATATCTTTTTAAAGCATTTTCCCATTAGGTCGTAAATAAGTACTAGCACGGGATCTTAAAAATAGGGAAACCTCGTTGTTTGAAATCAATTTGAAAATTCATTGAAAGTAATATAAGAACTATTTGTAAAATTTTTGAACAATTTTATTGTACATTTTCTGTGTATGGTATTGGAAAATTTTGGATTGAATGCTAAGTTAGCAGTTTAAGCAATTGCTTACTTCTTTACTTAGCCTCACACAACGGAAAGTTAAAGCTTAAACAAAATCTGTGTTTATTGTCCAATCATATTGAAATTTGTTGGGTATACAATCGGCAGTAAAATGTGTGACTAGACCTTATTGCAAAGTCAAACCTATAAAAAAAACGTTTTGCTGTTTTGGGGGATGGGGTGGTATCCAAAATCTGAAATATTTACAACATGTGTATGCTATTCGAGATAATATATACCAAATTTGAGGCCCCTAGCACTTATAACTTTTAAGTTATGGCCCAAAACGCTGGAAATTCATTGATAACTTTTGAACGAGACGAGTTATCGGTAAAATGAAATAAACTTGAACGGTGCAGGGACTACGAGAACTTATATTCCCAATATGAAGTTTCTAGCTCTTGTAGTCTCTGATATCCGCGTGGTCATACTGACGGACGGTCGGACAAACAGACGGACATGGCTAGATCGACTCGGCTGTAGATACTGATCAAGAATATATATATACTTTGTATAGTCGGAGATGCTTCCTTATGCATGTTACATACTTTTGCACATCTTCATTATACTCTTTTTACCCAATTTTAATTAAATGTAAAATACTGAAATAACAAATGAATTTGTTGTCTAAAAAGTCGTCGTCTGATCTATAGATGACATATGCCCTTACCTATACTTACAGACCATTGAATGTCCTGCAATAAATGTGCCATGAAAACGATTTGCCGATGCCTTTTTAATTACATCTCAAGAATATGTTAGCAAAACCAGAAAGTGCGTTTATATTACAGTTTTAACAATCATGGGCAGCTAAATTCCGGATTCAGTCCCACAATCCCACGTATACACTTGATATGGTGATATATCTTTTGTAAACCCAGTCCTTACATACATTCATAATTACATATTTGTATACATACACAAATGCTGCAATCACTTTTAGCACTGCTTTTCCACTGAGCTAAGTACTATGAAAAAGACAAATTTTGTTTACACTATGAAAAGGTAAATCTTCTTCTGTGTTTGTTGTCCGAACTTTTTCAAATTTTTAGGACATAAAATTGGCTATAAAATGGGCGATCAAACCAAGTTAAAAGGTCAAACAATCAAAAATGAGTGTTTTTCACTTTTGGGTGGATTGGGGTACGGTATCCAAAAACTGAAATAGTTTTCCATGTGTATGCTATTCAAGACTATACATACCAAATGTGGTGCGTGTAGCTCTTATAACTTTCAAGTTATGGCCAAAAAACACTAGTCTGAAATCTAAATTTATCAATACCTTTTGAACGGGTCGAATTATCGATAAAATGAGACAAACTTGATTTCTCCCGGGACTGCGAGAACTTATATTCCATATAAGTAATATAAGTTATAATATAAAGTCTCTAGCACTTATAGTCTCTGATATCTGCGTGTTCATACAGACAGACAGACGTAAATGGCTAAATCGACTCGGCTGTTGATACTGGTGAAGAATATATATACTTTATATGGTCGGAGATGCTTCATTATGCCTGTTACAAGCTTTTGCACTAAACCATTATATCATTTTTACCTTCCAATGGTAAAATGCAAAATAAAACGGTTTTATATTCTGATAACAGGCTTACAACGTTAAATTGGGGTATCACTTGCTGGGGGACTGCATGTGACACTACCCTAAGACGAGTTTAAGCTACAATAACAAAGTCTTTGCGCCGTATGACCAATATTCAGTGGCATCATTACGTCAAAAATGAGACTATCCTCAACGACCTTCAAATACCAACGGTGTGTGAGGCCATAAGTAAAAGCTCCAACCGGTATCGCGCACGTTTGTTAGACCACTCTAACCGCCTGGCTAGACAACTCGCAAGACCGGCGAGACATAGGCGTCTAAAGCGCAAGCACCCGTCGGACCTCTGGATCCTTGGCCGGTCGCGGAACGGCCGGCTTCTTTAGAAAATTATAGCAATATATATTATAGCATACCCGTGCTGAAAACAGCGTCATCACCCCAATGAGATGGGTTTTTAAAGTTTAAAGTTATACCGGCCTGGAAATAGGGTAAACACCCTATGTAGTTTGCCAAATAAAAATCAAAAAAAAAAAAAAAAAAGATAACAGGCTTAACTTATAGCTATTAAGTAGCCCTATAATAGGTGCTAAGGTTGATTTTAAGAAATTTTTCGCACGGGACAAATATAGAAGTCGTTTTCGCGGCCATCAATTAAAGCGGTGATTTCAGCGAAACCTGAGGCAATATCTCACTGTGACTAATCATAAAATGTTATAAATTGATTTCTATAGAAAATGGTTTTAATTTTACCTAAAAAATGTTTATTCTTTTTTTAAAATTGAATTTCAATCAATGTCGCAACAAGTAGAGGTATATGACATTTTTTCCAATTTGATACTAATGTTGTTTCTGTGTTGTTGTACGAAATTATTTGTAAATAACCTCAGAAAAAATGTTTTTAAATCAACACAAGTATTAAATGTATTAATTAATAACAACGAACTTAATAAAATATAAAATATTTAATATGAATAAAATAAAAAAATTCCATTATACTGGGGAACATTGTCTTGTAACATCAACTTGGCTTGATTGTAAAAATTTGCTATAAAACTGAGAGCGGCTCCCATCATCACTAAGATTTCGTAATTCTAAGAAATGTAAAAAAAAGACAGCAAACGACTCTATAGCTCCTGCCAACTAAGCTACGCAAAAAACTGCTAAAATGAGCATATGTAAGAAAAAACAAGTGGGAAAGGATTACCTTCGGCGTATCGAAGATTCTATACTCTTTTCAAACCTTTAGGCAATTTTCACTCTGCCAACTGCACCACTGAAATTTCAAAAGTAGTAAAAAATCTTTTTATCACGTGGCAGGGGCGCGGCCCTAAAAATTTTGGCCGATCTTTAGAGGGGGTCACAAAAAGTCTATCTCACAAATTTGGTGACTCTAGCTCTAAAACTGTGGAAGATATAAGCTTTCGCGATTTTTGGGGGCGGGAGGGGGCATGTCCCCAAAAATTTTGGCCGATCTTTAGAGGGGGCGACAAGAAGTCTATCTTACAAATTTGGTGACTCTAGCTCTAAAACTGTGGAAGATATAAATTTTCGCGATTTTTGGGGGCGGGAGGGGGCGTGGCCCCAACATTTTTTTCCCGATCTTTAGAGGACTTGGCCAGAAGTCTACCCTTAAAGTTTGGCGGCCCTAGCTCTTAAGCTGTGCGAGATATAGGCTTCCGTGTTTCGTGGGGGCGGGGTGGCTGGGGGGCGTTCTAGTGGGCGTGGCCGGAAAATCCAGGACGCAATCTTTTGGACTGGTCAGTCATAGTCTAAATTCCAAATTCAAGGACCTCTAGCTTCAAAATTGCGGGATATATACACGTGTTATCGAATTGTGCATTCATGTATATCGATTTTCGCGATATAAGCATTTCAAATTAATTTTGGAGGGGGGCTGGTGGGCGTAATAATGAGCGTGGCCGATAAACCTAGGATCTAATTTTTTCGGGAGGTCACTTGCAATATACCTACCAAATTACTCTAGCTTTAAAATTGTGGGAGATATTCACGTTTAATCGATATGTGATTTGAGGTGTATTGTCATGTTATCAATTTGCCAGCCTCCCAGTGGACGTGGCATAAATTTGAAACAAACTTGATCTGAAGCAGATAGCTATAATCATAACACAAAAGATTTCAAGAGTCTATCTAATATCGTTTCGGAAATACGTGCGTTCATCCAGACAGTCAGACGGACAGACGGACGGCCTGACGGACATCCGACAAAACCAATACTATGAGTACCTTCAGTATCAGAGTATAAAAATTAAAATAAATGACCTGTCGCCACTGCGACCTTTCGTTTGCCAGGGCGTCACTTTACCCCTTACGCCACAAAATCCCTTGAAGAGCAGACTGTCAAAAGCTTACTTGCGCTTGATTTTGTTTGCACCTGTTCTTTCAAAATATTTAGGGACGCATATCTTCGCTGTTTATGACTCAATCGATTTGCGATTTTACCCATTGATGAGTTAAACGGATGTTCAAGTGTACAAGGAAATTGAAAGCAATTGCTTGAAAACATCAGATTTTTGGCCAAAACCGACTTAGAGTTGAATGGCAGCTATAAGATATAGTGGTCCGATTCGGCCGGCTCCGACCAATGTGCTGTCCCTTTGAATAATAAGTGTCTGTGCTAAGTTGCATCGCGACAGCTCAAACACTGAAGGACTAGTTTGCATACATACCGACAGACAGACGGACATGGCTAGATCAATTTGTATTGTCATTCTAAGCATACTGGCAGAAACTTTTGGGCGTCTCCGACGCTTGCTTCTATGCGTTAAAAACTTCAGCACAAACTTAATATACTATTTTCTTCGAAAAGAGTATAAATATTTATAAACGCGTCTTAGGTCAGCTTTAGAAAGGATTATCCGTTTATTCGCTATTTAAGACTAAACGTGATTTTTGCATCAATCCGAAAATGAATTGAAAAACAAAGTTAATCTGATGGTTTTTAGATAATCCAAAAATACTCTTTTAGAAGAAAATAATATATTAACTTTGTGCCGATGTGTGTAATGCATAGAAGGAAGCGTCGGAGACCCCCAAAAGTTACCTCCAGTATGCTTAGGATGACAAAACAAACTGATCTGTCCGTCTATCTGTCTGTATGAAAACTAGTTCCTCAGCTTTTGAGCTATCGCAATCAATCTTTGCACAGAGATTATTATGCAAAGGGCCGGTCGGAACCGGCCGGATTGGACCACTATATCTGTCACACAACTGGAAGTCAGCCTGGCCATATATCCCATGTTTTCAAAGCTATCGCCTTAAATTTCCTTGTACAATATCAAATATCAATGTTTAAAATTGCAAAACGGTTGAGTCCTAAATAGCGAACATATGCGTCATTAAATATTTTGAAAGAACATGTGTATTCGAGCAAATAAAGCCAAATGCTAATAAGTTTTGAGCAGACGGCTCATTAATCGATATTTTATGGAACATGTAAACGGTTTGTTGGTGTAAGTGTAGTGTAATTTTTTTTTAATAATTTATACTCTGATACCGACGCTGTTCATCGTATATTGAGCTTGTGCAATGTCCATCAGGCTGGCCGTTTGTATGACCGCACCGGGGCTGTTAAGGATATAGACTTGCAACTTGGACTATTATACTAGCAGCCAACTGATTTAGATCAATTTTGATTACACCCACTGGGAGACAGGTAAATCGATATGTCGATATCGACATGTCGATACACCTGAAATCACCGATCTATACAACTTGAATATATCCCACAATTTTGAAGGTGGAGTCATAAACTTTGATAGCTTTATTGCCGGTTACCTCCCAAATCCAAGAATAATTGGAACTGCTTATATCTCTCGCAATTCAAGATCTATAGTAGTTGGAATACTGGTGACATCCTCCTAAGATCACAAAATATGCCAGAACTTCGCCCATTTCCGCCCCCGTAATCGCAAAAATCAATTTACCCGAAAGCACAAATCGATAACACGTGTATATTTCCCGCCATTTTGAAGCTCACGAAAGTCACGAAATTTGTCAGTTAGTTTTGTTTATACCTCAAGGGTATATTTTGAAATGTTTGAACTCTTTTTATACCCTGAACCCATTAAAAATGGGTAAAAAGGGTATAATGAAGTTGTGCAAAAGTATGTAACAGCCATAAGGAAGCATCTCCGACCATATAAAGTATATAAATTATTGATCAGTATTAGCTGAGTCGATCTAGCCATGTCCGTCTGTCTGTCCGTCTGTCTGTATGTATGAACACGCGGATATCAGAGACTACAAGAGCTAGAGACTTCATATTTGGAATATAAGTTCTCGTAATCCCGGGACAGATCAAGTTTATTTCATTTTATCAATAACTCGTACCGTTTAAAAGTTATCGATAAATTTCGATTTCAGACTAGCGTTTTTGGAACATAACTTCAAAGTTATTAGAGCTAAAGGCACACAATTTGGTATGTACAGTCTCGAATAACAAACAGTTTTTAAATACCACTCCCCCGATACCCCAACAAGTTCACATTTTTGAAGGTATGATCTGGCAAATTGGTTTTATGACCCCTTGTACATCCAATCTTATGTCCTAAAAATTAAACAAAGATCAGACACCAAACACAGAAGCTATTTAAGATTAACCTTTCCATAGTATGGGGCCTTGCGAAGACGTTATAAAGTATATATAAGTTAGTTCAGGGTATATACATATGTATATACATAGCAAGTAAGAGTGTTCATGACGGGAGTGCCTGACTAGGAAATACACTGAACTTACCTATAAGTGCGCATACATACAAATACACGCATACTGCAAGCATCACAAATTGTTCGATTTTCTTTGGACATAAAATTTGGAATAATTCATATCATCAAACCGAATTGAACAGCTTGCAGCATGTGTGTGTTTGTAAGTATGCCTGCCATATACTTTTATGTACTTCATTATACACTTTTTGACATATTTAATGGGTTCATGGGTGAGAACGTTGCGGTCGGGCGGAGCCGATTGCGTAATACTCTGATACCATTTTAAGAACAGCTGAAAGCAAGTTAACATAACATTTTTGCTGTTGCATGGGTGACTAGAAATCGGCCCTCCAAGTTTTTGGTGACGAGGGGGGGGGGCGTGGTCGATCTTAAGAGGGGTGACCAAAAGTCTATTTTCCAAATTTGGCGATTTTAGCTCTAAAACTGTGGAAGATATAAATTGTCGCGATTTTTGGGGGAAGGAGGGGGCTTGGCCCCAAATATCTTTTACCGATCTTAAGAGGGGGTGACCATGCCTTTAGAGGACTTGGCCAGAAGTCTACCCTCAAAGTTTGGTGGCCCTAGCTCTTAAGCTGTGCGAGATATAGGCTTCCGTGTTTCGTGGGGGCGGGGTGGCTGGGGGGCGTTCTAGTGGGCGTGGCCGGAAAATCCAGGACGCAGTCTTTGGACTGGTCAGCCCCAGTCTAAATTCCAAATTTGGGAAAATTGCGGGAAATATACACGTGCATTCATGTATATTGATTTTCGCGATTACGGGGGCGAATGGGCGTGATCTGTGATCTGTAGAGGACGTCACCAGTAATATGGGGAGATATTAGCATTTCAATTTAATTTTGGAGGGGGGCTGGTGTTTGTAATAATGGGCGTGGCCGATTAAATTATATGCCTATTATAAAATATCGACATGTTACCGGTTTGCTAACCTTTTATTGGAAGGGTCAAAAAAAATCTTAGCAGTTAACTAAAGATTTTATAATACAAGTTTCAAGTCTTATCTTCAATAACGTAGAAAATGAATGAATAATAATATCTGAAGTGTCAAACTATACAAATTTGAGGAAAGCCTTACAATGCAAAGGCACAAGGGCACAGGTGGATTTATGTTGGCATTTGAGACATAAGCATGCGAGGTTTCGGTACGTATGTACATACGTAGTTTTAAAGTGATTTACTTAAATGATTGACAATTGACAAACTGAGAGATGGATTAAGAGGGCGGAGTACAGGGCAGAGGCGTTCAGACGATGATTTGATCCCAGTGTCTATCAACGAGCAATTGATCCGTTTTTATTGTCTGCTTGGGACTCACCATGCAAATGCCTCCACCCCTATCCACACCCCACCTTATAGAGCATAGACCTTAAACTTGAACTTGCTACCGTGGCAGCAATCTGCTCAATTTGTAGGCACTCATACCACGCTCCCTATATACATATGTACACTAGAGTGGCTTAAATTGTTCAATTAAAAACAAGTAAGAGTGCTCTACATTCATCCATACTAACCATTCAGTGTACATACATACAAACGCAAACATGCGGCAAGCAGTCTTAGCAGTTAGCTTACTTCCTTACTGAGCTCCACACAATGGTAAGTTAAATCTTAAACAACTTGTGTTTATTACCCGATCTTTTTATACCCTGAACCCATTAAAAATGGGTAAAAAAGGTATTATGGTTTTGTGCAAATGTATGTAACAGGCATAAGGAAGCATCTCCGACCATATAAAGTATATATATTATTGATCAGTATCAACAGCCGAGTCGATCTAGCCATGTCCGTCTGTCTGTCCGTCTGTATGAACACACAGATATCAGAGACTACAAGAGCTAGAGACTTCATATTTGGAACATAAGTTCTCCTAATCCCGGGACAGATCAAGTTTATTTCATTTGATCGATAACTCGTCGCATTCAAAAGTTATCGATAAATTTTGATTTTAGACTAGCGTTTTTGGGACATAACTTCAAAGTTATAAGCGATAGAGACCCCAAATTTGGCATGTATAATCTCGAATAGCATACACATGTAAAAAATATTTCACTTTTTGGATACCACCCCCAAACCCCTAAAAGTTAAAAAAATGCATTTTTGAAGGTACGACCTTGCAATTTGGTTAAGTAACACATATTATCGACAATTGCTTGCCCCAAAAATTTCAATAGGATCGGACGATAAACACAGAAATTATTTAAGATTTAACTTCCATTGTGTGGGGCTCAGCGAAATAGCAAGCTAACTGCTTAAACCGCTTGCACTGCTTGTACTGCAGCATGTGTGTGTTTAGAGTAGTACGAACGATTGTAAGGACTGGGTTCAGGGTATCTCGTAGTCGGGCACTCCCGACTAGAGCACTCTTACTTGTTGAAATAAAATGTGTGACCAAACCAAATTGCAATGTCATAGCTTCAAAAATGCGTTTTTTAACTTTTGGGGGGATTGGGGGGTATCCAATATATTTTTAATGGGTTCAGGGCATAACAAGAGTGCTCTACCAGCGCCCGACCAGCAGATACCTTGAGGCCAGTAGTCCCTACATTTAATCATACTACCTATCAGTATACAGACATACAAACCTACACATGCTGCAAGCAGTGCAAGCAGTTTAAGCAGTTAGCTTGCATCTTCACTGGCAATAAAATGTATATATGTACCAAACCTAATTGCAATGTCATATCTACAAAAATGCGTTTTTTAACATTTGGGGGGATTGAGGCGCGGTATCAAAAAAGTAAAATATTTCGTAATTGTGTATGCTTTTTGAGATTATATATTGCATTGCACAAACCCCATTTACTATGAATACCTTCGATACCAGAGTACACGAAAATCAGATGTTTTGGACAACTTTGTTGGCCCCTTCACATATAAATTTATCAATCGATTGAAATATGGGAATTGCTTATGGGCACTTAAGTAAGATATAATCTTATGTGAAGCATGACTTTATTGGGACATTGAAAAATCGGCCTTTAACCAACTTTTAAATTTTTGATTGTTTCTTTCGATTTCACGAACGCGCTTTCGATTTTACACCGAAGGTTTCTTGAGCAAATGTTCATAAAGTAAAGAACAAATTTAGCAACCCTAATGTACATACATTTGTCTGTATATGGCTAGGCCATATGCATACGCTATTAGCGGTGCAGAGCCACTCAACGCAGTTAGTCACATGTAACGTATTTAATTGTTTTTTGGGGAACTTTGACTATTGAAATATGTTTCGAATGCTGTTTACAGTATATGATTACTTCCTCTCAAAACTCTGCGTACAGGTCAAGAAAAAACTCAAATTAAATTTTAGCTTTGAATATCTTCGGATCTACAATGTATATTACACTCAAAGTTTTTGTATGAACACGCAGATATAAGAGACCATATGAGCTAGAGACTTCATATTTGGAATATAAGTTCTCGTAGTGCCGGGACAGATCAAGTTTATTTCATTTTCTCGATAACTCGACCCATTAAAAGTTATCGATATATTTAGATTTCAGACTAGCGTTTTTGGGCTATAACTAACAAGTTATAAGAGCTAGAGGCCCCAAATTTAGCATGTATAATACATACACATGTAACGAATTTTTCACTTTTTGGATACCACCCCCCAATTTCACCCAAATTTTGAAAAACGCATTTTTGAAGGTACGACCTTGCAATTTGGTTTGGTTACACATTTTATAGCCAATGTTATGTTCTAAAAATTTCAGAAAGATCGGACAATAAACACAGTAGTTTTCTAAGAGTTAAATCTTCAATTGTGTGGGGCTCGGTGAAAAGCAAGCTAACTGCTTAAGCCGCTTGCACTGCTTGAACAGCGGCATGTGTGTGATTAGATTAGTATGCATGATTGTAAGGACTTGGTTCAGGGTATCTCCTAGTCGGCCACTCCCGACTAGAGCACTCTTACTTGTTACTTTTGGGATACCACCCGCAAAAGTAAAACAAATAATTTTTGAAGTTATGACATTGCATTTTGGTTTGATCACATTTAAGACTTAACTTAACTTAACTGTGGGGCTCCAAAAACGCTAGTCTGAAATCGAAATTTATCGGGCCAAGTTATTGATAAAATAAAATAAACTTGATCTGTCCCGGCACTACGAGAACTTATATTCAAATTAAGAAGTCTCTTGCTCTTGTGGTTTCTGACTCGGCTGTTGATACTTATCAAGAATATATATACTTTATATGGTCGGAGATGCATCCTTATGCCAGTTACATACTTTTGTACAAAACTATCATACCCTTTTTACCCATTTTTAATATTTTTAACACGAAAGAGGCAACACACACAAAAAGAGTATCACTAAAACATCGCTCATTTTGTGTGCGGTGTTTGGATTACTCGCGTATAAAAAATACAGTGTACTTTTGCGATGTTTTTGTAGTTGCGGAGCACCGCTGCCGATCTCTGATATGAATCAAAGGTCGCAACTCAACATCAAACTAACAACCACAACTAGCTTTTAAGAGCCTCTTCACTTGAACTGACGGAAATCAACGTCGCGACTGTCACTTTCCATTGACAATCTAATCGGGTATTCGTGAAACTATATTTACAACGTGTGCGTCGTTCTGCCAAATATCTGTTTCTATATCTGTAGCTGTATGCTTATCTATATCCGTATCTGTTTATGTGGCAATGGTGCACGTCATGAAAACAAACACTTAAATATACAAAGGGAAGTCCTTGACTTCAATGATATAAAAGATTTTCGGAATACCTATCTCTTAAAATCCAATGCTATGATTTGAGTATCCACCCAGATATACAGTATAGAAATAGTCCCTAAACACTGCAGTTTTGGAATACTTTACTTTCCTCTGATACAATAATGTTGACAGACCATTCACTGCAAAAATTCACTTATAGACTAAGGGACTCCTCTGCACCATTGATGCCAATATACAAATTTGTATTGTCTACCAATTAAGGTCGCAGTGAATATGAAATTTTTTTGTATTACAGATAAATTAAATTATCTTAGTACTTGCTGAGGTACTACAATTTTATATTTTTTAAGCGATTTATTCCAGAATACTCCTTTAGGACAGAGCTCCTCCACTTTGTAAGATCACCGTTATTAAAAAACAAGTAAGACTAGAGTACAGTCGGGAGTGCCCGACTAGGAGATACCCTGAACCCAGTCCTTACATCCATTCATACTTACCTATCAATGCACATCCATAGAAACACACACATACTGCAAGCAGTTTAAGTAGGCTAACTTCTCGCAAGGCCCCGCACAATGGTAAAATGGGTGCTAAAAAAAAATGAAATATGAGTGTTTTACACTTTTAGGGGAAAGGGAGTACGGTACACGAAAAGTGAATTTTACATGTGTATGCTTTTCGATACTATACATACAAAAGTTGGTGCCTATAACTTTCAAGTTATGGACAAAAAACATTAGTTTAAAATCGAAATTTTGCGATTATTTTTGAAGAATTAAACTTGATCTGTCCCGGGACTACGGGAACTTATATTCCAAATATTAAGTCTCTAGCTTTTATAGTCTCTGCGTGTTCATACAGACCGACGGACAGACTAATAAACGGACAGACAGACATGGCTAGATCGACTCAGCTGTTGATACTGATCAAGAATATGTATACTTTATATGGTCGGAGATACTTCCTTATGCCTGTTACATACTTTTGCACAAAACCACTATACCCTTTTTTACCCATTTTTAATGGGTTCAGGGTATAAAAACAAATGGGGAAGAATTACTTTCGGCGTGCCCAAGATTTTATGCTCTTTTTGAACCATTATACAATCTAACAAATGCACAATTATTAGAAAAAAAGTGGGGGAGGATTATCTTCGGTGTGCCGAAGATCTTATAGTCTTTTCGAACCTTTAGGCAATTTTCACTCTGCCAACTGCACCACTGAAATTTCATATTCTGTAAAAAATCGTTTTATCGCGCGGCATTTATTGTTTTTGTTCTAAGAATTGGTATCATATGAATTAAAATCTTTCCTTTTAAATTTACGCTATTTGAAAAAATAATTAGAAAGAAGTGAAAATATATCGCGACTGGGATTTGATCCCTGTCCTCCCATTTGTCAGCGCAGCACCTTACCACTTACACCAGCAAACCGTTTTCAAAAGAGCGGACAAACTCGACTATACTGAGCGTTTGTTTTTTTAAATAAATTTCATTACAGTTATTTTATATTTGAAAAGAAGAATAAGAAAAAATGAAAATAAATGATCGGTAGCTGCTGGGAATCGAACCTGCGAACTCTAGCGTTTGTCAGCGGATTACTTTACCACTTACGCCACCAAACCGTTTTGATGATCGATGACAAAGTCGCTTGAAGAGCAGACTTTTAAAAACTGACTTGCGCTTGGCTTTGTTTGCTCGTATGCACTTGTTCTTTCACAATATTTAATGACGCATATCTTCAATATTTCTGACTCAACCGTTTTGCAGTTTTAAACATATATGAGTTCTATGGATGTTCAAGTTTACAAGGAAATTGAAGGCAATTGCTTTGAAAACATCTGATTTATGGTCAAACCCGACTTCGAGTTGAATGGCAGCCATAAGATATAGTGGTCCGATCCGGTCGCATAGTATATGTGCAAAGTTTTATTGCGATAGCTTTAAAAACATAGGATTTATGGCATAAACCGACTTCGAGTTGTATGGCAGCTAGAAGATATAGTGGTCCGATCCGGCTGGTTCATACCAATGTCCTGTACATTTGAATAATAAGTGTCTGTGCAAAGTTGCATCATGATAGCTCACAAACTGGCGGACTAGTTTGCATACATAAAGACACACGGACATGGCTAGATCAATTTGTTTTCTCATCTTAAACATACTTAACAAGTAGGAGTGCTCTAGTCGGGAGTGCCCGACTACGAGATACCCTGAACCCAGTTCTTACAATCATTCGTACTACTCTAAACACACACATGCTGCAGTACAAGCAGTACAAGCAGTGCAAGCGGTTTAAGCAGTTAGCTTGCTTTTCGCTGAGCCCCACACAATGGAAAGTTAAATCTTAAATAACTTCTATGTTTATTGTCCGATCTTATTGAAATTTTTGGGGCAAACAATTGTCAATAATATGTGTGACCAAACCTAATTGCAAGGTCGTACCTTCAAAAATGGGTTTTTTGAACTTTTGGGGGGTTTGGGGGTGGTATCCAAAAAGTGAAATATTTGTTACATGTGTATGTCATTCGAGATTATACATGCCAAATTTGGAGCCTCTAGCTTTTATAACTTTGAAGTTATGTCCCAAAAACGCAAGTCTGAAATCGAAATTTATCGATAACTTTTAAACGGTATGAGTTATCGATAAAATGAAATAAACTTGATCTGTCCCGGGCCTACGAGAACTTATATTCCAAATATGAAGTCTCTAGCTCTTGTAGTCTCAGATATCCGCGTGTTCATACAGACGGACGGACAGACAGACAGACGGACATGGCTAAATCGACTCGACTGTTGATACTGATCAAGAATATATATACTTTATATGGTCGGAGATGCTTCCTTATGCCTGTTACATACTTTTGCACAAAACCATAATACCCTTTTTACCCATTTTTAATGGGTTCAGGGTATAAAAAGTTACTTTTTGGCTTCTCCGACGCTTCCTTCTATGCGTTACACGCTTCAGCACAAACTTGATATAATATTTTCTTTGAAAAGAGGATAAAAATTGCTATAGTATAAATTCGATTTTTATTTAAATAGATGCGATTTGTATCACGACGAAAGCTCGTTTAAAGTCAGTTATAAAAATTCTTAGGCCTGCAACGCCTGCTGTCATTCCAGTTTCAGCTCCACGCACTCGTCTTTCGCATCTAGGAATTCCAAAATTTAGTGGACAATATTTTGAGCTCTGAAATTTCATAAGTCTCTTCGAAACACTTATTCATAACGATAGTGCGACTCCAAGTATCGAGAAGCTTAATCATCTCATATCACGTCTCTCTGGTGAAGCTTTAGGTGCTCGTAGAGCATTTCAAGTCACAGAGGACAGTTATCTGAAAGCTTTGGAATGCCGAAATACAGTATACGAAAATAACTGTCTAATGTTGAATTTTAATGTTATGGATCTTTTTAGCTTGCAAAGATAACGCAGCCCTCTGCTGCAGTTGTGCGATCGATGGATGACACTATCTCTACCTTATATGGTTCTCTACTCTCGATAGGCGATGACAAAAAGAATTCAATCGCAATTCTTATTCATCTCGTTATGAACAAAGTTGGCCCAACGACCAGACGAAAATGGGAGGATCAACTCGATTATGCAACCATTCCATTATAAAGTGTTTTTAAAACAGCCTTAAATCATAGGTATAAGCATCTTTGTGCCGAAGATGCAGAAGAAAATAGTGTCCGATAACTCCAAGTTCGAGTCTAAGGCTGTTTCCAAAAATAATAATCGAAGTTAATTTTCGTGTTCTGTAGCTAGTGTTAGAAACAAACAATGTTAGTAAGATAGTAAGATCAGATGATCATCACAAATCGTTTTAGGCGCAGGTTTCGAACTGGCTAAACGGTTTTCAAATTCTCCTCAGTTCTCCGCGAGTGTGACACAACCAAACAACGCCAAGTGTGTGAAATTAACTTTGATTCGATTGCAAAGAATAAAGCTTCCACGATATGTATTTTCAGAGCCAACTGTCCCGATCATGATACATAGTAATCCAGCCAGATTGCATGTGGCTATTCCATTTCGTTATTGACATTCAAATCAAAAGTAGCCCCCTTTCAGACGAAGGCTTGAGTTGCGTGCGGCTAACCTTGTCGCAGATCTCTGACACCAAATCAGAAATATTATAATGTTGCCGATTAAACGGACTGTTCTCTGGTCTGATTCAGAAGTCACACTTCATCCTTAGTCGTTGGCAACACTTGCTGTAGACAAATAACGCTGAATCGTGCCATGTACCCACAAAGCAGAACCCAGTATATATCGTTTCAAGAGGCTGCGATGTTGACGAGTTCCTATAGTCAATTTGGTTGGACAGGACTTAATTTTTTAAAGAATCAAAAGAATCCTGGTCAGCTTACTAACATCTGATTACAGATGAGGTGCGTACCCTGTGACAGCTGTGGTAGACCGACCAGATCTCTTGGAAAATATCGATAGGGTTTCATCGCATGCTAGGTTGCTAAGAGTATTCGCTTATATGCTCCACTTCATTCAAAAATGTTAAAACAAAATAATTTGAAAGTATCCCTACGGCATTCGAATGAAAAGAAGCTTTTGAGAAAATATTTTAATTCATTCAACAATTTGAATTTAAAGATGGCATAGCGTTCGAATGGCATAGGCACGGAATCTATTTATACCTGAGTATAATGGAACTTTGTGGTAATTTTCGTTGTTGCAATCGCTCCTATTTTATGTGATTCAAAGTTTCCGATGCTCCTCACTAAAAGCTCTCCCTTCGCTAGAAGCAACATAAGGTACCTGAACTTGAGAAATTGTCATTTTGACTCTTGTCAGACAATAAGATCATCCATCAACGGCTTTTAAAGCAATTCTCGTCTGCTAACCCAAATAATGTGAAAATTGCCATTATGGCGTCGACTTGCCAATGTATAAGTCGTATATCGCATTATCTGTTTGCTTCACCTCCAAAGCGGTTCACTTACAACTAGCATCCGACTTATCCACTAATACCTTTTTAATGATTTTTCAAAGGTTCGTCGGAGAGTTCCTCAGACCATCCATTGCGACAATGCGACGAATTTCGTCACAGCAAGTCGCCAATTTCGAGCGTTGTGAGCTCAAATCGAGAAAGCGGACGCAATTCGCGTCGATTGGGGGTGGTATCCAAAACGTGAAATATTTGTTAAATGTGTATGCTATTCGAAATTATACATGCCAAATTTGGTGACTAAAGCTCTTATAACTTTTAAGTTATGGCCCAAAAACGCAGGTCTGATATCGAAATTTATCGATAACTTTTGAACGGGACAAGTTATTGATAAAATGAAATAAACTTCATCTGTCCCGGGCAACGAGAATATATGAAGTATCCACCTCTTGTAGTCTCTGATATCCGCGTGTTCAGACAGACAGACGGACATGACTGTTGATACTGATCGAGATAAATATACTTTATATGATCGGAGTTGCTTCCTTTTGCCTGTTACATTTTAATTGGGTTCAATAAATATTGATGAAGGCGATTACCTCGAAAACGATATGGCCAAACCCAGCTTCTAGTTGTATGGCAGCTGTCCCTTTGTGTGATTTCCCGTTGAATAATAGGTCTCTGCATAGTTTCATCGCTATAGCTAAAATACTGAGGGGCTATTTTTCATACATACAGACACACAGACGGACATGGCTATATCAATTTGTTTTGTCATCCTAAGCATGCTGGAATTAACTATATGGATTACAAACTTCAGCACAAAATATATATACTATTTACTTCGAAAAGTGTATTAAAAAAAGTCAATTTTAAAAAAATATAAAAAAAGTTTTATAAAATGAGAGAGGCAGTTGCTAAAATAATCAACAGGTATCAACAAGATTACTCGGAATCTATATTGAAAGAACTATGTATGTTGCCGAAAATACGTTGATGATACTGGTTATCAGTTTGTATGATTTAAAAAACAACTTATGGGCATCAGAATCTAAAACTTAAGTGCTGACGCAAAAATAAACCAGATTCGAAAGTCAGTTTACTTTGCTCAATTATTTGTACCTAGTTCGTGTCTGCGTTCCAATCGTCGATCAAATCGTCAACTCACTTGAGATACTACAAGAGATAATGTTATGTTACCACGTACGTGCTTAGATTTTGAGTACAAAAGCCCTCACTGTTGGTTTGCAAAAGGCCACCTCGACAGCAGGCCCTGCCCATGAAAACATGAGGTACAAATCGTTTAAAAACAAGCTTGTTTTATGAAAGCTAAATTTAGTTTAAATAACGCCTAAGGGAATAATCCTATTGAAAACTGACTTTTAACTTGTATATATGTTATTTTACCCTGTTTTTCAAAAGGTGAAGATCTAAAGTTCAACGCACTGAATTCAAAGACATTGACATTTTTCTAATGGTGCTTTTTTAAAAAATCAAAATCCTTTTTTGAGGTGAAAAAAATTTTTGTTTGCTCGATTAAACTAAAAATAATTACACCAATTGTTCTGAATACATATTGCTGTTGTATGGTGTAATCAGATTGATTTGCATACTTGTGCAAATGAGTAAAAAAATTTTGTAAATTTATACAGAATGTAACAGGCATAAGGAAGGATCTCCGACCCCATATATATGTTCTTGATCAGTATCTGTTTGTATGAACACGTATATCTCAGAGACTCGGAGAGTTACGGTTTTCAATTTCAGTTCTGGTAACATCAAGTTTGTGTCATGTCTATTCCATACCAGCATTTTTGGCAATATAAGTAACATTGAATGCAAGAGCTAGGTACAGGTTATCTCCTAGTCGGGATCTCCCGACTAAAGCCATTTTGTTAAATGTATACTTTAAAAGTTTTCATACTTAATGCAGAAAACTGAGTGCATGTTGTAAAAACTCAGTATATTTATACTCTTTTCGAAGAAAATAGTATATTAAGTTTGTCCTGAAGTTTGTAACGCATAGAAGGAAGCGTCTGAGACCCCCAAAAGTTACTGCCAATATGCTTATAAAAACAAAACAAATTGATCTAGCCATGTCCGTCTGTCTGTCTGTCTGTCTGTCTGTCTGTCTGTCTGTCTGTCTGTCTGTCTGTCTGTCTGTATGTATGCAAACTAGTCCCTCAGTTTTTGAGCTATCGCGATGCAACTTTGCACAGACACTTATTATTCAAGGGGACAGCACATTGGTCGGAGCCGGCCGGATCGGACCACTATATCTTATAGCTGCCATACACCTCAAAGTCGGTTTTGGCCATAAATCCGATGTTTTCAAAGCAATTGCCTTAAATTTCCTTGTACACTTGAACATCCATATAACTCATCGATGGGTAAAATCGCAAATCGATTGAGTCATAAACAGCGAAGATATGCGTCATTAAATATTTTGAAAAAACAGGTGCATATGAGCAAACAAAGTCAAGCGCAAGAAAGCTTTTGATAGTCTGAGCAAACAAAGTCAAGCGCAAGAAAGCTTTTGATAGTCTGCTCTTCAAGGTATTTTGCCACCGATCATCAAAACGGTTTGTGGCGTATGGCGTAAAGAGCCGCGCTAACGAACGCATGTTTCGCAAGTTCAAGTTCGAGCCTCGGCGGCGACTGATTGTTAATTTAATACTTTTTTCTTTTTCTTCCTTCCAAATATATAACTGTAATCAAATTAATTTGCTTCCAATAGCTTAGAACAAAAACAATGCCACGCGAAAAAACAAATGCTGACAAACGCGAGTTGCAGGTTGCAGGAAAACAAAAGAAGGAAATTTATAACAGTCGGCTCTTCAAGCAATTTTGTCAGCGATCATCAAAACGGCTTGTGGCGTAGTGGGTAAAGTTGCGAACTGGTGAGCGAGAGGTCCTGGGTTCGAAACCAGCGGCGACTGGTCATTTATTTTCATTTTTTCTTATTCTTCTTTTCAAATATATAATAACTGTAATCAAATTCATTTGCTTTCAATGGCTTAGAACAAAAACAATGCCACGCGAAAAAACAAAAGCTCAGTATAAATCGAGTTTGTTAGCGATTCTTAAAACTGCTTGGTGTAAGCAGTACAAAGCAAAACAAGAAAGCTTTTGACAGTCTGCTCTTCAAGGGATTTTGTCAGCGATCATCAAAACGGCTTGTGGCGTAGTGGGTAAAGTTGCGAACTGGTGAGCGAGAGGTCCTGGGTTCGAAACCAGCGGCGACTGGTCATTTATTTTCATTTTTTCTTATTCTTCTTTTCAAATATATAATAACTGTAATCAAATTCATTTGCTTTCAATGGCTTAGAACAAAAACAATGCCACGCGAAAAAACAAAAGCTCAGTATAAATCGAGTTTGTTAGCGATTCTTAAAACTGCTTGGTGTAAGCAGTACAAAGCAAAACAAGAAAGCTTTTGACAGTCTGCTCTTCAAGGGATTTTGTCAGCGATCATCAAAACGGCTTGTGGCGTAGTGGGTAAAGTTGTGGGAGATATGGACTTTCGCGATTGTTGGGGGCGTGGTGGCTGGAGGGTGGCTCACTCTAGTGAGCGTGGTCGAAAATCTAGGTCACAATCTCTGCAATCTAAATTTGACAACTAGCTTGAAAATTGTGGGAAATATACACGTCAGAAATCGGCAGCGGTGCACCGCAACTACAAGTATACAGCAAAGGTACACTGTATTTGTATACCCTGATCCCATTAAAAATGGGTAAAAGGGTATAATGAAGTTGTGCAAAAGTATGTAACAGGCATAAGGACGCATCTCCGCCCATATAAAGTATATATATTCTTGATCAGTATCAACAGCCGAGTCAATTCAGCCATAAGTGTGCCAATACTTATGTGCAGCGAAAAAATGTCATTTCTTAGATATTCAAAATAAAAACAAGTAAGAGTGCTCTAGTCGGGAGTGCCCGACTAGGAGATACCCTGAACCCAGTTCTGACATCCATTCATAATGTGTAATACATAGTGTGCATACATACAGACACACACATACTGCAAGCGGTTTAAGCAGTTAGCTTGCTTTTTCACTGAGCCCCACACAATGGAAAGTAAAATCTTAAATAACTTCTGTGTTTATTGTCCGATCTTTCTAAAATTTGTAGGACATAACATTGGCTATAAAATGTGTGACCAAACCAAATTGTAAGGTCGTACCTTCAAAAATGATTTTTTTGAACTTTTGGGGGGATTGGGGGGTGGTATTCAAAAAGTGAAATATTTGTTACATGTGTATGCTATTCGAGATTATGCATCCCAAATTTGGGGCCGCTAGCTCTTATAACTTTTAAGTTAAGGCCCAAAAACGCTAGTCTGAAATCTAAATTTATCGATAACATTTAAACGGGACGAGTTATCGATAAAATGAAATAAACCTGATCTGTCCCGGGATTACGAGAACTTATATTCCAAATATGAAGTCTAGCTCTTGTAGTCTCTGATATCCGCGTGCTCATACAGACAGACGGACGGACGGACGGACGAACAGACAGACAGACGGACATGGCTAAATCAACTCGACTGTTGATACTGATCAAGAATATATATACTTTATATGGTCGGAGATGCTTCCTTATGCCTGTTACATACTTTTGCACAAAACCATAATACCCTTTTTACCCATTTTTAATGGGTTCAGGGTATAAAAAGGATAACAAGGTTTTTTTTAAAACCAAAAGTTTTATTTTGTAGTAAATTGTTCATTTTATATGGGGAAAATGCTTTAGATACATATATCATCACAAAAACATCGAACCAAAGCTGCAAAGCCAGAAGTGCCAGCTGTGCCAATACCTCTGTGCGTGTGTGTAGGTAGTTGTCCAATCCCGCCGGTTCCAACAAATGTGCTGCAATTTGAATATAAGGTCTCAGTGCAAAGATGCATCAAAACAGTTTAAAAACTGAGTGACTAGCTTCCATACATACAAACAGACAGACGGACATGGCTAGATAAATTTGTTTTATCAGTCTAATCATACTGGAGTTAATTGTTGGGGGTCTATGCATTACACACTTCAGCACAAAGTGAATATAATATTGTCTTCCAAAAGAATATAACAAGCAATTCACATCACATTCTTATACACAAAACTATTTAGTTTGAGGCAGCTAGTATGCCGACATATTAAGTTAACTTTTTGTCACGTGTAACACGCCCCTTTTTCAGCTTTTAAAGTTTGAGTGGCGTATGACAGAAAGCTTACTATTCAGTGGAAATTCTCATACAGACATACTTACATATGTATTATCTCTGTAACTATAGCGATTATCACCCCAATATTTTTCCAGGTGATAATCTAGTGGCTTTAGAAAAATATGCAAAAAAAACAAGTAACAGTGCTCTCGTCGGGAGTGCCCGACTAGGAGACACCCTGAATCCAGTCTTTACATTCATTCATTCACTAACCAGTCAGTGTACGTACATACAAACATACACATGCTACAAGCATTGCGAGCAGTGCAAGCAGTAAGCTTGCTTCTTTACTGAGCTCCACACAATGGAAAGTTAAATCCTTTAAAACGTCTGTGTTTATTACCCGTTATTGAAATTTTTGGGTACAAACTGGGCAATTTATTATGACCCAAAAACGCAGGTCTAAAATCGAAATTTATCGATAATTTTTGAACGGTATGAGTTATCGATAAAAATGTAATAAACTTGATCTGTCCCGGGCCAACAAGAACTTATATTCCAAATCTGAAGACTCTAGCTCTTGTAGTCTCTGATATCCGCGTGTTCATACAGACAGACAGACAGACGGACGGACAGACAGACGGACAAGCTAAATCGACTTGGCTGTTGAGACTGATCAAGAATATATATACTTTATATGGTCGGAGATGCTTCCTTATGCCTGTTACATACTTTTGCACAAAACCATAATACCCTTTTAAGGGTATAAAAACGGAAATGTAAGCTATGAGAATTTCCCAAAAGGATATACATATGTATGTATACATATATACATACACTCTGTTTCACTTGAATATCACACTAAAGACTTTGTCAAACCCAATGTTGTTGGTATACTCTGATACCGAAGGTACTCATAGTATATTGGTTTTGTCGGATGGCCGTCCGTCTGTCAGTCTGGATGAACGCACGTGTTTCCGAAACGATATAGATAGACTTATAGCTATCTGCTTCAGAATAAGTTTGTTCCAAATTTACGCCACGCCCACTGGGAGGCTGGCAAATCGATAACATGTCGATACACCTCAAATCACAAATCGATTAAACGTGAATATCTCCCACAATTTTGAAGCTAGAGTAATCAAATTTTGTAAATATATTGCTGGTGACCTCCCGAAAAATTGGATCCTAGGTTAATCAGCCACGCCCACCAGCCCCCCCTCCAAATTTAATTATAAATGCTTATATCTCCCGCAGTTTTAGAGCTAAGGTCACCATACTTGGAATATATATTACTGGTGATGCCCTCTACAGGTAAAAAAAATTTCGACCACGCCCACTCCCGTCCCCGTAATCGCGGAAATCGATATACATGAGTGCACAATTCGATAACATGTGTATATTTCCCGCAATTTTGAAGCTAGAGGTCAAATTGGAATTTAGACTAAGACTGACCAGCCCAAAAGATTGCGTCCTGGATTTTCCGGCCATGCCTACAAGAACGCCCCCAAGCCACCCCGCCCCCATGAAACACGGAAGCCTATATGTCGCACAATTTAAGAGCTAAGGCCACCAAACTTTGAGGGTAGACTTCTGGCCAAGTCCTCTAAAGATCGTCCAAAAATCGAGCAAATTTATATCTTCCACAGTTTTAGAGCTAGAGTCACCAAATTTGTAAGATATACTACTGGTCACCCCCTCTTAAGATCGGTAAAAAGTATTCGGGGCCACGCCCCCTCCCTCCCCAAAAAATTGCGAAAGTGTATATCTTCCACAGTTTTAGAGCTAAAATCACCAAATTTGGAAAATAGACTTATAGTCACTCCCTCTTAAGATCGACCACACCTCCTCCCGTCCCCAAAAACTTGGAAGGCCGATTTCTAGTCACCCAGGCACACCAGCAAACATTTTCTGTTCACTTCAGCTGTTCTTAAAATGGTATCAGAGTATTAGACAGTCGGCTCCGCCCGACTGCAACGTTCTCACTTGTTTTTATACTCTTTTCAAAGAAAATAGTATATTCAGTTTATGCTGAAGTTTGTAATACATAGAAGAAAGCGTCGGAGACCCCCGAAAGTTTCCTCCAGAATACTTACAATGACAAAACAAATAGATCTAGCCATGTCCGTCTGTCTGTCTGTCTGTATGTACGCAAACTAGTCCCTCAAGCTATGGCGATGCAACTTTTCACAGATACTTATTATTTAAAGAAACAGCACATTGGTCGGAGCCGGCCGGATCGGACCACTATATCTTATAGCTGCCATAAAACTCTAAGTCGGTTTTTGGCCATAAATCCGATGTTTTGAAATCAATTGCTTTTAATTTCCGCGTATTTTTGAACATCCTTATTACTCATCAATGGATAAAATTACAAAGCGATTGAGTGATAAACAGCGAAGATATGCTTCATTAAATATTTTGAAAAACAGGTGCATATTAGCAAACAAACCCAAGCGCAAGAAAGCTTTTGACAGTCTGCTCTTCAAGGGATTTTGTCTTCGATCATCAAAACGGTTTGTGGCGTAAGGGGTAGAGTGACGCGCTGACAAAGGAAACTTCGCAGGTTCGATTACGATCGGCGACTGGTCATTTATTTTTATATTTTTCTTATTCTTCTTTTCAAATATAAAATAACTGATCAAATTCATTTGCCTCCAATGTCTTAGAAGAAATACAAAACAAGTAAGCTTTTGACAGTCTGCTCTTCAAGAGATTTTGTCATCGATCATCAAAATGGTTTGTGGCGTAAGGAGTAAAGTGATGCGCTGACAAACGCATGGTCCAGGTTCGCTTTCCAGCGGCGACTGATCCTTTATTTTAATTTTTTTCTTATTCTTCCTTACAAATATTTTTTTTTCAAATATAAAATAGCTTGAATTTAATATTTTAAAAGAACAATTTAAATTCATTTGAACAAAAAAATAAATGCAACGCGATAAAATGATTTTTTAAAGCATATGAAATTTCAGTCGTGCAGCTGGCAGACAGAAAGTTGCCTAGAGGTTCGACCCCATTAAAAATGGGTAAAAAGAGTATAATGAAGTTGTGAAAAAGTATGTAACAGGCATAAGGAAGCATCTCCGACCAAATAAAGTATATATATTCTTGATCAGTATCAACAGCCGAGTCGATCTCACCATGTGCGTCTACCTGTCTGTCCGTCCGTCCGTCTGTCTGTATGAACACGCAGATATAAAAAACTATATGAGCTAGAGACTTCATTTTTTGAATATAAGTTTTCTTGGTGCCGGGACAGATCTCGCTTATTCCATTTTATCGATAACCCGTTCAAAAATTTTCGATTAATTTTTTTCATTCTAGCGTTTTTGGGCCATAACTTAAAATAATAACTTATAATAGCTAGAGGCCCCAAATTTTGCATGTGTAATCTTGAATAGCATACACATATTACAAATATTTCACTTTTTGGGTACCACCACCCAAAATTTTAAAAAAACTAATTTTTGAAGGTATGACCTTGCAAATTGGTTTGATGGCCCCTTGTATAACCAATCAGTCCTAAAAATTTCAGATAGATCGGACAATAAACACAGAAGTTATTTAAGATATTACTTGCCAATGTGTGGGGCTCAGTGAAAAAGCACGTTAACTGCTTATACTGCTTGCAGTATGTGTGTGTTTGCATATACACACTGATAGACTAGTATGAAAGAATGGAAGGACTGGGTTCAGGGTATCTCCTAGCCGGGTACTCCCGACTAGAGCACTCTTACTTGTTTCCTTAGATTTTGCTTTAAAGGCAAGCTAATTTTTCTGTTCATTTGAATAGCACACTTAGGTTTTAATTTCATACACTCCGTTTCACTTGAATAGCACACTTCGTTTTATCATTGGTATTTGATATATCAATATTCTAAAGACTTTGTCATACCTAATGTTGTTGTTGTTTTTTGTTTATGTTATTTTGTGGTCATTCTGAGAAAACAACGGTGCTCTGGAAATGTGCCGTTACATTTTTCGCTAATTTCTTTTGATTTTGCTTTAAAAGCTAGCAAATTTGTCGTTTCACTTGAATAGCACACTTAGGTTTTAGTTTCTTATAATTAGCGTCCGCGTTCACAAGACTTAAACTTGACTTGTTTTCAGTGTTTTAAATACAGTGGCTAGATCAATTTGTTTTGTAATTCGAATTCTCCGACGCTTCCTTCTATGCGTTACACACTTCAGCACTAACTTTATATACTATTTTCTACTATACTAATTCTTGCAAATATTTATGATATCCTTACTACATACATACATATATATTAAAGATAATTTAACATACAAGATATAAGTTGCTAAAACACTGAAGTAGTTTGATTTGTTTAAAATAAAAAGGGAAGTGAAGTTCAACTTGTAGAGTGTGCTATTCAAGTGAAACGGAGTGTAATATATACATACACATGTACATACATACATAGATGACATGTACATATGTACATACATAGATGACATGTACATACATATGTATGTCGTTGGAGCGCAACAAATCGCAACGCAGCCCATCAATGTGTACTGTCAGAAGCGACAACCTTTTTGTTTCGCGTCTGTTGTAGCGCCCGAAGTAATACACATTGATCTTGTGCCGAATCACAGCTGAGCTGTGCGAGTGTTTTGTCAGCGCTTTCAGTTCATCAAAAAACAAGTTAGAATGTTGGACTTAGGCGTAGTCGACTGCGTAATACTCTGATACCATTGAAAGAACAGCTGAAAGCTGGTGGAACAGAACCTTTTTGCTGGTGTATGGGTGACGACCTTAGTGATCGTGGGTTGACCATGGAGAAAGCTTAACAGTAATCTACTTTTCCTGTTTGAAGACTCTAGCTCTAATACATTTAGAGATATGGATTTTCGCGAGTTTTTGGAACGACAGGTGGCCTGGCCCAAAACTCTTTACACCACTTAAAAGGAGATGACCAGAAATCTACCTTCCAAGTTTGGTCATTCAAAAAATTGGGTATGAGAGGGGCACGCCACAAATTTACCCATCTTTAGAGGGGGTAACCAGAAGTCTACCTTCAAAGTTTGGTTACTCTGTCTCATAAACTGTGGAAGATAGCTGGGGGCGCTCTAGTGGGCGTGGCCGGGAAATACAGGTCACAATCTTTCGGGCTGGTCAGCCTCAATGTATCGATATGTTATCGATTTGCCCAAAAATGTAGAACAAACTGGATCTGAAGCAGATAGCTACAAGTAATGCACTTCAAGTTTCAAGTCTCTATATTTTATAGTTTCGGAAATACGTACGATCACCCAGACGGACGGCCAATTAACTCAATATACTTTGAATAACTTCCGTATCAGAGTATAAGAACCGGTTTCTTAAGAGGTGACGTCACATTTTGAAATTAGTCTGCGTTCGCGTTGTTGTCTCGCAATTGTGAACGGCAGCCGACGAAAGAGTCACCAATCCACACATCGTTTTATATCACGTATGCATCGGCAGCTCAAATAATAGCTGTGTGCCGCCAAATTTCATGACATACATATACATATGTACATACATATGTAAAAACATTGAAGCTTTGAAGAGACAATTACAGTGACTCACTAAAGTATTTGTTGCTAAGCATTTGGAGCACAAACCTCAGTATTTCACCATCTTAGCAAATACTTTTTATACCCTGGACCCATTAAAAATGGATAAAAAGGGTATTATGGTTTTGTGCAAAAGTATGTAACAGGCATAAAGAAGCATCTCCGACCATATAAAATATATATATTATTGATCAGTATCAACAGCCGAGTCGATCAAGCCATGTCCGTCTGTCCGTCTGTATGAACACGCAGATATCAGAGACTATAACAAATGGAGACTTCATATTTGGAATATTAGTTCGCGTAGTCCCGGGACAGTACAAGTTTGTTTCATTTTATCGATAACTCGTCCCGTTCAAAAGCTATCGATAAATTTCGACTTCAGACCAGTGGTTTTTATACATAACTTGAAAGTTATAAGAGCTAGAGGCCCCATATTGGGCATGTATAGTCTCGAATATCATATACATATTACAAATGTTTCACTTTTTGGATACCACCCCCCAATCCCCCAACAATTAAAAAAAACTAATTTTTGAAGTTATGACCTTGCAAATTGGTTTGATGGCCCCTTGTATAACCAATCTTATGTCCTAAAAATTTCAGAAAGATCGGACAATAAACACAGAAGTTATTTAAGATATTACTTTCCATTGTGTGGGGCTCAGTGAAAAAGCAAGCTAACTGCTTAAACCGCTTGCACTGCTTGCAGTATGTGTGTGTTTGTATGTATGTATGTACACTGATAGGCTAGCATGAATGGTTGCAAGGACTGGGTTCAGGCTATCTCTTAGTCGGGCACTCCCGACTAGAACACTATTACTTGTTATACCATAAACCCATTAAAAATGGGTCAAAATGGTATAATGAAGTTGTGCAAAAGTATGTATGTATGAATAATAAGTCTCTGTGCAAAGTTTTATCACGATAGCTCAAAAACTGAGGGACTAGTTTGCATACATACAGACAGACAGACGGACATGGCTAGATCAATTTGTTTTGTCATTGTAAGCATACTGGCAGTATATTTTGGGGGTCTCCGACGCTTCCTTCTATGCATTACAAACTTCAGCACAAACTTAATATACTATTTTCTTCGAAAAGAGTATAATCAAACAAATTTGTTTAGTTGTTTGTTAATATTTAAAAGGAAACAAGTATTTATAGTGAGTTAGTATATACAATTAGAAAGTATTTTATAAAGTGAAAAATGGAAGATAGAGAGAGAATAAAGAAAAATAAAGGAGCGAAATAAAGAAAGAAAAGGGAAAATAGATTTAACTAAACACGGGCAAAGGAGTCCCGTAAATACAAAAGAGTATAAGATTTTATTAGTGGGAGAGAGAGCTCAACTGAGATGACATGGAACACTTTGTTGTAGTCCTTGCAAAGAACACGAAGAGGATTGTGCAAAGCGTAATCAGTCGTGCGTGAAGGTAAAATCAAGGACGTAGTTTCTAGTTGGCCTACTAGGAACAAAAAAGTTTTGGCGAGCTAACAGAAAGGAAGAGTCTATGTCGCCGTTAATTAACTTGTGTAGGAAGACAACATCAAGCGTTGTTCTACGGTTAAGTAACGACGGAAGATTAATAAGTAAAAGCCTACTGGAATACGATGGCAGTTAAGTCCACGTAAGGCAAAGAGCAGAAATTGCTTATGCACGGCTTCTATTCGCTCTTGGAAGTTTTGGCTCTGCGGACACCAAATACATGACCAGTATTCAAGGATAGGACGAACTAAAGAAACATAGAGCAGTTTTGTGGTGAAAGGATCGTTCTTTCGACCAACGCTTAATTAAGCCAAGTACACCTTTGGCCTCATTAGTGATAGTCGACATATGCATATTAAAGTTAAGCTTCTTGTCAAAAATGACTCCAAGATCTTTAGCTGTAAAGATACGTTGCAATGGAACATTGTCAATCGTATAAGTGGTTAAGTAGGGTCTAGTCCGACTAAAAGTCATGAACATACATTTTGAACAATTCAGATGCAGTTGATTGGCCGAACACCAACGCTGCATAGAGTTCAAGTCATCTTGCAGATGACTATGATACAAGGGATCGGTGTACGAAAAAATGAGTTTCACATCATCTGCGTACATGAGAATACGAGAGTGCGATATGAAAGAAGGCAGGTCATTAATGAAGAGAGTAAACAATAAAGGTCCAAGATGACTAACTTGGGGTACACCAGAAGTAACGTGAACCATTTTCCAGGTAGTCGACCTAAGCAATACTCTTTGAGTGCGACCTTTCAAATAGGTGGCAATCCATAAAAGAAATGAGGGAGGGAATCCTAAACAATCTAGCTTATATAGCAATATATCATGGTTAACAGAGTCAAATGCTTTACTGAAGTCAGTATATATAACGTCAGTTTGCATTTTCGATAGAAATTCATCATTTACCAGGGAGGTAAACTCAAGCAAGTTGGTCTTAATAAAACCATGTTGGGCAGGGGAAATAATCGACTTACAAAGATGTTGCAAAGTCGAAGTAAGGATTTTTTTCAAAAAATTTTGGGATGGCTGATAACTTTGCAATGCCTCTGTAGTTCGAAATATCTGTCTTCTCACCTTTTTTATGTAAAGGAATAACAAACGATTCCTTCCATATAGATGGGAAGACTACAGAATCAAGGGATAGATTAAAAAGCTTAAGCAATGGTTGAGTAAGTGAAGTACAGCACTCCTTAATCACACAACTAGGGATGTTGTCAGGCCCTGGAGAGAAAGAAGATTTTAGAGATTTAATAGAAGATAGAAGTGAAGTGTTACAGATGGTTGGAGTAAATAGGTGGTTAGAAGATGAAATTTGAAAAGGATAAGACACATTAGTAGGAGTGACAGAGGAGTAGGTTGACTGAAAAAATGTAGCAAATAGGTCAGCAGCAGCAGAATCATTACTAGCTTTTTCCATCCCAAGAAAAAACGAAGAAGGCAAACCAGAAGATTTGCGCTTAGAATTCACAAAATTGTAAGATTGTTTAGGATCCTGACTAAATTGACGTTTGCAGCGAGCAAGATAATTCTCGTAGCATTGAGAGTTTAGAAGAAAAAAGTTTGACTTGGCTATAGAGTATTTAGACAAGTCGAAATTAGAGCCAGACTTCTTAAATTTCTTAAAACATTTTGATTTTGGGTTTTTTAAGTAAGAAAGTCTTGGCGTGAACCATGGTGGTTTCTTTAAACCAGATGCTCGAACGTATTTAGGTATACAAACGCCAAAGAGCGCACATATGTTTTCGTAAAATCTTTTAATAGCTAAATCTATGTCAACAGCACTGTCTAAAAAATACCAATCAGTTGAATAAATAAGCTGATTAAGTAGGGTGTAATTCCCCTTACGAAAACAAAATATTGGCATATTTGAGGTTGGTGAAGGTAAGGCGGAGGCCTTTGAAAAGAAAATAGAAATTTCTATAGTGGTGAGAATCTTCAGGGACTGTTATTGGAAGTGACCTAGACACAGAAGCACTGGGACAGTCGTTGATAAAAACGAGATCAATTATTCTTTTCAATTAGTTATGAATTGAATTGATCTGAAACAACGAAATATCAAGCATGCCATCAAGATAATCATGCTGAGCTAACGGAATAAGATAATTTGTGCTGCTGAAAAATGACCATATGATATTTGGCAGATTAAAATCGCCTAAAACCACAAAAAGATCATTATCACGCACATGGGTAGAAACTTCTCTGATATAAGATATGTGTCTCATATAAACTTGAATATCAGCAGAAGGAGGGATATAAGAGAAAGTAATAAAAAGAGCCTTTGATGGGAATATTACTTTAACAGCAACAATTTGTACATCAGTATAGTACTACAGGCATAGTAAAATTAAAAATTTCCGATTGGAGCGTGGCTTTAAAGGCAATTAGAACACCACCACCTCTAGTCGGCCGGTCACGTCTATAGATATTAAAATTATTTGAAACAAGTAAGAGTGCTCTAGTCGGGACTGCCCGACTAGGAGATACCCTGAACCCAGTTCTGACATCCATTCATACTTGCCTAATAGTGTGCATACATCAAACACACCACACATTACTGCAAGCTGTGAAAACGGTTTAAGCAGTTATCTTGCTTTTTCACTGAGCCCCACACAATGGAAAGTAAAATCTTAAATAACTTATGTGTTTAGTGTCCGATCTTTTTAAAATTTGTAAGACATAACATTGGCTATAAAATGTGTGACCAAACCAAATTGCAAGGTCATACCTACAAAAATGAGTCTTTTGAATTTTTGGGGGGATTGGGAGTGGTATCCAAAAAGTGAAAAATGTGTTACATGTGTATGCTGTTCGAGATTATAACATTAGGGGCCTCTAGCTCTTATAACTTGTAAGTTATAGCCAAAAAACGCTGGTCTGAAATCGAAATTTATCGATAACTTTTGAACGGGACGAGTTATCGATAAATTTTAATAAACTTGATCTGTCCCGGGATTACGAGAACTTATATTCCAAATATGAAGTCTCTAGCTCTTGTAGTCTCTGATATCCGCGTGTTCATACAGACAGACGGACGGACGGACGGACGGACGGACGGACAGACAGACAGACGGACATGGCTAAATCGACTCGACTGTTGATACTGATCAAGAATATATATACTTTATATGGTCGGAGATGCTTCCTTATGCCTGTTACATACTTTTGCACAAAACCATAATACCCTTTTTACCCATTTTTAATGGGTTCAGGGTATAAAAATTTCGCAATCAGAAACAGTAGTGTTTAACCAAGTTTCAGAGAAAGCGATAATATCTGACTCAAAAGATGTGCTATTAGAGAATAGACTTTTAAGTTTAGACATAAGGCCTCTAACATTCTGATATTGAATGGTAGTTAAATCGGAATTCAGTGTTTTGAGGGATTGCTGGATGCCGAACTACCAGCTGGAAGTGAGACAGGTGGAGGGGTGTTTAGATTTTTTTAACTTAAATTCATGAACTATCATGTGTGGTGGCCAAAATTTCGGGTCACAAATTATGTGGAAAGTTCATTCGGAACACTTATTTTGAAAGAAGATATTTCACGAGGTGAAGAAAATGTAAATTTGGTAACTAATACGCTAGCGGTAGTTTTTCTAGCAATGTATGAGACTATAGAGGGTGAAGTAGTATCAGAAGCAAGCCTTGATATAAAAACTTGCTTCCTAGGGGCAACCACATTTAAAACTGGTGGTTGCGCTGAAATTGCAATATGAATGTTGCTAATTCCAGTTGTAATCGGGCTATGAGAAGTTCTGCGTTTCCGCCGAGAAACAACTCGCACCGATGTTGAAAGATCTACAGAAGGGGTTATGATAGGATCCACTGTGGTCGGTAGTGGAGTAATTTGGAGGGATGGAGAAGGAGATAAAGAAAGTATTGGCGAAACGTCCACATTTTTTGGAGTTGCCAAAAGAATCGGAGTACACTGGACAGCAGTAGGCGGCACAGATACAGGCACACTTAAGAAGTGCGAGTCTAACTGGCGAGCAGGGGGGAACTCAAATTTATATTGGCTAAGCAGTTCAGCGCTTGATTCGAAATCATTCGCAAGAAGCTTAGCCACAGTTTGCAATTTAGTAAACTGATTTCTCCCGGAATTATACATGCGTGAGAAGTCAGTTTGTATGTCTATGCATAATGGGCACGACCATTTCAAGCCACCGCTGCCTTTTTTAGCAATTGCGGTGACTTTGTCACATTCGCGACCAGTAAGACCTGCACATTTAGCATGCATAATATTATCACACAACCAACAGAAAATAAATTGTGGCTGTGCAGCATCATCAGCCAGCTTAAAAGTGCAATTTAGTTTGCAGCACGACATATTGACTACTGGGGTCTAACAAATTACACAAATATGATACAAAAATTTGCGAGAGCGCAAAGCAAAGAGAGGCGTAGAAATTGAAGCGAACTAAAAAAAAGCACTCAAGTTTAACTCAAAACTAGAGTAAATACACAAATAATGCGTGTGAAGAACAAAACAACAACAAAAAGTTAGGTGAGCGCGATGCACAAAGAGAATATGCACAAGCGAACACACGCACAAACAGATGCTTGCAAACGAAAGCACCGAAACAAGATAAGCAGAAAAAAAGAAGAAGACAAACAATAATAAATTGAATAATTGATATTATTCGATGCACAGCGGATAAAACTTTGCACAAAAACCAAAGCGTTATCACCTTACCACAATATTGGGACAATTTTAGATAATTAAATGCTTTAACAGCGTTAAGAAAAAATAAAAGTTGCAGAGCACAATAAAACACGTCAATTACACTCAAGCTGAGATCTCTCAGGATCCGATGTTTTGCAAGCAATTGCTTTTAATTTTCGTGTACACTTGAACATCCTTATTACTCATCAATTGCAAAACGATTAGGTAAACAAGTGAGAACGTTGCAGTCGGGCGGAGCCGACTGCGTAATACTCTGATACCATTTTAAGAACAGCTGAAAGCAAGTGAACAGAAAATTTTTGCTGGTGTTTGGGTGACCCGAAATCGGCATTCCAAGTTTTTGGGAACGGGAGGGGCATGGTCGATCTTAAGAGGGGGTGACCAGAAGTCTATCTACCAATTTTGGTGACTCTAGCTCTAAAACTGGAAGATATAAGCTTTCGCGATTTTTGGGGGCGGGAAGGCGCGTGGCCCCAAAAAATTTGGCCGATCTTTAGAGGGAGTGGCAAGAAGTCTATCTTACAAATTTCTTGACTCTACCTCTAAAACTGTGGAAGATATACATTTTCGCGATTTTTGGGGGCGGGAGGGGCGTGGCCCCAAATTTTACCGATATTTAGAGGGGCTGACCAGAATTCTATCTTCCAAGTTTAATGACTCTAGCTCTGAAACTGTGGAAGATATAAATTTTCGCGATTTTGGGGGCGGGAGGGGCGGGGCCCCAAAATTTTTTGCCGATCTTTAGGGGGGCTGACAATAAGTCTATCCTCCAATTTTGGTGACTCTAGCTCTAAAACTGTGGAAGATATATATTTTCGCGATTTTTGGGGGCGGGCGGGGGCGTGGCCCCAATATTTTTGTCCGAACTTGGCCAGAAGTCCACCCTCAAAGTTTGGTGGCCCTAGCTCTTAAACTGTGCGAGATATAGGCTTCCGTGTTTCGTGGGGGCGGGGTGGCTGGGGGGCGTTCTAGTGGGCGTGGCCGGAAAATCCAGGACGCAATCTTTTGGGCTGGTCAGCCCTAGTCATCGATCATCAAAACTGCTTGTGCCGTAAGGGGTAAAGTTGCGCTAACAAACGAATGGTACGAAATGGTACGGAAAGGTACGAAGCTCAGCGGCGACTGATCATTTATTTTCACTTTTTATACTCTGATACCGAAGGTACTCATTATACTCTGATACCGAAGGTACTCATTATACTCTGATACCGAAGGTACTCATAGTATATTGGTTTTGTCGGATGTCCGTCAGGCCGTCCGTCTGTCTGTCTGGATGAACGCACGTATTTCCGAAACGATATTAGATATACTCTTGAAATCTTTTGTGTTATGATTATAGCTATCTGCTTCAGATCAAGTTTATTTCAAATTTATGCCACGCTCACTGGGAGGCAGGCAAATCGATAACATGTCGATACACCTCAAATCAATAAAAATTTGTTTAGTAGTTTGTTAATATTTAAAAGGAAGCAAGTATTTATAATGAGTTAGTATATACTATTAGAGAGAGAATAAAGAAAAGTAAAGGAGCGAAATAAAGAAAGAAAAGGGAAAATAGATTTAACTAAACACGAGCAGAGGAGTCCCGTAAATACAAAAGAATATAAGATTTTATTAGTGGGAGAGAGAGCTCAACCGAGATGACATGGAACACTTTGTTGTAGTCCTTGCAAAGAACATGAAGAGGATTGTGCAAAGCGTAATCAGTCGTGCATGATAGAGGTGGAGAACTATCGATAGTCGGCACCATCGATAGTGGACGATAGTTTTTCGAAAAACATCGATATTCTATCGATAGTTTTCGATAGTGAACTGAGTTACAGAAATTGGTTTAATTTGATTTAAGCAATACTTATATTATATCATTAGTACATATTTATTCTTTAGTACATATTTTTAACGAAAAATTTGTTTTAATTCAATTCAATTATTTTTTTTAAACAATACTTATATTATTTCTTTATAAGCAAAAAATTCTTATTTAAGAAAAGCAACATATTAATATGTTTTTCCTTAAGGCGAGTCCTCCTATCAGAGACGATTTGTCCAGCCTTGCTGAACATGCGTTCGGATTCTACAGACGTCGCTGGCACGCATAAATATTTGAACATGAGGATTTTTATTAAATCGAATTCATTTTCGTTGACCTGAAAAATAGGAACATAATAAGTTTTTTTTGTAAAATATTTAAATATATTTATATTTACTTTTATCCAAAGCAGTGGATCAGTCTCCTCCGTGGCAATTGACCTCTCCAAATACTGACGTTTTATTATTATGGCATTAGTACGAGCGGTATTTTTTTTTCCATTGCCTTTTCTTGTAAGAAATCTTGAATTACTATCGTAGAGAATGGCCCTCTTAAAATATGATGATATAGAATGCGTGCTTGATCTGCAGCTGCTGCTTGTTGACGCACTTAAATTGAATGGGTTGGAGTCTGTTGTGTTGGTTTCCCTGCTTACTTCCAGAGAAGGAGCATGAAACCGGGATGAAACCGTTTTAAATGGTCTTTTAAATTAGACGTGTTGCCACTCGTCTTGTAATCTTTTCCGCAGTTAAGGCATTTGGCAAATTTTTTATCATCAGATCTCTTAAAGTATTTCCAAACCCTTGATATACCCTTTTTCCTTTTTTGGGTTTTGTCCTTTTTACTGGGGCTAAGGTTGGAGTCTGTTGTGTTGGTTTCCCTGCTTACTTCCAGAGAAGGAGCATCCAAGCCGGGATGAAACCGTTTTAAATGGTCTTTTAAATTAGACGTGTTGCCACTCGTCTTGTAATCTTTTCCGCAGTTAAGGCATTTGGCAAATTTTTTATCATCAGATCTCTTAAAGTATTTCCAAACCCTTGATATACCCTTTTTCCTTTTTTGGGTTTTGTCCTTTTTACTGGGGCTAAGGTTGGAGTCTGTTGTGTTGGTTTCCCTGCTTACTTCCAGAGAAGGAGCATCCAAGCCGGGATGAAACCGTTTTAAATGGTCTTTTAAATTAGACGTGTTGCCACTCGTCTTGTAATCTTTTCCGCAGTTAAGGCATTTGGCAAATTTTTTATCATCAGATCTCTTAAAGTATTTCCAAACCCTTGATATACCCTTTTTCCTTTTTTGGGTTTTGTCCTTTTTACTGGGGCTAAGGTTGGAGTCTGTTGTGTTGGTTTCCCTGCTTACTTCCAGAGAAGGAGCATCCAAGCCGGGATGAAACCGTTTTAAATGGTCTTTTAAATTAGACGTGTTGCCACTCGTCTTGTATTCTTTTCCGCAGTTAAGGCATTTGGCAAATTTTTTATCATCAGATCTCTTAAAGTATTTCCAAACCCTTGATATACCCTTTTTCCTTTTTTGGGTTTTGTCCTTTTTACTGGGGCTAAGGTTGGAGTCTGTTGTGTTGGTTTCCCTGCTTACTTCCAGAGAAGGAGCATCCAAGCCGGGATGAAACCGTTTTAAATGGTCTTTTAAATTAGACGTGTTGCCACTCGTCTTGTAATCTTTTCCGCAGTTAAGGCATTTGGCAAATTTTTTATCATCAGATCTCTTAAAGTATTTCCAAACCCTTGATATACCCTTTTTCCTTTTTTGGGTTTTGTCCTTTTTACTGGGGCTAAGGTTGGAGTCTGTTGTGTTGGTTTCCCTGCTTACTTCCAGAGAAGGAGCATCCAAGCCGGGATGAAACCGTTTTAAATGGTCTATTAAATTAGACGTGTTGCCACTCGTCTTGTAATCTTTTCCGCAGTTAAGGCATTTGGCAAATTTTTTATCATCAGATCTCTTAAAGTATTTCCAAACCCTTGATATACCCTTTTTCCTTTTTTGGGTTTTGTCCTTTTTACTGGGGCTAAGGTTGGAGTCTGTTGTGTTGGTTTCCCTGCTTACTTCCAGAGAAGGAGCATCCAAGCCGGGATGAAACCGTTTTAAATGGTCTATTAAATTAGACGTGTTGCCACTCGTCTTGTAATCTTTTCCGCAGTTAAGGCATTTGGCAAATTTTTTATCATCAGATCTCTTAAAGTATTTCCAAACCCTTGATATACCCTTTTTCCTTTTTTGGGTTTTGTCCTTTTTACTGGGGCTAAGGTCGGAGTCTGTGCTGCTGCAAACACATGCCACCGCTGCATCAACGCTTGCAACGCTAGACGCTGGCGAACTGCTTCTTTTCACTTTAAAGAAACACAAACGTTTAGTGTTTTTTAGTTAACATTGCTAATACTTAAATTTATTTACCTTTGTCAACTCTTGACAAGAATTTATCCATTTTTTTTGTATCACACACTCTTTTCACTTTTAATTAAATAGACGCCAATAGAAATGTGCGCTTTTTTGGTGATGTGTAGAGCATTTACTAAAAACTATCGAACAATATCGATAGTGACGAGCTACTATCGATGGTGTCTCGATAGTGCCAAACCATCGATAGTGCCGATAGTGCCATCGATAGTTCTCCACCTCTAGTGTAGAGCATTTACTAAAAACTATCGAACAATATCGATAGTGACGAGCTACTATCGATGGTGTCTCGATAGTGCCAAACCATCGATAGTGCCGATAGTGCTAGAGGCCCCATATTGGGCATGTATAGTCTCGAATATCATATACATATTACAAATGTTTCACTTTTTGGATACCACCCCCCAATCCCCCAACAATTAAAAAAAACTAATTTTTGAAGTTATGACCTTGCAAATTGGTTTGATGGCCCCTTGTATAACCAATCTTATGTCCTAAAAATTTCAGAAAGATCGGACAATAAACACAGAAGTTATTTAAGATATTACTTTCCATTGTGTGGGGCTCAGTGAAAAAGCAAGCTAACTGCTTAAACCGCTTGCACTGCTTGCAGTATGTGTGTGTTTGTATGTATGTATGTACACTGATAGGCTAGCATGAATGGTTGCAAGGACTGGGTTCAGGCTATCTCTTAGTCGGGCACTCCCGACTAGAACACTATTACTTGTTATACCATAAACCCATTAAAAATGGGTCAAAATGGTATAATGAAGTTGTGCAAAAGTATGTATGTATGAATAATAAGTCTCTGTGCAAAGTTTTATCACGATAGCTCAAAAACTGAGGGACTAGTTTGCATACATACAGACAGACAGACGGACATGGCTAGATCAATTTGTTTTGTCATTGTAAGCATACTGGCAGTATATTTTGGGGGTCTCCGACGCTTCCTTCTATGCATTACAAACTTCAGCACAAACTTAATATACTATTTTCTTCGAAAAGAGTATAATCAAACAAATTTGTTTAGTTGTTTGTTAATATTTAAAAGGAAACAAGTATTTATAGTGAGTTAGTATATACAATTAGAAAGTATTTTATAAAGTGAAAAATGGAAGATAGAGAGAGAATAAAGAAAAATAAAGGAGCGAAATAAAGAAAGAAAAGGGAAAATAGATTTAACTAAACACGGGCAAAGGAGTCCCGTAAATACAAAAGAGTATAAGATTTTATTAGTGGGAGAGAGAGCTCAACTGAGATGACATGGAACACTTTGTTGTAGTCCTTGCAAAGAACACGAAGAGGATTGTGCAAAGCGTAATCAGTCGTGCGTGAAGGTAAAATCAAGGACGTAGTTTCTAGTTGGCCTACTAGGAACAAAAAAGTTTTGGCGAGCTAACAGAAAGGAAGAGTCTATGTCGCCGTTAATTAACTTGTGTAGGAAGACAACATCAAGCGTTGTTCTACGGTTAAGTAACGACGGAAGATTAATAAGTAAAAGCCTACTGGAATACGATGGCAGTTAAGTCCACGTAAGGCAAAGAGCAGAAATTGCTTATGCACGGCTTCTATTCGCTCTTGGAAGTTTTGGCTCTGCGGACACCAAATACATGACCAGTATTCTATCTTCCATTTTTCACTTTATAAAATACTTTCTAATTGTATATACTAACTCACTATAAATACTTGTTTCCTTTTAAATATTAACAAACAACTAAACAAATTTGTTTGATTATACTCTTTTCGAAGAAAATAGTATATTAAGTTTGTGCTGAAGTTTGTAATGCATAGAAGGAAGCGTCGGAGACCCCCAAAATATACTGCCAGTATGCTTACAATGACAAAACAAATTGATCTAGCCATGTCCGTCTGTCTGTCTGTATGTATGCAAACTAGTCCCTCAGTTTTTGAGCTATCGTGATAAAACTTTGCACAGAGACTTATTATTCATACATACATACTTTTGCACAACTTCATTATACCATTTTGACCCATTTTTAATGGGTTTATGGTATAACAAGTAATAGTGTTCTAGTCGGGAGTGCCCGACTAAGAGATAGCCTGAACCCAGTCCTTGCAACCATTCATGCTAGCCTATCAGTGTACATACATACATACAAACACACACATACTGCAAGCAGTGCAAGCGGTTTAAGCAGTTATCTTGCTTTTTCACTGAGCCCCACACAATGGAAAGTAAAATCTTAAATAACTTATGTGTTTAGTGTCCGATCTTTTTAAAATTTGTAAGACATAACATTGGCTATAAAATGTGTGACCAAACCAAATTGCAAGGTCATACCTACAAAAATGAGTCTTTTGAATTTTTGGGGGGATTGGGGGTGGTATCCAAAAAGTGAAAAATGTGTTACATGTGTATGCTGTTCGAGATTATACATTAGGGGCCTCTAGCTCTTATAACTTGTAAGTTATAGCCAAAAAACGCTGGTCTGAAATCGAAATTTATCGATAACTTTTGAACGGGACGAGTTATCGATAAATTTTAATAAACTTGATCTGTCCCGGGATTACGAGAACTTATATTCCAAATATGAAGTCTCTAGCTCTTGTAGTCTCTGATATCCGCGTGTTCATACAGACAGACGGACGGACGGACGGACGGACGGACGGACAGACAGACAGACGGACATGGCTAAATCGACTCGACTGTTGATACTGATCAAGAATATATATACTTTATATGGTCGGAGATGCTTCCTTATGCCTGTTACATACTTTTGCACAAAACCATAATACCCTTTTTACCCATTTTTAATGGGTTCAGGGTATAAAAATTTCGCAATCAGAAACAGTAGTGTTTAACCAAGTTTCAGAGAAAGCGATAATATCTGACTCAAAAGATGTGCTATTAGAGAATAGACTTTTAAGTTTAGACATAAGGCCTCTAACATTCTGATATTGAATGGTAGTTAAATCGGAATTCAGTGTTTTGAGGGATTGCTGGATGCCGAACTACCAGCTGGAAGTGAGACAGGTGGAGGGGTGTTTAGATTTTTTTAACTTAAATTCATGAACTATCATGTGTGGTGGCCAAAATTTCGGGTCACAAATTATGTGGAAAGTTCATTCGGAACACTTATTTTGAAAGAAGATATTTCACGAGGTGAAGAAAATGTAAATTTGGTAACTAATACGCTAGCGGTAGTTTTTCTAGCAATGTATGAGACTATAGAGGGTGAAGTAGTATCAGAAGCAAGCCTTGATATAAAAACTTGCTTCCTAGGGGCAACCACATTTAAAACTGGTGGTTGCGCTGAAATTGCAATATGAATGTTGCTAATTCCAGTTGTAATCGGGCTATGAGAAGTTCTGCGTTTCCGCCGAGAAACAACTCGCACCGATGTTGAAAGATCTACAGAAGGGGTTATGATAGGATCCACTGTGGTCGGTAGTGGAGTAATTTGGAGGGATGGAGAAGGAGATAAAGAAAGTATTGGCGAAACGTCCACATTTTTTGGAGTTGCCAAAAGAATCGGAGTACACTGGACAGCAGTAGGCGGCACAGATACAGGCACACTTAAGAAGTGCGAGTCTAACTGGCGAGCAGGGGGGAACTCAAATTTATATTGGCTAAGCAGTTCAGCGCTTGATTCGAAATCATTCGCAAGAAGCTTAGCCACAGTTTGCAATTTAGTAAACTGATTTCTCCCGGAATTATACATGCGTGAGAAGTCAGTTTGTATGTCTATGCATAATGGGCACGACCATTTCAAGCCACCGCTGCCTTTTTTAGCAATTGCGGTGACTTTGTCACATTCGCGACCAGTAAGACCTGCACATTTAGCATGCATAATATTATCACACAACCAACAGAAAATAAATTGTGGCTGTGCAGCATCATCAGCCAGCTTAAAAGTGCAATTTAGTTTGCAGCACGACATATTGACTACTGGGGTCTAACAAATTACACAAATATGATACAAAAATTTGCGAGAGCGCAAAGCAAAGAGAGGCGTAGAAATTGAAGCGAACTAAAAAAAAGCACTCAAGTTTAACTCAAAACTAGAGTAAATACACAAATAATGCGTGTGAAGAACAAAACAACAACAAAAAGTTAGGTGAGCGCGATGCACAAAGAGAATATGCACAAGCGAACACACGCACAAACAGATGCTTGCAAACGAAAGCACCGAAACAAGATAAGCAGAAAAAAAGAAGAAGACAAACAATAATAAATTGAATAATTGATATTATTCGATGCACAGCGGATAAAACTTTGCACAAAAACCAAAGCGTTATCACCTTACCACAATATTGGGACAATTTTAGATAATTAAATGCTTTAACAGCGTTAAGAAAAAATAAAAGTTGCAGAGCACAATAAAACACGTCAATTACACTCAAGCTGAGATCTCTCAGGATCCGATGTTTTGCAAGCAATTGCTTTTAATTTTCGTGTACACTTGAACATCCTTATTACTCATCAATTGCAAAACGATTAGGTAAACAAGTGAGAACGTTGCAGTCGGGCGGAGCCGACTGCGTAATACTCTGATACCATTTTAAGAACAGCTGAAAGCAAGTGAACAGAAAATTTTTGCTGGTGTTTGGGTGACCCGAAATCGGCATTCCAAGTTTTTGGGAACGGGAGGGGCATGGTCGATCTTAAGAGGGGGTGACCAGAAGTCTATCTACCAATTTTGGTGACTCTAGCTCTAAAACTGGAAGATATAAGCTTTCGCGATTTTTGGGGGCGGGAAGGCGCGTGGCCCCAAAAAATTTGGCCGATCTTTAGAGGGAGTGGCAAGAAGTCTATCTTACAAATTTCTTGACTCTACCTCTAAAACTGTGGAAGATATACATTTTCGCGATTTTTGGGGGCGGGAGGGGCGTGGCCCCAAATTTTACCGATATTTAGAGGGGCTGACCAGAATTCTATCTTCCAAGTTTAATGACTCTAGCTCTGAAACTGTGGAAGATATAAATTTTCGCGATTTTGGGGGGCGGGAGGGGGCGGGGCCCCAAAATTTTTTGCCGATCTTTAGGGGGGCTGACAATAAGTCTATCCTCCAATTTTGGTGACTCTAGCTCTAAAACTGTGGAAGATATATATTTTCGCGATTTTTGGGGGCGGGCGGGGGCGTGGCCCCAATATTTTTTGTCCGAACTTGGCCAGAAGTCCACCCTCAAAGTTTGGTGGCCCTAGCTCTTAAACTGTGCGAGATATAGGCTTCCGTGTTTCGTGGGGGCGGGGTGGCTGGGGGCGTTCTAGTGGGCGTGGCCGGAAAATCCAGGACGCAATCTTTTGGGCTGGTCAGCCCTAGTCATCGATCATCAAAACTGCTTGTGCCGTAAGGGGTAAAGTTGCGCTAACAAACGAATGGTACGAAATGGTACGGAAAGGTACGAAGCTCAGCGGCGACTGATCATTTATTTTCACTTTTTATACTCTGATACCGAAGGTACTCATTATACTCTGATACCGAAGGTACTCATTATACTCTGATACCGAAGGTACTCATAGTATATTGGTTTTGTCGGATGTCCGTCAGGCCGTCCGTCTGTCTGTCTGGATGAACGCACGTATTTCCGAAACGATATTAGATATACTCTTGAAATCTTTTGTGTTATGATTATAGCTATCTGCTTCAGATCAAGTTTATTTCAAATTTATGCCACGCTCACTGGGAGGCAGGCAAATCGATAACATGTCGATACACCTCAAATCAATAAAAATTTGTTTAGTAGTTTGTTAATATTTAAAAGGAAGCAAGTATTTATAATGAGTTAGTATATACTATTAGAGAGAGAATAAAGAAAAGTAAAGGAGCGAAATAAAGAAAGAAAAGGGAAAATAGATTTAACTAAACACGAGCAGAGGAGTCCCGTAAATACAAAAGAATATAAGATTTTATTAGTGGGAGAGAGAGCTCAACCGAGATGACATGGAACACTTTGTTGTAGTCCTTGCAAAGAACATGAAGAGGATTGTGCAAAGCGTAATCAGTCGTGCATGATAGAGGTGGAGAACTATCGATAGTCGGCACCATCGATAGTGGACGATAGTTTTTCGAAAAACATCGATATTCTATCGATAGTTTTCGATAGTGAACTGAGTTACAGAAATTGGTTTAATTTGATTTAAGCAATACTTATATTATATCATTAGTACATATTTATTCTTTAGTACATATTTTTAACGAAAAATTTGTTTTAATTCAATTCAATTATTTTTTTTAAACAATACTTATATTATTTCTTTATAAGCAAAAAATTCTTATTTAAGAAAAGCAACATATTAATATGTTTTTCCTTAAGGCGAGTCCTCCTATCAGAGACGATTTGTCCAGCCTTGCTGAACATGCGTTCGGATTCTACAGACGTCGCTGGCACGCATAAATATTTGAACATGAGGATTTTTATTAAATCGAATTCATTTTCGTTGACCTGAAAAATAGGAACATAATAAGTTTTTTTTGTAAAATATTTAAATATATTTATATTTACTTTTATCCAAAGCAGTGGATCAGTCTCCTCCGTGGCAATTGACCTCTCCAAATACTGACGTTTTATTATTATGGCATTAGTACGAGCGGTATTTTTTTTTCCATTGCCTTTTCTTGTAAGAAATCTTGAATTACTATCGTAGAGAATGGCCCTCTTAAAATATGATGATATAGAATGCGTGCTTGATCTGCAGCTGCTGCTTGTTGACGCACTTAAATTGAATGGGTTGGAGTCTGTTGTGTTGGTTTCCCTGCTTACTTCCAGAGAAGGAGCATGAAACCGGGATGAAACCGTTTTAAATGGTCTTTTAAATTAGACGTGTTGCCACTCGTCTTGTAATCTTTTCCGCAGTTAAGGCATTTGGCAAATTTTTTATCATCAGATCTCTTAAAGTATTTCCAAACCCTTGATATACCCTTTTTCCTTTTTTGGGTTTTGTCCTTTTTACTGGGGCTAAGGTTGGAGTCTGTTGTGTTGGTTTCCCTGCTTACTTCCAGAGAAGGAGCATCCAAGCCGGGATGAAACCGTTTTAAATGGTCTTTTAAATTAGACGTGTTGCCACTCGTCTTGTAATCTTTTCCGCAGTTAAGGCATTTGGCAAATTTTTTATCATCAGATCTCTTAAAGTATTTCCAAACCCTTGATATACCCTTTTTCCTTTTTTGGGTTTTGTCCTTTTTACTGGGGCTAAGGTTGGAGTCTGTTGTGTTGGTTTCCCTGCTTACTTCCAGAGATGGAGCATCCAAGCCGGGATGAAATCGTTTTAAATGGTCTTTTAAATTAGACGTGTTGCCACTCGTCTTGTAATCTTTTCCGCAGTTAAGGCATTTGGCAAATTTTTTATCATCAGATCTCTTAAAGTATTTCCAAACCCTTGATATACCCTTTTTCCTTTTTTGGGTTTTGTCCTTTTTACTGGGGCTAAGGTTGGAGTCTGTTGTGTTGGTTTCCCTGCTTACTTCCAGAGAAGGAGCATCCAAGCCGGGATGAAACCGTTTTAAATGGTCTTTTAAATTAGACGTGTTGCCACTCGTCTTGTATTCTTTTCCGCAGTTAAGGCATTTGGCAAATTTTTTATCATCAGATCTCTTAAAGTATTTCCAAACCCTTGATATACCCTTTTTCCTTTTTTGGGTTTTGTCCTTTTTACTGGGGCTAAGGTTGGAGTCTGTTGTGTTGGTTTCCCTGCTTACTTCCAGAGAAGGAGCATCCAAGCCGGGATGAAACCGTTTTAAATGGTCTTTTAAATTAGACGTGTTGCCACTCGTCTTGTAATCTTTTCCGCAGTTAAGGCATTTGGCAAATTTTTTATCATCAGATCTCTTAAAGTATTTCCAAACCCTTGATATACCCTTTTTCCTTTTTTGGGTTTTGTCCTTTTTACTGGGGCTAAGGTTGGAGTCTGTTGTGTTGGTTTCCCTGCTTACTTCCAGAGAAGGAGCATCCAAGCCGGGATGAAACCGTTTTAAATGGTCTATTAAATTAGACGTGTTGCCACTCGTCTTGTAATCTTTTCCGCAGTTAAGGCATTTGGCAAATTTTTTATCATCAGATCTCTTAAAGTATTTCCAAACCCTTGATATACCCTTTTTCCTTTTTTGGGTTTTGTCCTTTTTACTGGGGCTAAGGTTGGAGTCTGTTGTGTTGGTTTCCCTGCTTACTTCCAGAGAAGGAGCATCCAAGCCGGGATGAAACCGTTTTAAATGGTCTATTAAATTAGACGTGTTGCCACTCGTCTTGTAATCTTTTCCGCAGTTAAGGCATTTGGCAAATTTTTTATCATCAGATCTCTTAAAGTATTTCCAAACCCTTGATATACCCTTTTTCCTTTTTTGGGTTTTGTCCTTTTTACTGGGGCTAAGGTCGGAGTCTGTGCTGCTGCAAACACATGCCACCGCTGCATCAACGCTTGCAACGCTAGACGCTGGCGAACTGCTTCTTTTCACTTTAAAGAAACACAAACGTTTAGTGTTTTTTAGTTAACATTGCTAATACTTAAATTTATTTACCTTTGTCAACTCTTGACAAGAATTTATCCATTTTTTTTGTATCACACACTCTTTTCACTTTTAATTAAATAGACGCCAATAGAAATGTGCGCTTTTTTGGTGATGTGTAGAGCATTTACTAAAAACTATCGAACAATATCGATAGTGACGAGCTACTATCGATGGTGTCTCGATAGTGCCAAACCATCGATAGTGCCGATAGTGCCATCGATAGTTCTCCACCTCTAGTGTAGAGCATTTACTAAAAACTATCGAACAATATCGATAGTGACGAGCTACTATCGATGGTGTCTCGATAGTGCCAAACCATCGATAGTGCCGATAGTGCCATCGATAGTTCTCCACCTCTAGTGCATGAAGGTAAAATCAAGGGGACGTAGTTTCTAGTTGGCCTACTAGGAACAAAAAAGTTTTGGCGAGCTAACAGAAAGGAAGAGTCTATGTCGCCGTTAATTAACTTGTGTAGGAAGACAACATCAAGCGTTGTTCTACGGTTAAGTAACGACGGAAGATTAATAAGTAAAAGCCTACTGGAATACGATGACAGTTAAGTCCACGTAAGGCAAAGAGCAGAAATTGCTTATGCACGGATTCTATTCGCTCTTGGAAGTTTTGGCTCTGCGGACACCAAATACATGACCAGTATTCAAGGATAGGACGAACTAAAGAATCATAGAGCAGTTTTGTGGTGAAAGGATCGTTCTTTCGACCAACGCTTAATAAAGCCAAGTACACCTTTGGCCTCATTAGTGATAGTCGACATATGCATATTAAAGTTAAGCTTGTTGTCAAAAATGACTCCAAGATCTTTAGCTGTAAAGATACGTTCCAATGGAACATTGTCAATCGTATAAGTGGTTAAGTAGGGTCTAGTCCGACTAAAAGTCATGAACATACATTTTGAACAATTCAGATGCAGTTGATTGGCCGAACACCAACGCTGCATAGAGTTCAAGTCATCTTGCAGATGACTATGATACAAGGGATCGGTGTACGAAAAAATGAGTTTCACATCATCTGCGTACATGAGAATACGAGAGTGCGATATGAAAGAAGGCAGGTCATTAATGAAGAGAGTAAACAATAAAGGTCCAAGATGACTAACTTGGGGTACACCAGAAGTAACGTGAACCATTTTCCAGGTAGTCGACCTAAGCAATACTCTTTGAGTGCGACCTTTCAAATAGGTGGCAATCCATAAAAGAAATGAGGGAGGGAATCCTAAACAATCTAGCTTATATAGCAATATATCATGGTTAACAGAGTCAAATGCTTTACTGAAGTCAGTATATATAACGTCAGTTTGCATTTTCGATAGAAATTCATCATTTACCAGGGAGGTAAACTCAAGCAAGTTGGTCTTAATAAAACCATGTTGGGCAGGGGAAATAATCGACTTACAAAGATGTTGCAAAGTCGAAGTAAGGATTTTTTCAAAAAATTTTGGGATGGCTGATAACTTTGCAATGCCTCTGTAGTTCGAAATATCTGTCTTCTCACCTTTTTTATGTAAAGGAATAACAAACGATTCCTTCCATATAGATGGGAAGACTACAGAATCAAGGGATAGATTAAAAAGCTTAAGCAATGGTTGAGTAAGTGAAGTACAGCACTCCTTAATCACACAACTAGGGATGTTGTCAGGCCCTGGAGAGAAAGAAGATTTTAGAGATTTAATAGAAGATAGAAGTGAAGTGTTACAGATGGTTGGAGTAAATAGGTGGTTAGAAGATGAAATTTGAAAAGGATAAGACACATTAGTAGGAGTGACAGAGGAGTAGGTTGACTGAAAAAATGTAGCAAATAGGTCAGCAGCAGCAGAATCATTACTAGCTTTTTCCATCCCAAGAAAAAACGAAGAAGGCAAACCAGAAGATTTGCGCTTAGAATTCACAAAATTGTAAGATTGTTTAGGATCCTGACTAAATTGACGTTTGCAGCGAGCAAGATAATTCTCGTAGCATTGAGAGTTTAGAAGAAAAAAGTTTTACTTGGCTATAGAGTATTTAGACAAGTCGAAATTAGAGCCAGACTTCTTAAATTTTTTAAAACATTTTGATTTTGGGTTTTTTAAGTAAGAAAGTCTTGGCGTGAACCATGGTGGTTTCTTTAAACCAGATGCTCGAACGTATTTAGGTATACAAACGCCAAAGAGCGCACATATGTTTTCGTAAAATCTTTTAATAGCTAAATCTATGTCAACAGCACTGTCTAAAAAATACCAATCAGTTGAATAAATAAGCTGATTAAGTAGGGTGTAATTCCCCTTACGAAAACAAAATATTGGCATATTTGAGGTTGGTGAAGGTAAGGCGGAGGCCTTTGAAGAGAAAATAGAAATTTCTATAGTGGTGAGAATCTTCAGGGACTGTTATTGGAAGTGACCTAGACACAGAAGCACTGGGACAGTCGTTGATAAGAACGAGATCAAGTATTCTTTTCAATTGGTTATGAATTGAATTGATCTGAAACAACGAAATATCAAGCATGCCATCAAGATAATCATGCTGAGCTGACGGAATAAGATAATTTGTGCTGCTGAAAAATGACCATATGATATTTGGCAGATTAAAATCGCCTAAAACCACAAAAAGATCATTATCACGCACATGGGTAGAAACTTCTCTGATATAAGATATGTGTCTCATATAAACTTGAATATCAGAAGAAGGAGGGATATAAGAGCAAGTAATAAAAAGAGCCTTTGATGGGAATATTACTTTAACAGCAACAATTTCTACATCAGTATAGTACTACAGGCATAGTAAATCTAAAATTTCCGATTGGAGTGTGGTTTTAATGGCAATTAGAGCACCACCACCTCTAGTCGGCCGGTCACGTCTATAGAGATTAAAATTATTTGAAAAAATTTCGCAATCAGAAACAGTAGTGCTTAACCAAGTTTCAGAGAAAGCGATAATATCTGACTCAAAAGATGTGCTATTAGAGAATAGACTTTTAAGTTTAGACAGAAGGCCTCTAACATTCTGATATTGAATGGTAGTTAAATCGGAATTCAGTTTTTTGAGGGATTGCTGGATGCCAAACTACCAGCTGGAAGTGAGACAGGTGGAGGGGTGTTTAGATTTTGTTGGCTCAAATTCATGAACTATCATGTGTGGTGGCCAAAATTTCGGGTCACAAATTATGTGGAAAGTGTCATTCGGAACACTTATTTTGAAAGAAGATATTTCACGAGGTGAAGAAAAGGTAAATTTGGTAACTAATACGCTAGCGGTAGTTTTTCTAGCAATGTATGAGACTATAGAGGGTGAAGTAGTATCAGAAGCAAGCCTTGATATAAAAACTTGCTTCCTAGGGGCAACCACATTTAAAACTGGTGGTTGCGCTGAAATTGCAATATGAATGTTGCTAATTCCAGTTGTAATCGGGCTATGAGAAGTTCTGCGTTTCCGCCGAGAAACAACTCGCACCGATGTTGAAAGATCTACAGAAGGGGTTATGATAGGATCCACTGTGGTCGGTAGTGGAGTAATTTGGAGGGATGGAGAAGGAGATAAAGAAAGTATTGGCGAAACGTCCACATTTTTTGGAGTTGCCAAAAGAATCGGAGTACACTGGACAGCAGTAGGCGGCACAGATACAGGCACACTTAAGAAGTGCGAGTCTAACTGGCGAGCAGGGGGGAACTCAAATTTATATTGGCTAAGCAGTTCAGCGCTTGATTCGAAATCATTCGCAAGAAGCTTAGCCACAGTTTGCAATTTAGTAAACTGATTTCTCCCGGAATTATACATGCGTGAGAAGTCAGTTTGTATGTCTATGCATAATGGGCACGACCATTTCAAGCCACCGCTGCCTTTTTTAGCAATTGCGGTGACTTTGTCACATTCGCGACCAGTAAGACCTGCACATTTAGCATGCATAATATTATCACACAACCAACAGAAAATAAATTGTGGCTGTGCAGCATCATCAGCCAGCTTAAAAGTGCAATTTAGTTTGCAGCACGACATATTGACTACTGGGGTCTAACAAATTACACAAATATGATACAAAAATTTGCGAGAGCGCAAAGCAAAGAGAGGCGTAGAAATTGAAGCGAACTAAAAAAAAGCACTCAAGTTTAACTCAAAACTAGAGTAAATACACAAATAATGCGTGTGAAGAACAAAACAACAACAAAAAGTTAGGTGAGCGCGATGCACAAAAAAAATATGCACAAGCGAACACACGCACAAACAGATGCTTGCAAACGAAAGCAACGAAACAAGATAAGCAGAAAAAAAGAAGAACACAAACAATAATAGATTGAATAATTGCTATTATTCGATGCACAGCTGATAAAACTTTGCACAAAAACCAAAGCGTTATCACTTCACCACAATATTGGGACAATTTTAGATAATTAAATGCTTTAACAGCGTTAAGAAAAAATAAAAGTTGCAGAGCACAATAAAACACGTCAATTACACTCAAGCTGAGATCTCTCAGGATCCGATGTTTTGCAAGCAATTGCTTTTAATTTTCGTGTACACTTGAACATCCTTATTACTCATCAATTGCAAAACGATTAGGTAAACAAGTGAGAACGTTGCAGTCGGGCGGAGCCGACTGCGTAATACTCTGATACCATTTTAAGAACAGCTGAAAGCAAGTGAACAGAAAATTTTTGCTGGTGTTTGGGTGACCCGAAATCGGCATTCCAAGTTTTTGGGAACGGGAGGGGCATGGTCGATCTTAAGAGGGGGTGACCAGAAGTCTATCTACCAATTTTGGTGACTCTAGCTCTAAAACTGGAAGATATAAGCTTTCGCGATTTTTGGGAGCGGGAAGGCGCGTGGCCCCAAAAAATTTGGCCGATCTTTAGAGGGAGTGGCAAGAAGTCTATCTTACAAATTTCTTGACTCTACCTCTAAAACTGTGGAAGATATACATTTTCGCGATTTTTGGGGGCGGGAGGGGCGTGGCCCCAAATTTTACCGATATTTAGAGGGGCTGACCAGAATTCTATCTTCCAAGTTTAATGACTCTAGCTCTGAAACTGTGGAAGATATAAATTTTCGCGATTTTGGGGGGCGGGAGGGGGCGGGGCCCCAAATTTTACCGATATTTAGAGGGGCTGACCAGAATTCTATCTTCCAAGTTTAATGACTCTAGCTCTGAAACTGTGGAAGATATAAATTTTCGCGATTTTGGGGGGCGGGAGGGGGCGGGGCCCCAAAATTTTTTGCCGATCTTTAGGGGGGCTGACAATAAGTCTATCCTCCAATTTTGGTGACTCTAGCTCTAAAACTGTGGAAGATATATATTTTCGCGATTTTTGGGGGCGGGCGGGGGCGTGGCCCCAATATTTTTTGTCCGATCTTTAAAGAACTTGGCCAGAAGTCCACCCTCAAAGTTTGGTGGCCCTAGCTCTTAAACTGTGCGAGATATAGGCTTCCATGTTTCGTGGGGGCGGGGTGGCTGGGGGGCGTTTTAGTGGGCGTGGCCGGAAAATCCAGGACGCAATCTTTTGGGCAGGTCAGCCCTAGTCTAAATTCCAAATTTGGGGACTCTAGCTTCAAAATTGCGGGAAATATACACGTGTTATCGAATTGTGCATTCATGTATATCGATTTTCGCGATTACGGGGGCGGGAGTGGGCGTGGTCGAAATTTTGTTTCTGTAATCTGTAGAGGACGTCACCAGTAATATATATTCCAAATATGGTGGCTTTAGCTCTGAGACTGCGGAATATATAAGCATTTCAAATTAATTTTGGAGGGGGGGCTGGTGGGCGCAATAATGGGCGTGGCCGATAAACCTAGGATCCAATTTTTTCGGGAGGTCACCAGCAATATACCTACCAAATTTGATTACTCTAGCTTCAAAATTGTTGGAGCTATTCACCTTTAATCGATTTGTGATTTGAGGTGTATCGACATGTTATCGATTTGCCAGCCTCCCATTGGGCGTGGCATAAATTTGAAACAAACTTGATCTGAAGCATATAGCTATAATCATAACACAAAAGATTTCATTTCGGAAATACGTGCGTTAATCCAGACAGACAGGAGGACGGCCTGACGGACATCCGACAAAACCAATATACTATGAGTACCTTCGGTATCAGAGTATAAACATTGTGTATGTTAGCGATCATTGGCGGCAGCAACAACCCCCCATCCCGCTAGAGCTAGGAATCAGTTTGTCCGCCCGCTGCTTAGCTGATGCTCCAATGGCTTGTATGGATGCTAACAGGGATTGGGTGAACCAACAGTAGAAATCCCGAAAAACAGTATTTTGGCGCCCAACGTGAGGCATGACTAAGGTTAGGTAAATATATTGCTGGTGACCTCCCGAAAAATTGGATCCTAGGTTAATCAGCCACGCCCACCAGCCCCCCTTCAAAATTAATTCGAAATGCTTATATCTCCCGCAGTTTTAGAGCTAAGGTCACCATATTTGGAATATATAGTACTGGTTACGTCCTCTACAGATCACAAAATTCCGACCACGCCCACTTTCGTCCCCGTAATCGCGAAAATCGATATGCATGAATGCACAATTCGATAACAAGTGTATATTTCCTGCAATTTTGAAGCCAGAGTCCACAAATTTGGAATTTAGACTAGGGCTGACCAGCCCAAAAGATTGCGTACTGGATTTTCCGGCCACGCCCACTAGAACGCCCCCCAGCCACCCCGCCCCCACGAAACACGGAAGCCTATATCTCGCACAGTTTAAGAGCTAGGGCCACCAAACTTTGAGGGTAGACTTCTGGCGAAGTCCTCTAAAAATCGGCCAAAAATGTTGGGGCCACGCCCCCTCCCGCCCCCAAAAATCGCGAAAGCTTATATCTTCCACAGCTTAAGAGCTGGAGTCAAATAAAATTTAAAGATATACTTCCTGTCACCCCCTCTAAAGATCGGTGAAAATTTTTGGGGCCACGCCCCCTCCCGCCACCAAAAATCGCGAAAGTTTATATCTTCCACAGTTTTAGAGGTAGAGTCACCAAAATTCGATGATAGACTCTTGTCACCCCCTCTTAAGATCGACCACGCCCCTCCAGTCCCCAAAAACTTGGAAGGCCGATTTCTGGTCACCCATACACCAGCAAAAATGTTCTGTTCACTTGCTTTCAGCTGTTCTTAAAATGGTATCAGAGTATTACGCAGTCGGCTCCGCCCGACTGCAACGTTCTCACTTGTTTCTTATTCTGCTTTTCAAATATAAAATAACTGTAATCAAATTCATTTGCTACCAATGCCTTGGTGGCGTAAGTATTAGAGTGCTGCGCTGGCAAACTGGAGAACACGGCTCAAATCCCAGCCGCGACTTATAGCTTTTTATTTTTTTTCTAATTATTTTTATACCCTGAACCGATTAAAAATGGGTAAAGAGGGTATAATGAAGTTGTGCAAAAGTATGTAACAGGCATAAGGAAGCATCTCCGACCATATAAAGTATATATATTATTGATCAGTATCAACAGCCGAGTCGATATAGCCATGTCCGTCTGTCTGTCTGTATGAACACACAGATATCAGAGACTACAAGAGCTAGAGACTTCATATTTGAAACATAAGTTCTCCTAATCCCGGGACAGATCAAGATTATTTCATTGTATCGATAACTCGTACTGTTTAAAAGATATCGATAAATTTTGATTTCAGACTTGCGTTTTTTTGACATAACTTCAAAGTTATAATAGCTAGAGACCCCAAATTTGGCATGTATAATCTCGAATAGCATACACATGTAACAAATATTTCACTTTTTGGATACCACCCCCCAAACCCCCCAAAAGTTAAAAAAAAGCATTTTTGAAGGTACGACCTTGCAATTTGGTATGGTCACACATATTAATGACAATTGTTTGCCCCAAAAATTTTAATAAGATCGGACAATAAACATAGAAGTTATTTAAGATTTAACTTTCCATTGAATTGGAATCATATGAACTTAAATTTTTCTTTAAAATTATTGAATTCAAGCTATTTGATATATATTTGATAAAAATAATTACAAAAAAAAGTAAAAAACAATATGTCGCGGCTGGGATTTGAACCGTGTCTCCCCGTTTGTCAGTGCAGCACTCTAATACCTACGCCACCAAGCAGTTTTGAATTGTGCTGATAAACTCAATTATCTGATCTTTTTTTTTTCGCGTGGCATAGTTTTTGTTCTAAGGCATTGTTAGCAAATGAATTTGATTACAGTTATTTTATATTTGAAAAGCAGAATAAGAAACAAGTTAGAATGCTCTAGTCGGAAGTGCCCGACTAGGAGATACCCTGAACCTAGTCCTTACATTCATACTAATCTGTCAGTGTGAATACATACATGTAATGGAAAGAAAAATCTTTAATAACTTCTGTCTTTATTGTCTGATCTTTCTGAAATTTTTAGGACATAACATTGGCTGTAAAATGTGTGACCAAACCAAATTGCAAGGTCATAACTTCAAAAATGCATTTATCACCTTTTTGGGGGATTGTGGGGTGTTATCCAAAATGTGAAATATTTGTAAGATGTGTATGATATTCGAGATTACACATGCCCAAATGAAACAAACTTGTACTGTCCCGGGACTACGAGAACTTATATTCCAAATATGAAGTCCTAGCTCTTATAGTCTCTGATATTTGCGTGTTTATACAGACGGACAGACAGACAGACGGACATGGCTAGATCGACTCGGCTGTTGATACTGATCAAGAATATATATACTTTATATGGTCGGAGATGCTTCCTTATGCCTGTTCCATAGTTTTGCAAAAAACCATAATACCCTTTTTACCCATTTTTAATGGGTTCAGGGTATAAAAATAGTTTTTTTTTGCTCTTCCTCGAACGATAACAGTAGTATAACTATTTAATGGTTTCAATATTTCACCTAGGCTTAAATATGAAATGTCACCATCAGACCAATCTAATCCATCGATATACCGTTTGCTCATACTAGAAGATTTTCTGGTGGTTTCATCTGTCTCTTTAATATTGTATGGTGGCTTAAAATGAGAGAAATTGGGTATGACGGAACCAGCTTGCATGAATGCCAGCTCCTTACCAAAAAACTGACTTTAATTTCCAAACATATATTGGAAATCAACCAGAACAGTTGACTCTTTGATCATATTGTCACCGTTGTATATAATGTACTGTGATAAGTGATGCCGATTTCCCCACTTAAATAGCATCTTCATATTACATTTCAATTTAGTTTAAAATAGAATATCAAACGGACACGCTTGAAATAAAAAAGAGAAAAATCATGAAAAAATTTTTAGATTTGAATATTATGTAAATCTTCAATTAAAACAAGTGGGGAAGGATTATCTTCGGCGTGCCGAAGATTTTATACTCTTTTCGAACCTATAGGCAATTTTCACTCTGCCAACTGCACCACTGAAATTTCATAAGCTGTATAAAATCGTTTTGTTGCGTAACATTTTTTTTTTTGTTCTAAGAATATTTAATTTATTGCCAGTTGTATAGCAGCTATAAGATATAGTGATCCGATCCGGCCGGCTCCAACCAATGTGATGTCTCTTTGGATAATAAGTATCAGTGCAAAGTTTCATCGCGATAGATTAAACAAGTAAGAGTGCTCTAGTCGGGAGTGCCCGACTACGAGATACCCTGAACCCAGTCCTTACAATCATTCGTACTACTCTAAACTCACACATGCTGCAGTACAAGCAGTACAAGCAGTGCCAGCGGTTTAAGCAGTTAGCTTGCTCTTTCGCTGAGCCCCACACAATGGAAAGTTAAATCTTAAATAACTTCTGTGTTTATTGTCCGATCATATTGAAATTTTTGGGGCAAACAATTGTCAATAATATGTGTTACCAAACCAAATTGCAAGGTCGTACCTTCAAAAATGGGTTTTTTTAACTTTTGGGGGTTTGGGGGGTGGTATCCAAAAAGTGAAATATTTGTTACATGTGTATGCTATTCGAGATTATACATGTCAAATTAGGGGCCTCTAGCTCTTATAACTTGTAAGTTATATCCAAAAAACGCTGGTCTGAAATCGAAATTTATCGATAACTTTTGAACGGGACGAGCTATCGATAAATTTTAATAAACTTGATCTGTCCCGGGATTAGGAGAACTTATGTTCCAAATATGAAGTCTCTAGCTCTTGTAGTCTCTGATATCTGTGTGTTCATACAGGCGGACAGACGGACAGACAGACGGACATGGCTAGATCGACTCGGCTGTTGATACTGATCAATAATATATATACTTTATATGGTCGGAGATGCTTCCTTATGCCTGTTACATACATTTGCACAAAACCATTATACCCTTTTTACCCATTTTTAATGGGTTCAGGGTATAAAAACATGGGATATATGGCCAAACCGACTTCGAGTTGTATGGCAGCTATAAGATATAGTGATCCGATCAAGCCGGCTCAAACCAATGTGATGTCTCTTTGATAATAAGTATCAGTGCAAAGTTTCATCGCGATAGATTAAAAAACATGGGATATATGGCCAAAACCGACTTCGAGTTGTATGGCAGCTATAAGATATAGTGGTCCGATCCGGCCGGCTCCGACCAATGTGCTGTCCCTTGGAATACTAAGTGTCTGTGCAAAGTTTTATCGCGAAAGCTCAAAAACTGAACGACTAGTTTGCATACATACAGACAGACAGACAGACAGACGGACATGGCTAGATCAATTTGTATTGTCATTCTAAGCATACTGGCAGTAACTTTTGGGGGTATCCGACGCTTCCTTCTATGCGTTACAAACTTCAGCACAAACTTAATATAATCATTAATATATCATATAAAGAATATATAGAGCTAAGGCTTGAACAGTTTGATGCCTGATACAATAATTGAACACCCATTAATTGATAAATTGTATCAGTGTTCTTTTAAGATTAGAAAGACGGATAGATAATGTATATTAATATTAAAGCAGTATGGGAATAAATTTGTATTTGATAGTGAATCATGGCGATCGTTAATACGACTAGGGATGTTTTTACATCATTCCTTTGTTGGAACACTATACTATTATATAATTTATTCCAAAATGTTCAAGGATGTGCAAATATGATATTAGGCTTTCGGATCTGGAAGCAAGTTATGAAAATGATGTAGAAATTGATTTGACTCGCCTATATCTTGAAATTTCTAAGAAGATTAGCTATCAGTTAAAACAAGATTCAGAGAAATATGAAGTGAGGAGAGAGACGTCAGTATAGCTACGTTTTTCATAATCCACTTCATTCAGTCATAATTCTGCTTTTGAAAAGTGCAGATCGAAATGGAAGCGCAATAAAAATATGGACATCTATTCAAAATTTAAAATTTTATAAGAGAATTTAATGGAACGATCTTTCCGGAGCACGAGAAATAGCTTAAAAAATATAAAGAATATTTCTTGAAGTATGAGAACATTCCAATGGTCACATCGAAATATGGAAAGCACATTGTGGATTGCCCTTGGTTATCAAATCTGTGCAGAGTAGGACCTGATACATGCGCCTGTTTCTTCTATACAACACGTGTGGTTGAACTGAATCATCTAATATCTCAATATATTAAGCTTAGAATTAGAATGATACAGAAATCAAAATAAAAAGAAACAAGTAAGACTGCTCTAGTCGGGAGTGCCCGACTAGGAGATACCCTGAACCCAGTTCTGACATCCATTCATACTTGCCTAATAGTGTGCATACATACAGACACACACATACTGCAAGCTGTGCAAGCGGTTTAAGCAGTTAGCTTGCTTTTCGCTGAGCCCCACAACATGGAAAGTAAAATCTTAAATAACTTCTGTGTTTACTGTCCGATCTTCTTCTAAAATTTGTAGGACACAACATTGGCTATAATATGTGTGACCAAACCAAATTGCAAGGTCATACCTTCAAAAATGCGTTTTTTGAACAGTTGGGGGGTTTGGGAGGTGGTATCCAAAAAGTGAAATATTTGTTACATGTGTATGCTATTCGAGATTATACATACCAAATTTGGGGCCTCTAGCTCTTATAACTTTGAAGTTATGTCCCAAAAACTGTAGTCTGAAATCGAAATTTATCGATAACTTTTAAACGGTACGAGTTATCGATAAAATGAAATAAACTTGATCTGTCCCGGGATTAGGAGAACTTATGTTCCAAATATGAAGTCTCTAGCTCTTGTAGTCTCTGATATCTGTGTGTTCATACAGACAGACAGACGGACAGACGGTCAGACGGACAGACGGACAGACAGACGGACATGGCTAGATCGACTCGGCTGTTGATACTGATCAATAATATATATACTTTATATGGTCGGAGATGCTTCCTTATGCCTGTTACATACTTTTGCACAACCCTTTTTACCCATTTTTAATGGGTTCAGGGTATAAAAATGAAAATAATTATTGGTCGCCGCTGGGAATCGAGCCTGTACCTTTCGTTTGACAGAGCGCCACTTTATCCCTTTGAGACACAAGCAGTTTTGATGATCGATGACAAAATCGCTTGAAGAGCAGACTATCAAAAGCATACTTGTTTTGTTTTCCTGCAATCTGCAACAACTCGCGTTAGTCAGCATTTGTTTTATCGCGTGGCATTGTTTTTGTTCTAAGCCATTGGAAGCAAATTAATTTGATTACAGTTATATATTTGAAAGGAAGAAAAAGAAAAAAGTATTAAATTGATAATCAGTCGCCGCCGAGACTCGAACTTGCGAAACTTGCGTTCGTTAGCGCGGCTCTTTAGGCCTTACGCCACAAACCGTTTTGATGATCGAAGACAAAATCCCTTGAAGAGCAGACTGTCAAAAGATTACTTGCGCTTGACTTTGTTTGCTCATATGCACCTGTTCTTTCAAAATATTTAGGGACGCATATCTTCGCTGTTTATGACTCAATCGATTTGCGATTCTACCCATTGATGAGTTATAAGGATGTTAAAGTGTACAAGGAAATTTAAGGCAATTGCTTTGAAAACATCGGATTTATGGCCAAAACCGACTTAGAGTTGTATGGCAGCTATAAGATATAGTGGTCCGATCCGGCCGGCTCCGACCAATGTGCTGTCCCCTATAATAATAAGTGTCTGTGCAAAGTTGCATCGCGATAGCTCAAAAACTGAGGGACTAGTTTGCATACATACAGACAGACAGACAGACAGACATGGCTAGATCAATTTGTTTTGTTTTTCTAAGCATACTGGCAGTAACTTTTGGGGGTCTCAGACGCTTCCTTGTACATCCATAAAAACACACACATACTGCAAGCTGTGCAAGCAGTTTAAACAGGCTAACTTCTTCGCAAGGCCCCACACTATGGAAAGGTAAATCTTAGATAACTTGTGTTTGGTGTCCGATATTTCAGAAATTTGTGGGATAAAATATTAGGACATTGGCTATAAAATGGCCGATAAAACTATATTGCAAAATCATACCTTGAAAATTCATGTTTTTCACTTTTGGGGGAATGGGGGCACGGTATCCAAAAAGTTAAATATTTTGTTTGATGTCAACTGAAGCATTGTCTGCATTCACCACATGCAACAAGGCTCATTTTTAAGTTATTTACAACCTTTTAAAATCCATTAGGGTTTTTTACAAGTGCACAAATTTTGTGTTGCCCAAATTTCCCTTAAAGTGTTTTATAGCACCTTACGGCAAGGGTTTCCCACATACGCCGGCATTCTTTCATTCATACATGTGCTGGTATGCAAGTGCAAGTGCCCGAAATGTGTTTCATACTTGTATGGTTGACTACAGGTACCAAAAGGTATCCAAAAAGTTAAATACTTGTTACAAGGTTATGCTTTTCGCGATTATATCGAAATCGAAATTTATAGTTAACTTTTAAACTGGACGAGATATCGAGGAACTTAAAATAACATGATCTGACCAGGAACTACGAAAACTTATATGCCAAATATAAGGTGTCTAGCTATTATAGTATCTGATTGCATATAGACGGACGGACAGACAGACGGACATGGCTAGATCGATTCGGCTGTTGATACTGATCAAGATAATATATTTCCTTATATGGTCGGAGACGCTTCCTTATGCCTGTTGCATAGCACAACTTCTCAAACTCACAGTTGACACATGCAATTTCCATAAACTCTTGTTAAATTTGACCGAAGACCTGTAACATATTAGTTAAATGTTGCTGATACACGAACAAAACACAATGATACTATACATGTGAATTACCAAATATGCAACAGCAAATTTTTTAAAAGACAACACTGCACAACACTCTTGTAATAACAAGTAAGAGTGCTCTAGTCGGGAGTGCCCGACTAAGAGATACCCTGAACCACATCCTTACATTCATTCATACTAACCAGGCAGTGTACGTACATACAAACATACTCATGCTACAAGCAGTGCGAGCAGTGCAAGCAGTCTAAGCAGTTAACTTGCTTCTTTACTGAGGTCCACACAATGGAAAGTTAAATCCTTAATAACATCTGTGTTTATTGATGTTATTGAAATATTTTGGGCACAAACTGGGCAATAAAATGTGTGACCAAACCCAATTGCAAGGTCATAACTTCAAAAATGCGTTTTTTGAACTTTTGGGGGGATCGGGGGCTGGTATCCAAAAAGTGAAATATTTGTTACATGTGTATGCTATTCAAGAATATACATGTCCAATTTAAGGCCTCTAGCTCTAATAACTTTAAAGTTATGACTCAAAAGCGCAGGTCTGAAATCGAAATTTATCGATCACTTTTGAACGGGACGAGTTAACGATAAAATGAAATAAACTTGATCTGTCCCGGCACAACGAGAACTTATATTCCAAAAATGAAGTCTAGCTCTTGAAGTCTCTGATATCCGCGTGTTCATACAGAAGGACGGATGGACGGACGGACAGACAGATAGACGGACATGGCTAAATCGACTTGGCTGTTGATACTGATGAAGAATATATATACTTTATATGGTCGGAGATGCTTCCTTATGCCTGTTACATACTTTTGCACAAAATCATAATACCCTTTTTACCCATTTTTAATGGGGGGTGGTATCCAAAAAGTGAAATATTTGTTACATGTGTATGCTATTCGAGATTATACATGCCAAATTTGGGGCCTCTAGCTCTTATAACTTTGAAGTTATGTCCCAAAAACTGTAGTCTGAAATCGAAATTAATCGATAACTTTTAAACGGTTTGAGTTATCGATAAAATGAAATAAACTTGATCTGTCCCGGGATTAGGAGAACTTATGTTCCAAATATGAAGTCTCTAGCTCTTGTAGTCTCTGATATCTGTGTGTTCATACAGACAGACAGACGGACAGACGTCAGACGGACAGACGGACAGACAGGGACATGCTAGATCGACTCGGCTGTTGATACTGATCAATAATATATATACTTTATATGGTCGGAGATGCTTCCTTATGCCTGTTACATACTTTTGCACAACCCTTTTTACCCATTTTTAATGGGTTCGGTATAAATGAAATAATTATTGGTCGCCGCTGGGAATCGAGCCTGTACCTTTCGTTTGACAGAGCGCACTTGAGACACAAGCAGTTTTGATGATCGATGACAAAATCGCTTGAAGAGCTGACTATCAAAAGCATACTTGTATTTGTTTTCCTGCAATCTGCAACAACTCGCGTTAGTCAGCATTTGTTTTATCGCGTGGCATTGTTTTGTTCAAGCCATTTGAAGCAAATTAATGGGATTCAGGGTATATTTGAAAGAAGAAAATAACAAGTAAGAGTGCTCAGTCGGGAGTGCCCGACTACGAGATACCCTGAACCCAGTCCTTGACAGAGCAGCCACTATTAATCACACACATGCTGAGTACAGTACAAGCAGTTCTAGCAGTGCAATCGGTGACAAGAAGTTAGCTTGCTTGAAGAGCCCGACATAATGGCAAGTTAAAGCTTAAATAACTTGTTTATCGTCCGATCTTCCTGCAATCTGGGGCAAACAACTCGTCGATAATATGTGTGACCAGACCAAATTTGGTCTTTCAAAATCGCGTGGCACTTTGTGGTTTGGGGGTGGTATCCAAGAAAGTGAAAAATTTGTTCAGTGTATGCTATTCGAGATTATACATGTCAAATTAGGAGCCTAAAGATAAAAGTATTCAAAAAACGTGGTCTGAAATCGAAATTGATCGAAACTTGAACGGACGAGCTATCGATAATTTAAGAAACTTGATCTGTCCCGGGATTAGGCGAACTTATGTTCCAAATAGAAGTCTCTAGCTCTGTAGTCTCTGATATCTGTGTGATCGACAGACAACGGACAGACGGACAGACTGGACAGACGGTCAGACTGACAGACGGACAGACGGACAGACGGACAGACAGACGGACATTGCTAATCGACTCGGCTATTGCACACTGATCAATCAATATATATTTAGATGGACGCATATGCTTCTATGCCTGTTACATGACTTTGACAACTCGATTTGCCCTTCTACCCATTGTTAATGGGTTCAGGGTAAGGAGTGTTAAAGTGATAATCAGTCGCCGCCGAGACTTGAACTTGCGCAACTTGCGTTCGAAAGCAGCGGCTCTTTAGGCTGACGCCACAAACCGACTTAGAGTTGATCGAAGACAAAAGCCCTATGAAGAGCAGACTGGTCAAAAGATTCCTTGCGCTGGACTCCGATTGCTCATATGCACCTGTCCCCTCAAAATAATTAGGGACGCATATCTTGCTCAATCGATTTGGATTTACCCATTGATGAGTTATAAGGATGTTAAGTAAAGGAAATTTAAGGCAATTGCTTTGAAAACATCGGATTTATGGCCAAAACCGACAGAGTTGTATGGCAGCTATAAGTCAGGGTCCGACCGGCGTCCCCAATATAAGTGTCTGTGCAAAGTTATCGCGATAGCTCAAAACTGAGGACTAGTTGCATACATACAGACAGACAGACAGACAGACATGGCTAGATCAATTTGTTTTGTTTTTCTAAGCATACTGGCAGTAACTTTTGGGGGTCTCAGACGCTTCCTTGTACATCCATAAAAACACACACATACTGCAAGCTGTGCAAGCAGTTTAAACAGGCTAACTTCTTCGCAAGGCCCCACACTATGGAAAGGTAAATCTTAGATAACTTGTGTTTGGTGTCCGATATTTCAGAAATTTGTGGGATAAAATATTAGGACATTGGCTATAAAATGGCCGATAAAACTATATTGCAAAATCATACCTTGAAAATTCATGTTTTTCACTTTTGGGGGAATGGGGGCACGGTATCCAAAAAGTTAAATATTTTGTTTGATGTCAACTGAAGCATTGTCTGCATTCACCACATGCAACAAGGCTCATTTTTAAGTTATTTACAACCTTTTAAAATCCATTAGGGTTTTTTACAAGTGCACAAATTTTGTGTTGCCCAAATTTCCCTTAAAGTGTTTTATAGCACCTTACGGCAAGGGTTTCCCACATACGCCGGCATTCTTTCATTCATACATGTGCTGGTATGCAAGTGCAAGTGCCCGAAATGTGTTTCATACTTGTATGGTTGACTACAGGTACCAAAAGGTATCCAAAAAGTTAAATACTTGTTACAAGGTTATGCTTTTCGCGATTATATCGAAATCGAAATTTATAGTTAACTTTTAAACTGGACGAGATATCGAGGAACTTAAAATAACATGATCTGACCAGGAACTACGAAAACTTATATGCCAAATATAAGGTGTCTAGCTATTATAGTATCTGATTGCATATAGACGGACGGACAGACAGACGGACATGGCTAGATCGATTCGGCTGTTGATACTGATCAAGATAATATATTTCCTTATATGGTCGGAGACGCTTCCTTATGCCTGTTGCATAGCACAACTTCTCAAACTCACAGTTGACACATGCAATTTCCATAAACTCTTGTTAAATTTGACCGAAGACCTGTAACATATTAGTTAAATGTTGCTGATACACGAACAAAACACAATGATACTATACATGTGAATTACCAAATATGCAACAGCAAATTTTTTAAAAGACAACACTGCACAACACTCTTGTAATAACAAGTAAGAGTGCTCTAGTCGGGAGTGCCCGACTAAGAGATACCCTGAACCACGTCCTTACATTCATTCATACTAACCAGGCAGTGTACGTACATACAAACATACTCATGCTACAAGCAGTGCGAGCAGTGCAAGCAGTCTAAGCAGTTAACTTGCTTCTTTACTGAGGTCCACACAATGGAAAGTTAAATCCTTAATAACATCTGTGTTTATTGATGTTATTGAAATATTTTGGGCACAAACTGGGCAATAAAATGTGTGACCAAACCCAATTGCAAGGTCATAACTTCAAAAATGCGTTTTTTGAACTTTTGGGGGGATCGGGGGCTGGTATCCAAAAAGTGAAATATTTGTTACATGTGTATGCTATTCAAGAATATACATGTCCAATTTAAGGCCTCTAGCTCTAATAACTTTAAAGTTATGACTCAAAAGCGCAGGTCTGAAATCGAAATTTATCGATCACTTTTGAACGGGACGAGTTATCGATAAAATGAAATAAACTTGATCTGTCCCGGCACTACGAGAACTTATATTCCAAAAATGAAGTCTAGCTCTTGAAGTCTCTGTTCATACAGACGGACGGACGGACGGACGGACGGACGGACGGACGGACGGACGGACGGACAGACAGACAGACGGACATGGCTAAATCGACTTGGCTGTTGATACTGATCAAGAATATAAATACTTTATATGGTCGGAGATGCTTCCTTATGCCTGTTACATACTTTTGCACAAAATCATAATACCCTTTTTACCCATTTTTAATGGGTTCAGGGTATAATAAATCTTCTTAAGGAAAATATTGTTCATAACAAAAGTGGTGAAAATACTAACAAAACTACCCATCAATTAACCTTTTGCAACGTGAAATTGGAACTTCGTCTTAGGCTTCACTTAGGATTGAATTTCGTTGAGAATTGAATTGAGTTTTATTATACTCTTTTCGAAAAAAATAGTAAAGGGTGTTCCATTAAGAAGGAAATATGTTAAGATAAAACCAGTGGGAAAGGATTATCTTCGGCGTGCCGAAGATTTTATGCTATTTTCGATCCTATAGGCAATTTTCACTTTCAACTACACCACAGAAATTCCATATGCTGTAATAACCCGATTTATCGCGAAACATTTTTATACTCTTTTTGAAGAAAATAGTATATTAAGTTTGTCCAGAAGTTTGTAACGCATAGAAGGAAACGTCGGAGACCCCCAAAAATTACTGCCAGTATGCTTAGAATGACAATACAAATTGATCTAGCCATGTCCGTCTGTCTGTCTGTCTGTCTGTATGTATGCAAACTAGTCCCTCAGTCTTTGAGCTATCGCGATAAGACTTTGCACAGACACTTATTATTCTAGGGGACAGCACATTGGTCGGAGCCGGCCGGATTGAACCACTATATCTTATAGCTGCCATACAACTCGAACTCGGCTTTGGCCATATATCCCATGTTTTTTAATCTATCGCGATGAAACTTTGCACTGGTATTTAATATTCAAAGAGACATCACATTGGTTGGAGCCGGCTGGATCGGATCACTATATCTTCTAGCTGCCATACAACTCGAAGTCGGTTTTGGCCATATATTCCATGTTTTGCACAGATACTTATTATTCAAAGAGACATCACATTGGCTGGAGCCGGCCGGATCGGATCACTATATCTCATAGCTGCTATACAACTGGCAATGAATTAAATATTCTTAGAACAAAAAAAAAAATTTACGCGACAAAACGATTTTGTACAGTTTATGAAATTTCAGTGGTGCAGTTAGCAGAGTGAAAATTGCCAATAGCTTCGAAAAGAGTATAAAATCTTCGGCACGCCGAAGATAATCCTTCCCCAGTTGTTTTTTTTTGTTTTAAGAATCGGTATCATATGATTTTAAATTTTTCTTTTGAAATATTTAATTCATTGCCAGTTGTATGGCAGCTATAAAATATAGTAATCCCATCCGCTGGTTCCGACCAATGCGATGTCTCTTTGAATAATAAGTAAATGTGCAAAGTTTCATCGCGATAGCTTTAAAAACATGGGAAATATGGCCAAAACCGACTTCGAGTTGTATGTCAGCTGAAATATATAGTGGTCCGATCGGGCCGGCTCCGACCAATGTGCTGTCTTTCTGGATAATAAATATCTGTGCAGAGTTTAATCGCGATAGCTCAAAAACTGACGGACTAGATCCCATACAGACAGACGGACATGGCTAGATCAAGTTGTTTTGTTTTTCTAAGCATACTGGAAGTAATTTTTGGGGGTCTCCGACGCTTCATTCTATGCGTTACAAACTTCAGCACAAACTTAATATACTATTTTCTTCGAACAAAGTATAAAGAGTCAATGTTATTGTTTGTGAATTTTTGATATCTTTTTTTTAATCTTGTGAATTGGTTCATGGCAATTATGTGTGAAAGACATCAGCCAAATGTTCGCCAAGGCTTCGGCGGCACACCTCCAACCATTGGTCCAATTTTTTTATGACATCTTTGCATAATTGCTCCTCGATCTCACCAATATGTCTTGTTATCTCGTACTTTAGCTCTTGAATTGTTGTTGACTTGCTGGCATAGACCTTGCTCTTAATATATCCCCAAGGGATGAAGTCCAAAGGCGTCAAATTGCATGATCTCGGTGGCCAATTGACTTCGCTTATTCGAGAGATACTGCGTCCAGAAAACTTCTTATTCCATACAGTCATTGTTGCATTGGCTGTGCTGCATGTGGCGCCGTCTTGTTGAAACCACATGTCATCGGTATCCAATGGGCCTCGTCGCTGAAGAAGATTTTCTGGCAAAATTCCGCATCGCTTTGTCTTTGCTCAAGCATCCAATCGGCGAACGTTCGCCGCTTCTAATGGTCAGCAGGCTTCAGTTCTTGGGTCAGTTGAATTTTGTAGGCGTGAAGAAACAAATTCTTTCGGGAAGGGTTCAATTCCTGCGCACGATGACGAACTGAGGTGTTTGGGCTTTCGGTCATATACTTACGAACTGCGTGGTGGTCTTTTCGCATCTGCCAGTTTATTGTGCTATGTGCTCGAAATGCATTTTCGTTTGAACGCCCATTTTCGAAATAGGCTTTAATTACTTTAACACGGTGCTTTTTCAATTTCTTAAATTTTGTCTTTAATAATTGAAAAGAGGAATTTCAATTCATAATATACCAATTCTTAGAAAAACAAGTAAGAGTGCTTTAGTCGGTAGTGTGTGGCTGGGAGATACCCTGAACCCAGTCCTTATATCCATTCATACTTACCTATAAATGTACATCCATACAAATACACGCATACACGGCTATAAAATGGGTAATCAACCCAAATTGCATATCTTCATAATCTTGAAAAATTGTTGTTTATCAGTTTTGGCGGGAATAGGGGGTGGTATCCAAGTAAAATATTTGTTACATGTGTATGCTATTCGAGACTATACATACCAAATTTGGTGCTTGATCTGAAATCAAAATTTATCGATAACTTTTGAACGGGACGAGATATCCTTAAAATGAATTAAACTTGGTCTGTCCCGGGACTACGAGAACTTATATTCCAAATATGAAGTCTATAATGCCTGATATTCGTGTGTTCATATAGACGGACGGACAGACAGACGGACATGGCTAGATCGATTCGGCTGTTGATACTGATCAAGATAATATATACTTTATATGGTCGGAGATGCTTCCTGTTGCATACTTTTGCGCAACTTCTCAAACTCACAGTTGACAAATGCGAATTTCCACAAGCTCTTGCTAAATTTTACCGAAGACCTGTCAAATATAAGTAAAATGTTGCTGATACACGAACAAAGCGCAATGAAACTATATGTACATGTGGATAATAGACAATAGATAAGCTTACAAAATATGCAACAGCCAATTATTTGAAAGACCGTACATGGATATCTTTATTAAAAGCGTTGTAAGAAAGAGTACAGCACTTAGGAACATCCGACATGACAATTGCCGATAACGAATTTAATATAGCATGCATTAAGAATTTTTGTTAGAGAACGATGTACTCTTCACAACACTTATGTAATAGGAAAACTGGAAACGCAGACGTCGAAAAGTACATTCCACATTAAATTAATATATACGTATTTTAAATGTAGACATAGACAACAAGAATACAGTTGCAGCCACAACAAGATTGCTCTTGTTGGTAATGCCCGACTATGTTATACGCTGAACCCAGTCGTCACATGTTTTCATATACGCACATACTGTAAGCAGCTTGCTATAAAATGTGTTATTAAACCAAATTGCATAGTCATACATTCAAAAATGCACGTTTTACACTTTAATGGATTCAGAGAATAAAAATTAAAATCCGACAAGCAACAAATGTATCTTGAGGGTGTGACCAGAAGTCCATCTTACAAATTTGGTGACTCAAGCTCTAAAACTGTGCAAGATTTTTTGTCGATCTTTAGAATGGGTGACAAGAAGACTATCTTCCAATTTTGGTGACTCTAGCTCTAAATCTGTGTAACATATACATTTTTGCGATATTTGACACGTCACACCATGTTACTTGACAGGCAGGGGCTATTTAAAGGGCAAACGAACAGAGCTAGACAATCTGCGACGCGCGGGCTTTAGACATTATTAAGAACGCAGACTTCTAGAAAGAGCATGAAGATCGAAAGTTAGAAATAATACGATTCGTAGGAGACTTGAGCAGGCGCGAAATACAAATGAAAGGCGTAGTGCTCGAATACAAGCACCCCAGATGCCAATATAAGCTTAGACAGACAGATGGACAGGCAGACAGACGGGCATGGCTAGATCAATTTGTATTGTCATTCTAAGCATACTGGCAGTAACTTTTGGGAGTCTCCGAGCTTCCTTCTATGCGTTACAAACTTCAGCACAAACTTAATATACTATTTTCTTCGAAAAGAGTATAAAAAGCAATATGTCGCGCCTGGGATTTGAACCATGTTCTCCCGTTTTCAGCGCAGCACTCTAATACTTACGCCACCAAGCAGTTTTGAAATGCGCTGACAAACTCGATTATACTGATCTTTTCTTTTGCGTTATATGTGTAATGACGAGTCGCCGCTGAGTTTCGTACCCGCGAGCTTTCGTTTTATAGCGCAACTTTACCCCTTACGACACAAGCAGTTTTGATGATCTATGACAAAATCACTTGAATAGCAGACTGTCAAAAGCTAACTTGTTTTGTTTTCCTGAATCCTGCAACTCGCGCTTGTCAGCTTACACCAAGCAATTTTAAAAATCGCAGACAAACTCGATTATACTGTTTGTTTGTTTTTTCGCGTGGCATTGTTTTTGTTCTAAGACATTGGTAGCAAATGAATTTGATTACAGTTATTTTATACTTGTAAAGCAGAATAAGAAACAAGTAAGAGTGCTCTAGTCGGGAGTTCCCGACTAGGAGATACCCTGAACCAAGTAATTACAATCACATATAATTCAAAAAGGCGTTTATACAAATTTGGGGGAAATTGGGGGGTGGCATCCAAAAAGTTAAAATAATTTTACATGTGTATGCTTTTCGAGATTATACATGCCAAATTTGATGCCTCTAGCTCTAATAACTTTTAAGTTATAGCCCAAAAACGCTAGTCTGACATTTATCGATAACTTTTGAATGGGTTGAGTTATCGATAAAATGAAATAAACTTGATCTGTCCCGGGACTACGAGAACTTGTATTCCAAATATGAAGTCTCTAGCTCTTATAGTCTCTGATATCCGCGTGTTCATACAGACAGACAGACGGACAGACACACAGACGGACATGGCTAGATCGACTCGGCTGTTGATACTGATCAAGAATATATATCCTTTATATGGTCGGAGATGGTTCCTTATGCCTGTTACATACTTTTGCAGAAAACCATAATACCCTTTTTACCCATTTTTAATGGGTTCGGGGTATAAAAATGAAAATAATTATTGGTCGCCGCTAGGAATTGAACCAGAACCTTTCGTTTGCGAGGACGCCACTTTATCCCTTACGCCTCAAGCAGTTTTGTTGATCGATGACAAAATGCCTTGAAGAGACTGTCAAAAGCTTTCTTGCGCTTGGGTTTGTTTGCTCATATGAATTGAAAACTATCAAACGACAAAACAACATATAAACAAGTAAGAGTGCTCTAGTCGGGAGTGCCCGACTACGAGATACCCTGAACCCAGTCCTTACAATCATTCATACTAATCTAAGCACACACATGCTGCAGTATAAGCAGTATAAGCAGTGCAAGCGGTTTAAGCAGTTAGCTTGCTTTTTCGCTGAGCCCCACACAATGGAAAGTTAAATCTTAAATAACTTCTATGTTTATTGTTCGATCTTATTGAAATTTTTGGGGCAAACAATTGTCAATAATATGTGTGACCAAACCAAATTGCAAGGTCGTACCTTCAAAAAACTTTTGGGGGGTTTGGGGGGTTGTATCCAAAAAGTGAAATATTTGTTACATGTGTATGCTATTCGAGATTATACATGCCAAATTTGGGGTCTCTAGCTTTTATAACTTTGAAGTTATGTCCCAAAAACGCAAGTCTGAAATCGAAATTTATCGATAACTTTTAAACGGTACGAGTTATCGATCAAATGAAATAAACTTGATCTGTCCCGGGATTAGGAGAACTTATGTTCTAAATATGAAGTCTCTAGCTCTTGTAGTCTCTGATATCCGCGTGTTCATACAGATGGACGGACAGACAGACAGACGGACATGGCTAAATCGACTCGGCTATTGATACTGATCAAGAATATTTATACTTTATATGGTCGGAGAAGCTTGCTTATGCCTGTTACATACTTTTGCACAAAACCATAATACCCTTTTTACCCATTTTTAATGGGTTCAGGGTATAAAAAAAACTAAAAACAAACAAAACAAGTAAGAGCGCTCTAGACGGGAGTGCCCGACTACGAGATACCCTGAACCCAGTCCTTACAATCATTCTACTCTACTCTAAACACACACATGCTGCAGTACAAGCATTGCAAGCGGTTTAAGCAGTTAGCTTGGTATTTCGCTGAGCCCCACACAATGGAAAGTTAAATCTTAAATAACTTCTGTGTTTATTGTCCGATCTTATTGAAATTTTTGGGGCAAGCAATTGTCGATAATATGTGTTACCAAACCAAATTCCAAGGTCGTACCTTCAAAAATGGGTTTTTTTTAACTTTTGGGGGGTTTGGGGGGTAATATCCAAAAAGTGAAATATTTGTTACATGTGTATGCTATTCGAGATTATACATGTCAAATAAGGGGCCTCTAGCTCTTATAACTTGTAAGTTATATCCAAAAAACGCTGGTCTGAAATCGAAATTTATCGATAACTTTTGAACGGGACGAGCTATCGATAAATTTTAATAAACTTGATCTGTCCCGGGATTAGGAGAACTTATGTTCCAAATATGAAGTCTCTAGCTCTTGTAGTCTCTGATATCTGTGTGTTCATACAGACGGACAGACGGACATGGCTAGATCGACTCGGCTGTTGATACTGATCAATAATATATATACTTTATATGGTCGGAGATGCTTCCTTATGCCTGTTACATACATTTGCACAAAACCATTATACCCTTTTTACCCATTTTTAATGGGTTCAGGGTATAAAAAAACTCAAAATGGCATTACCCCAAGCAACACAGATAATCCTATTATCTGAGTTGCATCTCAAACAAGTACTGGGGCAAATAAAATAAGTGCCCGTCTTCGATGGAGAAACGGAACACCTAACAGCATTCGTGAGAAGAGTGGATTATATAATGCAGTTATACCCAACCACTTATATCAGACAACACAGCGTACTCTTTGGATCAATTGAACTACAGACGACTGGAGCAGCGCAACGCGTCACACAACTAACAGCAGCTACAACCTGGGAAGAATTAAAGAACACCCATATCAAAGAATTCAAGACGCAGACCCCATTTAAAGAACTACTCCGAATATTGTACAACACTAATTCTAACGGAAGTATTCGTAAGTTTGGTGAAGCTATAAGAATATAAGTCATTTGTAATTTCAAATGAGTTAATATTAGAAGAAAAACCTTCGAACACAATCTTGTACACAAATGCTATAAACACCATCAAAAATGTAATTACAAGAAAATTACCTGACAGAATATTCATGACTCTTGCTAGATATGACATTACAACAGTATCAAAATTAAAACAAGTTGCTCAAAGAGAAGGATTGTATGAAAACAATCTTTCCGATCGTACTAAGCCCAACAACACAAACAATACCTCAAGAAATAATGATTCTCGCAGGAATAAGGGAAATGTAAATCAAAATTACTACCCAGTGGCAGGTCCTTCATATACTAACAATCATTCCAATTCACAAACCCTAATCCAATACAACCAACAATTATACAAAGAATTCAGACAAAATCTCAATCAGGGTAGAAATGATGAATTACCAATCAAATAAAACTCCTCCAAGTACCAATCCACCTGTCAAAAGACAACGCGAAAGTACTAGCGGTCAAACCAAAATGGATACAAGCGAAAATTTTCATCAAGCAGCCTCGGACGCCGAAACAGAAGAAACCTCTTCACTCGATTATTCATAAATGTCGACCATCTTAAGTGCATATTAGATTCAGGCTCCTCTATCAATTTAATGAAATCAAAGTCTCTGGACTTTCCAGTAAAACACGCCAAACGAAAGTTTAAACAATAAATGGAAATATTTGTTTAAACCAATGTATTTCCTTAGCCCCAAACAAACTTTATCCGTCACATCAAACCTTTCACATACACGAATTCTCAGCAAATTACGATGTATTATTAGGCAGGGATTATCTTGAAGCTTGCCAAGCAACAATAAATTATAAAGAAGGAATCGTAACATTAAGCGATTACCCGTTTATCATGAGATACAATCATGAAAACTTTATAAAGGGCAAGACTTGCTGATCCACCCTACATAATAGACACAGATATTGATTGCCTTGACCCACCTTTTACTGAATAGGCGGGAGGGGCCGGGGCCTCAAATATTTTTTACCAATCTTAAGAAGGGGTGACAAATTTGGTGACTCTAGCTCTAAAACTGAGGAAGATATAAATGTTCTCGATTTTTGGAGGCGGTAGGGGGCGTGGCCCCAAATATTTTCTACCTATCTTTACAGGGGGTGACAAGCTCTAAAACTGAGGAAGAAATAAATTTTCCCGATTTTTGGGGGCTCAAGGGGGCGCGGCCCGATCCGATCTCAAGAGAGTGTGACCAGAAGTCTATTTTACAAATTTGGTGACTCTAGCTCTAAAACTGTGCAAGATACAAATTTTCGCGATTTTTGGAGGCGGAAGGGGGCGTGGCCCCAAATATTTTCTACCGATCTTTACAGGGGGTGACAGGAACTATAAGTCTACCAACAAATTACGAATACCATTGCTTAACCGTTAACCTTACAAAAGTTGAAAACGCATACAATAGTTTGATGAAACAAGCCAAAGAATTCGAAACGTTATCCCAAATTCAACAGAAACAAGTGGAAAGGATTATCTTCGGCGTGCCGAAGATTTAATACTTTTTTCGAACTTTTAGACAATTTTCACTCTGCCAACTGCACTTTCATTAGCTGTAAAATTTTCTATTGAAATATTAAATTTATTTCCAGTCGTATGGCAGCTATAAGATATAGTGGTCCGATCCGGCCGGCTCCGATTAATGTGATGTATGTTTGAATAATAAGTATCTGTGCAAAGTTTCATCGCGATAGCTTTGAAAACAAGGGATCTATGGTCAAAACCGACTTCCAGTTGTGTGGCAGCTATAAGATATAGTGGTCCGATCCGGCCGGTTCCGACCAATGTGCTGTCCCTTTAAATAATAAGTCTCTGTGCAAAGTTTGATCACGATAGCTCAAAAACTGAGGGACTAGTTTGCATACATACAGACAGACAGACGGACATGGCTTGATCACTTTGTTTTGTCATTCTAAGCATACTGGCAGTAACTTTTGGGGCTCTACGACGCTTCCTTCTATGCGTTACAAACTTCAGTACAAACTTTATATACTATTTTTTTCGAAAAGAGTATAAAAAACTCGAAATAGAAAAAAATAGTTAAACGCAATAAGAGAGGTCTTATAAATTTTATGGGAACATTCTATAAATACCTATTTGGCACATCAGATCAAGAAGACAGAGCAGAATTAGAAACAAAAATTAGTCACTTATCAGAAAATAGTGTTCAAGCAAACGAATTAAACCAAATAATAGACGCAGTAAATCGAGGAATATAAGTAACTAACACTCTAAGCTTAATCAACGAAGGAGATCAGAAATTAACAATAATCACATTTAAATTACAAGAATTCACAGAATACATTGAAGACATAGAGCTAGGAATGCAATTAACAAGATTAGGTATTTTCAAGAAAAAAATTACTAAAACACAGTCCGTTATCACACGTCAATTCCGAAAAAAATTTAAACTATAATATTCATTATGGCTAAAAACAACCATAAACGAAATTTTGATATTTTCGCATATTCCTCGCGAAATCATCAACACGCCAGGTTTTTAAAATTTTCCATATCCAGATGAAAATAGAAACATTTTGACCGAAATTATACATGATAAATATTATGTGCAAAATAGCCAAGCACATACAGTAAAAAATAAAGATAAAGTTATAAATAAATGTATAACCGGTATATTAAATCAATCTACAACCGACTGTAGATATTTAAAGGCACACAAAAGTTTCGAAATAAAATACGTAGAGCCTAATATAATGTTCACTTGGAATTTACCCAAAACCATTTTAAATTAAAATTGTTTGAATGGAGAAATAATAATAGAAAATAATATTATAAAAGTATTCAATTGTTCAATCCAACTAGAAGAAATTTTAATCATTAGTACAATGTTAGATTACACACAAACAATTTATGTAAACAATAAAGTAACTAAATTCGAACCAATTTCGTACTATTAAGCAAAAGAAATCATACAAGAACAAACGAAACATTATAACACATTCAAAATTATAACTCTAACACCACTTATAATTATTATAATTACATTAATAATATATTTTAGCTATAAGTACAAAAACATACCACACAAAATAATTGTTAAATTTAAGCAACAAATAAAATCAAATATTATGCCCTCAATTCCAATATCAAACAAAAACGAAAATATTGTAACCGACCCAACACCATATCCTAAGATAATCGCCTGGGGACAGGTTAAATTTTAAGGATGGGGAAGTGACATATGTATTGCACCTAATACCTATTATGTACTCGCACCCAAATTATGATATCATGTAATAAGATACCACTGGGGGAAATAACAATTCAAGCGCTCGCACGTTCACATAGTTATTGTAAACACACGCTTGAATCGCTATTTCTATCAAAGGGTAAATTCTGTCGACGTCGCATAAGTCCAGGCTGATGTACGACACCCTAAATCTTTCGTCATAATTTTAAGAGAGATATCCATCTGATCTCTGATTACATAAGAGCAGAAAGCTCAATCTCTTAAAAGTATAATCTTTCAAAAGCTCATCAGCAAAGATTTATTAAGCGCCCAACATCACTTTATTCTTTAGTCGAGATTAGCATAACACCTGAAAGTAGGCATCTACTTAATATGCAAGTACCGCCCTCAGTCGGCCGTTCACTCAGACGCGACATATGTTTGCGACATCTGTTGTTTGATTTATTTTGGTATTCGAATTGTTTAGTGACTGTCAACTGTTTTCCGGCAGCATTTTAGCTATAAGTACAAAAACATACCACACAAAATAATTGTTAAATTTTAGAAACAAATAGAAACAATCAAATATTATGCTCTCAATTCCAATATCAAACCAAAACGAAAATATTGTAATCGACCCAACACTACATCCTAAGATAATCGCCTGAGGAGAGGCTAAATTTTTATGGAAGGGGAAGTGACATATGTATGCATAACACCTGAAAGTAGGCATCTACTTAATATGCAAGTACCGCCCTCTGTCGGCCGTTCACTCAGACGCGACATATGTTGTTTGCGACATCTGTTGTTTGATTTATTTTGGTACTCGAATTGTTTAGTGACTGTCAACTGTTTTCCGGCAGCATTTTAGCTATAAGTACAAAAACATACCACACAAAATAATTGTTAAATTTAAGAAACAAATAGAAACAATCAAATATTATGCCCTCAATTCCAATATCAAACCAAAACGAAAATATTGTAATCGACCCAACTTTACATTTTAAGATAATCGCCTGAGGACAGGCTAAATTTGTATGGATGGGGAAGTGACATATGTATACACCCAATACCTATTATATATTCGCGTTTGCATCGATATTTCTACCAAAGGGTCTATTCGGTCGACCTGGCATAAATCCAGGCTGATGAAAGACACCCTAAGTCTTTCGTCATAATTGCAAGAGAGAGATCCATCAGATCTTTGTTTACATAAGAGCAGCAAGGTCAATCTCGTAAAAGTCCAATCTTTGAAAAGCTCATCAGCAAAGATTTATTAAGCGCCCAACATCACTTTATTCTTCAGTCGAGATTGCCAACCGAAACTCTGATGTTCATATATACGAGTTTATAATAAAAATAACATATTTTTGTTTTGAACACGTAATAATATATATGAATAATTATGTTATGGCTTACATATGTTTATTTCACGCATATTCATATGCGTCATAATAGATCACGCCTTATTCTCTCAAAATTGCTTAAATAAACAAAAAAAATTAGAAAAAACATGGAAGAGTGCTCTAGTCGGGAGTGCCCGACTACGAGATGCCCTGAACCCAGTCCTTACATTCATTCATACAAACCTATCCAGTGTACATACATGCAACCACACACATGCTGCAAGCAGTTAAAGCAGTTAGCTTGCTTCTTCATTGAACCCTACACTATGGAAAGTGAAATCTTAAATAACTTCTGTGTTTATTGTCCGATCTTATTGAAATTTTTGGGGTAAACAATTGTCAATAGTATGTGTGACCAAATCAAATTTCAAGGGCGTATCTTTTTATACCCTGAACCCATTAAAAATGGGTAAAAAGGGTATTATGGTTTTGTGCAAAAGTATGTAACAGGCATAAGGAAGCATCTCCGACTATATAAAGTATATATATTCTTGATTAGTATCAACAGCCGAGTCGATTTAGCCATGTCCGTCTGTCTGTCTGTATGATCACACAGTACCAGAGACTACAAGAGCTAGAGACTTCATATTTGGAACATAAATTCTCCTAATCCCAGGACAGATCAAGTTTATTTCATTTGATCGATAACTCGTACCGTTTAAAAGTTATCGATAAATTTGACTTCAGACTAGAGTTTTTGGGACATAACTTCAAAGTTATAAGAGCTAGAGGCCCCAAATTTGGCATGTATAATCTCGAATAGCATACACATGTAGCAAATAGTTCACCCCAAAAAGTTCAAAAAACGCTTTTTTGAAGGTACGACTTTGCAATTTGGTTTAGTCACACATATTATCGACAATTGCTTGCCCCAAAAATTTCAATAAGATCGGACAATAAACACAGAAGTTATTTAAAATTTAACTTTCCATTGTGTGGGGCTCAGTGAAAAAGCAAGCTAACTGCTTAAGCCGCTTGCACTGCTTGTACTGCTTGTACTGCAGCATGTGTGTGTTTAGATTAGTATGAATGATTGTAAGGACTGGTTCAGGGTATCTCGTAGTCGGGCACTCCCGACTTACTTGTTTTACATTTGGGGGTATTGGGGGGTGGTAGGCAAAAAATAAATATTTGTTACATGTGTATGCTACTCGAGATTATACATGCCATTTGGGGGCTCTAGCTCTTATAACTTTGAAGTTATGTCCCAAAAGCGATAGTCTGAAATCTAAATTTATCGATAACTTTTGAACGGGACGAATTGTCGATAAAATAAAGTAAACTGGATCTGTCCCGGGATTACGAGAACTTATATTCCAAATATAAAGTCTCTAGCTCTTATAGAGTCTGATATCTGTGTGTTCATACAGACAGACAGACGGTCAGACGGACAAACAGACGGACACGGCTAGATCGACTTTGCTGTTGAAACTGATCAATAATATATATACTTTATATGGTCGGAGATGCTTTCTTCTGCCTGTTACATACATTTGCACAACTTCATTATACCCTTTTTACCCATTTTTAATGGGTTCAGGGTATAAAAACAATTGGGGAAAGATTATCTTCGGCGTACCGAAGATTTTATACTCTTTTCGAAACTCTTTTTATCGCGTGGCATTTGTTTTATTGCTCTAAGAAGTGGCATCAAATGAATTTAAATATTTCCCTTAAATCATTGAGTTCAAGCTATTTGATATATATTTGAAAAAAAAAACAAGAAGGGAAGGATTATCTTCGGCGTGCCGAAGATTTTATACTCTTTTCGATCCGTTAGGCAATTTTCACTCTGCCAACTGCATATGCAGTAAAAAATCGTTTTGTCACGTAAAATTTTTATATTTTTTTTCTAAGAATATTTAATTTATTGCCTGTTGTATTGCAGGTATAAGACATTGTGATCCGATCGGGCTGGCTCATACCAATGTGATGTCTCTTTTAATAATAAGTATCAGTGAAAAGTTTCATCGCGATAGATTCAAAAACTTGGGATATATGGCCAAAACCGACTTTGAGGTGTATGGCAGCTATAAGATATAGTGGTCCGATCGGGCCGGCACCGACCAATGTACTGTTTATTTGACTAATAAGTATATGTACAAAGTTTTATCACGATAGCTTTGAAAACATGGGCTTTATGACCACAACCGACTTCAAGTTGTATGGCAGCTATAAGATATAGTGTCCGGCCGGCTCCGACCAATGTGCTGTCCCCTTGAATAATTAGTGTCTGTGCAAAGTTGCATCGCGATAGCTCAAAAACTGAGGGACTAGTTTGCATACATACAGACAGACGGACATGGCTAGATCAATTTGTTTTGTTTTTCTAAGCATACTGGCAGTAACTTTTGGGGGTCTCCGATGCTTCCTTCTATGCGTTACAAACTTCAGCACAAACTTTATATACTATTTTCTTCGAAAAGAGTATAATTAAATAATCAGCGAGTTAACTGTTGGCAATGGCAAAATATAAATAGTACTATAATATTTATAAGTTGCAATTAAACAATCAAACATACTGCGTTTCCGATTTATTTTCTTTGTGAAGCCGACTTCTTCATTGATTGATCATCTGACAGCATAAGAGACAATTTGAACATATCGTTTTATCGCATGTTTATTTTTGATGCCTTTGTATTTCTCTCCCAAAGGACAGCAAGTAAAACTAAACCGTTCTAATGAGAGGCGATAGCGATTCATATCTTAGGCCATTTTATGGGTTCAATGGTGTTGTAAGTTTGGCATGTATTTAAAGTTGTTGCATTTTCAATGTTATCTTTCACGTTTGCTAAGAAAAATGTTAAACTAGTTTCCTGACATTATTGTTGGGCAGATAGACGGGTGTGTCTCTTTGGACCGATATTAGGCTTCTAAGCGGGTGTTCCATTAAGAAGGAAATATCGGTATCAGAGTATAAAAAGTCAGTGTTATTGCTTGTAAATTTTTCAAATCTTGTGGAACGGTTCATGGCAATTATGTGTGAAAGATAATATCATGCCAATTATGTGTCGCCAAGGCTTCGGCGGCATCACCTCCAAATTTTTTATGACATCTCTGCATAATTTCTCCTTGATCGTGACCAATATATCTTTTTATCTCGAACTTTAGCTCTTGAATTGCTGTTGGCTTGTTGGCTTATACATTGCAGTCTAAGATATCCCCAAAGGAAGTAGTCCAAAGGTGTCAAATTGCATGATCTCGGTGGCCAATTGACTTCGCTGATTCGAGAGATACTGCGCCCAGGAAACTTCTTATTCCTTACAGTCATTGTTGCATTGGCTGTGTGGCATGTGGCGCCTTCTTGTTGAAACCACATGTCATCGGTATCCAATGGGCCTCGTCGCTGAAGAAGATTTTCTGGAAAATTTTCGCATAGGTTTGTCTTTGCTTATGAATTCAATCGGCGAACGTTTGGCGCTTTTAATGGTCAGCAGGCTTCAGTTCTTGTGTCAATTGAATTTATTAGGTGTGAAGAGACAAATCCTTCCTCAAAATTCAATGTAAGATGGTCGTGGAGAGGTTTCATTCCTGCGCATGATGACGAACTTAGGTATTTGGGCTTTTGACAACATTCTCATGAACTGCAGCAATGTTTTCATCTGAACAGCGTGTCCGACGGCGTGGTGGTCTTTTCACATCTGCTACCGACCCAGTTTACTGGAATTTTTCACAAGTTTTGCTATTGCACTCGCACAACGACGATTATGCGCACCGAAGAAGTCGCGAAGTGCTCGAAATGCATTTTAGTTTGAACGCCCATTTTCGTAAAAGGTTTCAATTACTTTAACACGGGGCTTTCTTTAAATTTCTTAAATTTGGTCTATATTTCAAAAGAAAAATTTAATTTCATATTATACCAATTCTTAGAAAAACAAGTAAGAGTGCTTTAGTCGGTAGTGTGCGACTGGGAGATACCCTGAACCCAGTCCTTATATCCATTCATACTTACCTATAAATGTACATCCATAAAAACACACACATACTACAAGCTGTGCAAGCAGTTTAAACATTCACCACATGCAACAAGGTTCATTTTTAAGTTATTTACAACCTTTAAAAATCCATTTGGGTTTTTTTCAAGTGCACAAATTTTGTGTTGCCCAAATTTCCCTTAAAAGGTTTTATGGCACCTTACGGCCAGGATTTCGCACATGCGCCGGCATTCTATCATTCATACATGTGCTGGTATGCAAGTGCAAGTGCCCGAATTGAGTTTCATACTTCAATGATTGACTACAGGTACCAAAGGGTATCCAAAAAGTGAAATACTTGTTACATACTTGTTATTCGGCTGTTGATACTGATCAAGAAAATATATTTCCTTATATGGTCGGAGACGCTTCCTTATGCCCGTTGCATAGCACAACTTCTCAAACTCACAGTTGACACATGCAATTTCCATAAACACTTGCTAAATTTGACCGCAGACCTGTAAAATATGATACTATACATGTGAATTACCAAATATGCAACAGCAAATTTTTTAAAAGACCACTCTGCACAACACTTTTGTAATAAGAAAGCAGGAACCGCTGACATCGAAAAAGTACATTGCAAGTCATACGGAAATTACCTACTTTAAAATGAGTATCCACCGAAAAATATAACGATCAGGTCAAACAGAAATAATTATTTTAAAATGTAAGCTGCATGGAGGACTAAAAATATATTGTTTTTAAATGTTAATTCGTTTGGTAAAACTTCTAGTCTAAGTTTAGTAGCGACAAAAGTTAGGCGGAAGTCAAGTTTGTAATAACTTTAGCTTCAATTGACAATATGACGTCCGACGAAGCACACGTAATAAAAATAAATCTTCTTAAGGAAAATATTGTTCATAAAGTACTAACAAAACTGAAATTACTAACAAAACTACCCATCAATTAACTATTTGTAACGTGAAATTGGAACTTCGTCTTGGGCCTTCAGTTAGGATCGAATTTTCGTTGAAAATTGAATTGAGTTTTATTATACTCTTCTTGAATAAAAATAGTAAAGGGTGTTCCATTAAGAAGGAAATATGTTAAGATAAAACAAGTGGGAAAGGATTATCTTCGGCGTGCCGAAGATTTTATACTATTTTTGAACCTTTAGGCAATTTTCACTTTGCCAACTGCACCACAGAAATTCCATATGCTGTAATAACCCATTTTATCGCGTAACATTTATTTTCTTTGTTTTAAGAATCGGTATCATATGATTTTAAATTTTTCTTTTGAAATATTTAATTCATGGCCAGTTGTATGGCAGCTATAAAATATAGTGATCCGATCCGCTGGCTCCGACCAATGCGATGTCTCTTTGTATAATAAATAACTGTGCAAAGTTTCATCGCGATAGCTTTAAAAACATGGGATATATGGCCAAAACCGACTTCGAGTTGTGTGTCAGCTGATATATATAGTGGTCCGATCGGGCCGACTCCGACCAATGTGCTGTCTTTCTGGATAATAAATATCTGTGCAGAGTTTAATCGCGATAGCTCAAAAAACTGACGGACTAGATCCTATACAGACAGACGGTCATGGCTAGATCAATTTGTTTTGTCATTCTAAGCTTAATGGCAGTTATTCCGACGTCTCCGACGCTTCATTCAATGCGTTACAAACTTCAGCACAAACTTAAAATACTATTTTCTTCGAACAAAGTATAAAATTTCAATGTTATTGTTTGTAAATTTTTGATATCTTTATTTAATCTTGTGAATTGGTTCATGGCAATTATGTGTGAAAGATATCAGCCAAATGTTCGCCATGGCCTCGGCGGCACTCCTCTAACCATTGGTCCAATTTTTTTATGACATCTCTGCATAATTGCTCCTCGATCTCACCAATATGTCTTGTTATCTCGTACTTTAGCTCTTGAATTGTTGTTGACTTGCTGGCATAGACCTTGCTCTTAATATATCCCCAGGGATGAAGTCCAAAGGCGTCAAATTGCATGATCTCGGTGGCCAATTGACTTCGCTTATTCGAGAGATACTGCGTCCAGGAAACTTCTTATTCCATACAGTCATTGTTGCATTGGCTGTGCTGCATGTGGCGCCGTCTTGTTGAAACCACATGTCATCGGTATCCAATGGGCCTCGTCGCTGAAGAAGATTTTCTGGCAAAATTCCGCATCGCTTTGTCTTTGCTCAAGCATCCAATCGGCGAACGTTCGCCGCTTCTAATGGTCAGCAGGCTTCAGTTCTTGGGTCAGTTGAATTTTGTAGGCGTGAAGAAACAAATTCTTTCGGGAAGGGTTCAATTCCTGCGCACGATGACGAACTGAGGTGTTTGGGCTTTCGGTCATATACTTACGAACTGCGTGGTGGTCTTTTCGCATCTGCCAGTTTATTGGAATTTTTCACAATTTTTGCTATTGCACTCTCACTAGGACGATTATGCGCACCGAAGAAGTCGCGATGTGCTCGAAATGCATTTTCGTTTGAACGCCCATTTTCGAAATAGGCTTTAATTACTTTAACACGGTGCTTTTTTCAATTTCTTAAATTTTGTCTTTAATAATTGAAAAGAGGAATTTCAATTCATAATATACCAATTCTTAGAAAAACAAGTAAGAGTGCTTTAGTCGGTAGTGTGTGACTGGGAGATACCCTGAACCCAGTCCTTATATCCATTCATACTTACCTATAAATGTACATCCATACAAATACACGCATACACGGCTATAAAATGGGTAATCAACCCAAATTGCATATCTTCATAATCTTGAAAAATTGTTGTTTATCAGTTTTGGCGGGAATAGGGGGTGGTATCCAAGTAAAATATTTGTTACATGTGTATGCTATTCGAGACTATACATACCAAATTTGGTGCTTGATCTGAAATCAAAATTTATCGATAACTTTTGAACGGGACGAGATATCCTTAAAATGAATTAAACTTGGTCTGTCCCGGGACTACGAGAACTTATATTCCAAATATGAAGTCTATAATGCCTGATATTCGTGTGTTCATATAGACGGACGGACAGACAGACGGACATGGCTAGATCGATTCGGCTGTTGATACTGATCAAGATAATATATACTTTATATGGTCGGAGATGCTTCCTGTTGCATACTTTTGCGCAACTTCTCAAACTCACAGTTGACAAATGCGAATTTCCACAAGCTCTTGCTAAATTTTACCGAAGACCTGTCAAATATAAGTAAAATGTTGCTGATACACGAACAAAGCGCAATGAAACTATATGTACATGTGGATAATAGACAATAGATAAGCTTACAAAATATGCAACAGCCAATTATTTGAAAGACCGTACATGGATATCTTTATTAAAAGCGTTGTAAGAAAGAGTACAGCACTTAGGAACATCCGACATGACAATTGCCGATAACGAATTTAATATAGCATGCATTAAGAATTTTTGTTAGAGAACGATGTACTCTTCACAACACTTATGTAATAGGAAAACTGGAAACGCAGACGTCGAAAAAGTACATTCCACATTAAATTAACACATACGTATTTTTAATGCAAACATAGATAACATGATTGCTCTTGTCGGGAATGCCTGACTAGGTGATACCCTGATGATCAAGAATTTTAAAATATAATATTAATCAAACAGAAAATACAGGCCTATCAAAGATTGCAAGCAATACGGAAACTACCTACTTTAAACTGATTATCCACCGAAAAATTTATATAACGATCAGGTCAAACAGAAATACCAATTTGAAAATGTAAGCTTCATGGGGGACTAAAAGTATATTGTTTTTAAATGATAATTCGATTTGCGAAACTTTCGCGTGAAAAAATTTTGTTAAATCTTATTGTGGCATTTCATATATATAAATGCCCATCTAAGCTCAGTCTAAATTGAGCATAAAAAAAAGTTAGTCGGAAGTCAAGCTTGTAATAACTTTAGCTTCAATTGACAATAGGACGGGCGACGAAGCACACGTAATCAAACAAGTAAGAGTGCTCTAGTCGGGAGTGCCCGACTACGGATACCCTGAACCCAGTCCTTACAATCATTCATATTAATCTAAACACACACATGCTGCAGTACAAGCAGTACAAGCAGTACAAGGAGTGCAAGCGGTCTAAGCAGTTAGCTTGCTTTTCGCTGAGCCCCACACAATGGAAATTAAATCTTGAATAACTTCTGTGTTTATGGTCCGATCTTATTGAAATTTTTGGGGCAAACAATTGTCAATAATATGTGTGACCAAACCAAATTGCAAGGTCGTACCCTTAAAAATGCGTTTTTTGAACCTTTGGGGGGTTTGGGGGTGGTATCCAGAAAGTGAAAAATTTGTTACATGTGTATGCTATTCGAGATTATACATACCAAATTTGGGGCCTCTAGCTCTTATAACTTTGAAGTTATGTCCCAAAAACGCAAGTCTGAAATCGAAATTTATCGATAACTTTTAAACGGTAAGAGTTATCGATAAAATTAAATAAACTTGATCTGTCCCGGGATTAGGAGAACTTATGTTCCAAATATGAAGTCTCTAGCTCTTGTAGTCTCTGATATCTGTGTGTTCATACAGACAGACAGACGGACATGGCTGGATCGACTCGGCTGTTGATACTGATCAATAATATATATACTTTATATGGTCGGAGATGCTTTCTTATGCCTGTTACATACTTTTGCACAACTTCATTATACCCTTTTTACCCATTTTTAATGGGTTCAGGGTATAAATATATCTTATTTTACGCATATTCATATGCGTCATAATAGATCACGCCTTATTCTCTCGAATTTGCTTAAATTAACAAATAAATTAGAAAAAAACAAGTAAGAGTGCTCTAGTCGGGAGTGCCCGACTACGAGATACCCTGAACCCCGTCCTTACAATCATTCATCCTAATCTAAACACACATATGCTGCACTACAAGCAGTACAAGCAGTGCAAGCGGTTAGCTTGCTTTTTCGCTGAGCCCCACACAATGGAAAGTTATATCTTAAATAGCTTCTGTGTTTATTGTCCGATCTTATTGAAATTTTTGGGGCAAGCAATTGTCGATAATATGTGTGACCAAACCAAATTGCAAAGTCGTACCTTCAAAAAAGCGTTTTTTGAACTTTTTGGGGTGAACTATTTGCTACATGTGTATGCTATTCGAGATTATACATGCCGAATTTGGGGCCTCTAGCTCTTATGACTTTGAAGTTATGTCCCAAAAACGCAAGTCTGAAATCGAAATTTATCGATAACTTTTAAACTGTTCGAGTTATCGATAAAATGAAATAAACTTGATCCGTCCTGGGATTAGGAGAACTTATGTTCCAAATATGAAGTCTCTAGCTCTTGTAGTCTCTGATATCTGTGTGCTCATACAGACAGACAGACGGACATGGCTAGATCGACTCGGCTGTTGATACTGATCAATAATATATATACTTTATATGGTCGGAGATGCTTCCTTATGCTGTTACATACTTTTGCTCAAAACCATAATACCCTTTTTACCCATTTTTAATGGGTTCAGGGTATAAAAACAACTGGGGAAATATTATCTTCGGAGTACCGAAGATTTTATACTCTTTTCGAAATTTTTTTTTTTTTGTCCTTAGAATTGGTATTTTTTGATTTAAAGTTTTCTTCTGAAATATTAAATCTAATCTGTTATTTATTTAAAAAGAATTAGAAAAAAATTTTAAACATGTGATGTTCTTTCAAAATATTTATTTACCTCAATTGATTTTAAATTTTAAACATTGATGAGTTATAATGATGTTCAAAGTACAAGGAAATGGAAGGTGAAAGCTTTCAAGAGATCGGATATATAATATCTTCTTCGAAAAAAGTATAAAAATAGTATCCTGAACATGTGCTGTAAATTTCTTATGTAAAACCGGGCGCTAAGTCCGGAAAATTCATACAAACAAAATTTTAAGGTTATTGATTGAATATTTTACTACTTTTCTAAGAATCGGATAGTTTTAAGAAGTCGGTCGACGCTCACTAACGATGAACTCATAGCCGCCCCTAAATATGGCGTGTAATAAAAAAATACCAAAAACGAAAATTCTCAAGGACAAAAACCTTTGCTAATAATACTACAAGAACTCGAAACGAGTCGTGTTAGTAGAAAAAAAAGGTTTATTATAATGCAAAATTCCCCGTTTGGTATTAATTAACGCCAAAGCAAATATCCCTATTCAAAACTGACAAATGACTTGAAAATAAATAATTATACTTTGATACCGAAGGTACTCATAGTAAATTGGTTTTGTCGGATGTCCGTCAGGCTTTGTCTGTCTGGATGAACGCACGTATTTCCGAAACTATATTAGATGACTCTTAAAATCTTTTGTGTTATGATTATAGCTATCTGCTTCAGATCAAGTTTGTTTCAAATTTATGCCACGCCCGGGAGGCTGGAAAATCGATAGCATGTCGATACACCTCAAATCACAAATCGATTAAACGTGAATATCTCTCACAATTTTGAAGCTAGAGTAATGAAATTTGGTAGGTATATTGCTGGCGACCTCCCGAAAAAATTGGATGCTAGGTTTATCGGCCACGCCCATTATTACGCCCACCAGCCCCCCCTTCAAAATTAATTCGAAATGCTTATATCTCCCGCAGTTTTAGAGCTAAGGTCACCATATTTGGAATATATATTACTGGTTACGTCCTCTACAGATCACAAAATTCCGACCACGCCCACTTTCGTCCCCGTAATCGCGAAAATCGATATGCATGAATGCACAATTCGATAACAAGTGTATATTTCCTGCAATTTTGAAGCTAGAGTCCACAAATTTGGAATTTTCACTAGGGCTGACCAGCCCAAAAGATTGCGTCCTGGATTTTCCGGCCACGCCCACTAGAACGCCCCCCAGCCACCCCACCCCTACGAAACACGGAAGCCTATATCTTGCACAGTTTAAGAGCTAGGGCCACCAAACTTTGACTTCTGGCCAAGTCCTCTAAAGATCGCTAAAATTTATATCTTCCACAGGTTTAGAGCTAAGATCACCAAATTTGGAAAATAAACTTCTGGTCACCCCCTCTTAAGATCAGTATAAAAACTTTGGGGCCTTGCCCCTAAGAAATGATACCGAATGAATCTAAATCTTTCTTTTGAAAGATATAGTTGGTCCGATCCGACCGGCAATGACCAATGTGCTGTCCCTTTGAATAATAAGTCTCTGTGCAAAGTTTTATCACGATAGCTCAAAAACTGAGGGACTAGTTTGCATACATACAGACAGACAGACACATAGACAGACAGACGGACGGCCTGACGGACATCCGACAAAACCAATATACTATGAGTACCTTCGGTATCAGAGTATAAAAAGTCAGTGTTATTGTTTGTAAATTTTTGATATCTTTATTTAATCTTGTGAATTGGTTCATGGCAATTATGTGTCAAAGATGATATCGGCCAAATGGTTGCCAAGGCTTCGGCGGCACACCTCCAACCATTGATCAAATTTTTTGATTATAATTGCTCCTCGACGTCACCAATATGTCTTGTTATCTCGTCCTTTAGCTCTTGAATTTTTGTGGGCTTGTTGGCAAAGACCTTGCTCTTAAGATATCCCCAAAGGAAGAAGTCCAAAGGCGTCAAATCCCAGGAAACTTCTTATTCCATACAGTCATTGTTGCATTGACTGTGTGGCATGTGGCGCCGTCTTGTTGAAACCACATGTCATCGGTATCCAATGGGCCTCGTCGCTGAAGAAGATTTTCTGGTAAAATTTCGCATCGGTTTGTCTTTGCTCATTCATTCAATCGGCGAACGTTTGGCGCTTTTAATGGTCAGCAGGCTTCAGTTCTTGTGTCAATTGAATTTATTAGATGTGAGGAGACAAATCCTTCCTCAAAATTCAATGTAAGATGGTCGTGGAGAGGTTTATTTCATGATGATATTGCATGATGACGAACTGGGGTGTTTGGGCATTCGACTACATTCTTACGAACTGCAGCAATATTTTCATCTGAGCAGCGTGTCCGACGGCGTGGTGGTCTTTTCGCATCTGCTACCGACCCAGTTTGTTGGAAATTCTTCAATTTTTGCTATTGAACTCTCACTAGGACGATTATGCGCATTATGTTTGAACGATTATGTTTGAAAGCCCATTTTCGTGATAGGTTTCAATTACTTTAAAACGGGGCTTTATTTAAATTTCTCAAATTTAAAAGAAAAATTTAAATTCATATACCAATTCTTAGAAGAACAAGAGTGCTCTAGTCAGGAGTGCCCGACTAGGACATACCCTGAGACCAGTCCTTACATCCATTCATACTCACCAATCAATGCACATCCATACAAACACACACATTTTGCAAGCAATGCAAGCTGTTTAAGCAGGCTAACTCCTTCTCAAGGCCAAAAACACTAGACTGAAATTAAAATTTATCGATTACTTTTGAACGGGTCGATTTATCGATAATATTAAATGGATATGGCTCGATATCGACTCGGCTGTTGATACTGATCAAGAATATATTACTTTTCCTTATGCCTGTTATATACTTTTGCACAAAACCATTATGCCTTTTTTACACATTTTTAATGGGTTTAGGGTATAAAAATGATGAGGTTATACGTTTAACTGGAAGTGGGTTGCATAGAAAGTAGGTTACGTCGCTGACTCAGGCTAATGCGACATATAAGCCGCATTTTGTAGAAGGATTTACGCTAAGGGTTAATGAAGATGATGCGTGTAGACAACTGAATGGACCTAAGAGACAATTTGGTGGCATTGTGTCTGAATTCGACCGCATGAGGGATATTCGCGAAATGATGCGACGGCCAATCGAGAGTGTGCAAAAATTTGTCCATGCAACGCGTAGGCTGCGAATGAAATAAGAATCTTTAAAAAGGTGCTCATAGAAGAAATGGCTGAAGGTTTCGATCGTTTATGTTCAAGAGCTGGCTTCAGCAAGATCGCGCAGGATCATCCAAGATAGGAGGAGGAGAATGCATTAGTCGTGGAGATGACTTGCTGAAACTGCGGGCAATTAAAACATATATTTAGGGAAAGAGACAGCTTCTGTGGAAAGCCATGAGTCTACTGTCTAACCTTTCCAAATTGCGCGGAAAACACAATAATGAGCACGACCCGAACAGACAACGCCCACTCGCAGATGGGGCCTATGCAGAGAAATTAGAAAAGGATATAACTAATAATTTTAATAGCATACGGTTGTATGCTGGAATTAGGAATTTGTCATATGTGAGGGAACTATTCAGATGCCCAAACCAGAATAATTCGCGATTACGGGTTGCTGGTCTGCGTGTAGAGTTGCAGCAAAAATTACCCACGTGTATTCGCAGTCATTTACATACTTAGCGAGTCCGTGCGAGGCCTGCTAGATTCAGGCGGTACACACACCACGCTAGGTCGAAGTTGTCCGCAGAGAAAATGGGTATAGAGGCTTGCCAGTATAATGAAGGTAGCCATCGGCAAAGATCACTTAACTGTACGCCGAGTAGAATTGCCAGCCGAATATAAGGGCAAAATTAAAAGGATCACATTTCTGTTATGCCGTATCTTGGGTAAGAGATTTACTAGGGGATGGATTTTCGACTGGCATCTGCATTGGCTCCTGAGGTGGCTGTATTACTGGCTGAGCTTGTCGATAGAGGTACGCAACTACATCCGACTGAGTACAATCTGCAAGGAGTCGAGATAGCAAAATCATCGGATCGCTTAATATAACAAGTAAGAGTGCTCTAGTCGGGAGTGCCCGACTACGAGATACCCTGAACCCAGTCCTTACAATCATTCGTACTACTCTAAACTCACACATGCTGCAGTACAAGCAGTACAAGCAGTGCAAGCGGTTTAAGCAGTTAGCTTGCTCTTTCGCTGAGCCCCACGCAATGGAAAGTTAAATCCTAAATAACTTCTGTGTTTATTGTCCGATCATATTGAAATTTTTGGGGCAAACAATTGTCGATAATAAGTGTTACCAAACCAAATTGCAAGGTCGTACCTTCAAAAATGGGTTTTTTTAACTTTTGGGGGGTTTGGGGGTGGTATCCAAAAAGTGAAATATTTGTTACATGTGTATGCTATTCGAGATTATACATGTCAAATTAGGGGCCTCTAGCTCTTATAACTTGTAAGTTATATCCAAAAAACGCTGGTCTGAAATCGAAATTTATCGATAACTTTTGAACGGGACGAGCTATCGATAAATTTTAATAAACTTGATCTGTCCCGGATTAGGGAGAACTTATGTTCCAAATATGAAGTCTCTAGCTCTTGTAGTCTCTGATATCTGTGTGTTCATACAGACGGACAGACGGACAGACAGACGGACATGGCTAGATCGACTCGGCTGTTGATACTGATCAATAATATATATACTTTATATGGTCGGAGATGCTTCCTTATGCCTGTTACATACTTTTGCACAACTTCATTATACCCTTTTTACCCATTTTTAATGGGTTCAGGGTATAAAAAGAAAGTGGTCATAGAGCGACCGTTCAAAAAATTCAATATTGATTTATTGGGCAAATATCCGCGATCAAAGAACAGGCAGGCGTGGATATTCATTTTATTACCAATTCCTCGAAATTAAAATTCCTAAAAACTATAAAGTCACGCACAGCAAGCGAAGTGGATAGATTCCTCATTATTTTATAAGTTTGGGGTGCCAGAGATTATCCACTCGGACAACAGTGCGCAGTTCATTCAAAACCTTTCATAAACCGGGTGTTCATTATTCGGAGAGCAACGCGGCTTAGTCGATGCTCAACGTGATTCGAAATAGAATCGGTCATCATTCTTTGGGCAGAAAATGTATGTGCATGGATCATGCTATAATTGGCGAAATGTCTACGATCAATCGGCGAGCATGGGGTGTCCCTATTGAAGGCTCAAGACAAGCGACAATTGATACAGGAAAGATTCAGACCCAATTGTATCACGAGTACGAGCGTAGCAGCTTGAGGTGCAAACGCGAGCACGAAGCTAAGCCTGGACAAGAGGTTATTGCCAAGTTTGTGCCCAACAAAATTTGAATAAGATGGGGTAATAAACACAGAAGTAATTTAATACGTAACTTTCCATTAGTGAAGAAACAAGCTAACTGCTTAAATTGCTTGTACTGCAATTTTTTGGGCATACAATTGGCAATAAAATGTGTGACCAAACCAAATTGCAAGATTATAACTTCAAAAATGGGTTTGAATATTTGGGGGGATATAAAAAGTGAAAAATTTGTTACATGTGTATGCTATTCGAGAATATACATGTCAAATTTGGGGCCTCTAGCTCTTATAACTTTTAAGTTATGGCCCAAAAAAGCTAGTCTGAAATCGAAACTTACCGATAAATTTTGAAAAAGTCGGGTTATCGAAAAAATGAAACAAACTCTATTTGTCCCGGGACAACGAGAACTTATATTCCAAAAATGTTGTAGTCTCTGATATCCGCGTTCATACAGACGGACAGACAGGCGGATAGACAGACAGACGGACATGGCTAGATCGACTCGGCTTTATATACTGATCAAGAATATATACTTTATATGTTCGGAGATGCTTCCGTATGAATGTTACAGACATTTGCACAAACCATTTTACCATTATACCCTTTTTACCCATTTTTAATGGGTTCAGGGTATAAAAATCTGGTTTGTGATAGTGCTTGACACCAGTTTTTATTCACAGTCTGGCCCGGAAGAGTGTCTAAAGCATTCGAGAAGTTATTTGTTTCCGTAGAAAAGCGCATGGGATCACGTTAAATATTACCTTTCGTATAAGCAGCAGTGCTAGAAAAAAACATGTGGGGAAGGATTATCTTCGGCGTGCCGCAAATTTTATACTATTTTCGAACCATTAGGCAATTTTCACGTTGCCAACTGCACCACTGAAATTCCATATGCTGTAATAACCCGTTTTATTGCGTAACATTTATTTTTTTTGTTTTAAGAATCGGTATATGATTTTAAATTTTCTTTTGAAATATTTAGTTCATGGCCAGTTGTATGGCAGCTATGAAATATAGGGATCCGATCCGCTGGCTCCGACCAATGCTATAACTCTTTGTATAATAAGTAACTGTGCAAAGTTTCATCGCGATAGCTTTAAAAACATGGGATATATGGCCAAAACCGACTTCGAGTTGTATGTCAGCTAAAATATATAGTGGTCCGATCAGGCCGGCTCCGACCAATGTGATGTCTTTCTGGATAATAAATATCTGTGCAGAGTTTAATCGCGATAGCTCAAAAACGGACAGACTAGACCCCATACATACAGACAGACGGACATGGCTAGATTAATTTCTTTTGTCATTCTAAGCATACTGGCAGCAATTTTTGGGGGTCTCCGACGCTTCATTCTATGCGTTACAAACTTCAGCACAAACTTAATATACTATTTTCTTCGAAAAAAGTATAAAATTTCAATGTTATTGTTTGTAAATTTTTGATATCTTTATTTAATCTTGTGAATTGGTTCATGGCAATTATGTGTGAAAGATTTCAGTCAAATGTTCGCCAAGGCTTCGGCGGCACACCTCCAACCATTGGTCCAATTTTTTTATGACATCTATGCATAATTGATCCTCGATTTCACCAATATGTCTTGTTATCTCGTCCTTTAGCTCTTGAATTGTTGTTGGCTTGTTGGCATAGACCTTGCTCTTAAAATATTCCCAAATGAAGAAGTCCAAAGGCGTCAAATCGCATGATCTGCGCCCAGGAAACTTCGTATTCCATACAGTCATTGCTGCATTGGCTGTATGGCATGTTGCGCCGTCTTGTTGAAACCACATGTCGTCGGTATCCAATTAGCCTCGTCGCTAAAGAAGATTTTCTGGTAAAATTTCGCATCGGTTTGTCTTTGCTCATGCATCCAATCGCCGAACGTTTGGCGCTTTAAATGGTCAGCATTCTTCAGTTCTTGGGTCAACTGAATTTATTAGGTGTGAAGAGATAAATCCTTTCGAAGAAGTCGCGAAGTGCTGGAAATGCATTTTCGTTTGAACGCCTATTTTCGTAAAAGGCTTCCATTACTTTAACACGTGGCTTTTTTTAAATTTCTTAAATTTTGCCTATAATAATTCAAAAGAAAAATTTAATTTCATATTATACCAATTCTTAGAACATTTAAGAGTGCTCTAGTCGGGAGTGTCCAACTGGAAGGTACCCTGAACCCAGTCCTTACCATGCATACTTACCTATCAATGCACATCCATACAAACTCACACAAACTGCAAGCAGTTTAAACAGGTAAATCTTTGATAACTTCTGTGTTTAGTGTCCGATCTTTGTGAAATTATTAGGACATAACATTGGCTGTGAAATGGCGATCAAACCATATTGCAAAATTACACCTTGAAAAACTAATGTTTTTCACTTTCAGGGGGATGGGGGTACGGTATCCAAAAAGTGAACTATTTTGTACATGTGTATGCTACTCGAGACTATACATACCAAATTTGGTGTCATTAGCTCTTAAAACTTTTAAGTTATGGCCAGTTTGATCTGTCCCGGGACTACGAGAACTTGTCCAAATATGAAGTCTCTAGCTCTTATAGTCTCTGATATCTGGGTGTTCATACACACGGACGGACAGACAGACAAACATGGCTAGATCGACTCGGCTGTTGATACTGATCAAGAAAATATATACTTTATATGGTCGAAGATGTTTCCTTATGTCTGTTGCATACTTTTGCACAACTTCTCAAACTCACAGTTGACAAATTCGAAATTCCATTACCTCTTGCTGTACAATTGAATAAAAAGTGTGTGTGCAAAGTTTCATCGCGATAGCTCAAAAACTGAGGTTTGTATTCTCATTCTAAGCCTACTGGCAGTTACTTTTGGGGGTCTCCGACGCTTCCTTCTATGCGTTACAAACTTCAGCACAAACTTAATATACCATTTTCGAAGAAACGCTGACGTCGAAAAAGTGTATTCAACATTAAATTAACATATGCGTATTTTATACCCTGAACCCATTAAAAATGGGTAAAAAGGGTATTATGGGCTTTGTGCAAAAGTACGAACACGCATAAGGAAGCATCTCCGACCATATAAAGTATATATATTCTTGATCAGTATCAACAGCCGAGTCGATCTAGCCATGTCCGTCTGTCTGTCCGTCCGTGTGTATGAACACCCAGATATCATAGACTATAAGAGCTAGAGACTTCATATTTAGAACATAAGTTCTCCTAATCCTCGTACCGTTTAAAAGTTATCGATAAATTTCGATTTCAGACTAGAGCTTTTGGGACATAACTTCAAAGTTCTAAGAGCTTGAGGCCCCAAATTTGGCATGTATAATCTCGAATAGCATACACATGTAACAAATATTTAACTTTTTGGATACAACCCCCAAACCCCCCAAAAGTTCAAAAAATTTTGAAGGTACGACCTTGCAATTTGGTTTGGTCACACATATTATCGACAATTGCTTGCCCCAAAAATTTCAATAAGATCGGACAATAAACACAGAATTGATTTAAGATTTAAGTTTCCATTGTGTGGGGCTCAGCGAAAAAGCAAGCTAACCGCTTCCACTGCTTGTACTGCTTGTAGTGCAGCATATGTGTGTTTAGATTAGTATGAATGATTGTAAGGACTGGGTTCAGGGTATCTCGTAGTCGGGCACTCCCGACTAGAGCACTCTTACTTGTTGATTGAGAATAGAGATCAAGGATACAGTTTCAACCACAACAAGATTGCTCTTGTCGGAAATGCCTGGCTAGGTGTTAACCAGAGCCCTGTCTTCTCATGCTTTCATAGACACACATACTGTAAGCAGTTGGCTATAAAATATGTGATCAAACCCATCATTATCCACAGAAATATATATATAGCGATCAGGTCAAACAGAATTACATATTTTTAAATGTAAGCTCCATAAAGGACTAAAATTATATTGCTTTGAAATGTTAATTCGTTTGGTGAAACTTCTACGTCTAAGTTAAACAACAAGTATAAACAAAAGTTAGTCGGAAGTCAAGCTTGTATTAACTTTAGCTTCAATTGACAATATGACGTCCGACGAAGCACACGTAATAAAAATAAATCTTCGTAAACAAAATCTTGCTCATAACAAAAGTTGGAAAGTACAAACAAAACTACCAAACAATTTACCTTTTGCAAAGTGAAATTGGAACTTCATCTTGTGCCTTCACTTAGGATTGAATTTTCATTTTAAATTGAATTGAGAATTTTGCATCAAAATATACCAATTAAAACAAGTAAGAATGCTCTAGTCGGGATTGTCCGACTACGAAATACCATGAACCCAGTTCTTACATCATTTCATCAATGTGCATACACACAAACACACACATGCTGCAAGCAGTACAAGCACTGGAAGCTGTTCGCTTGCTTCTTCACTGAGCCCCACACTATGGAAAGTTAAGTCTTAAACAACTTGTGTTTATTCTCCGAACTTATTGAAATTTGTTGGGTATAAAATTGGCAATAAAATGTGTGACCAAACCAAATTAAAAGATAATACCTTCATAAATGGGTTTTTTAATTTTTGCGGGGATTGGGTGGTAGTAACCAAAAAGTGAAATATTTGTGTAATGTGGATGTTATTCGAGATTATACATGCCAAACTTGGGGCCTCTAGCTCTTATAACTTTTAAGTCATGTCCCAAAAACGCTGGTCTGAAATCGAAACTTATCGATAACTTTTGAACGGGACGAGTTATCGATAAAATGAAATAAATTTGATCTGTCCCGGGATTACGAGAACTTATATTCCAAATATGAAGTCTCTAGCTCTTATAGTCTCTGATATCCGCGTGTCAATACAGACGGAAAGACGGAAGGATAGACAGACAGACGGCCATGGCTAGATCAACTCTACTGTTGTTCCTGATCAATAATATAAATTCTTTATATGGTCGGATATGCTTCTTAATGCCTGTTAAATACTTTTGCACAACTTCATTATACCCTTTTTACCCATTTTTAATGGGTTCAAGGTACGACCTTGCAATTTGGTTTGGTCAACTGCTTCTACTGTTTGCAGCATGTATCTGCTTGCATGTATGTACACTGATAGGTTAGTATTGCAAAATGTAAAGACTGGGTTTAGGGTATCTTCTAGTCGGGCAATCCCGACGAGAGCCTTCTTACTTGCTTTAAGATTTTATTTTCCATAGTCTGGGGCTCAGTGAAGAATCAGTGCTAAAAGTGATGGCACTGCTTTTGACTTATGTGTGTTTGTGTGTATGTGCACAGATAAGTTACTACAAGTGAATGGGGTTTGGGTATATCGTAGTCGGGAACACCCGACAATAGCACTTGTATTTGTTTTAATAATACCAAAATTACAAGCCTAGTCAAGTAAGAATATTGCAGTGTGACGTAACCGACTGCGTAATACCATTGTTAGAACAGGTGGAACAGACCATTTTTACGGTCGTATGGGTGAGAGCGTTTGTGGGCGTGGGAGTGGCTTGAATAAACTCAACAGTAATCTACCTTCCAAGGTTTGTGACAAGAGCTATAAAACTGTGAGGATATGCATTGTGTATCTTGAGGAGGCATGATAAACTCCTGGCTCTCTCGGGAATAACCCAGGATGAACAAGTAATAGTGCTCTAGTCGGGAGTGCCCGACTAGGAGATACCCTGAACCCAGTCCTTACAATCATTCGTACTACTCTAAACACACACATGCTGCAGTACAAGCAGTACAAGCAGTGCAAGCGGTTTAAGCAGTTAGCTTGCTTTTCACCGAGCCCCACACAATGGAAAGTTAAATCTTAAATAACTTCTGTGTTTATTGTCCGATCTTATTGAAATTTTTGGGGCAAGCAATTGTCGATAATATGTGTTACCAAACCAAGGTCGTACCTACAAAAATGCGTTTTTAACTTTTGGGGGTTTGGGGGTGGTATCCAAAAGTGAAATATTTGTTACATGTGTATGCTATTCGAGATTATACATGCCAAATTTGGGGTCTCTAGCTTTTATAACTTTGAAGTTATGTCCCAAAAACGCTAGTCTAAAATCAAAATTTATCGATAACTTTTGAATGCGATGAGTTATCGATCAAATGAAATAAACTTGATCTGTCCCGGGATTAGGAGAACTTATGTTCCAAATATGAAGTCTCTAGCTCTTGTAGTCTCTGATATCTGTGTGTTCATACAGACGGACAGACGGACGGACATGGCTAGATCGACTCGGCTGTTGATACTGATCAATAATATATATACTTTATATGGTCGGAGATGCTTCCTTATGCCTGTTACATACTTTTGCACAAAACCATAATACCCTTTTTACCCATTTTTAATGGGTTCAGGGTATAAAAACGTAAAGCCGAGGCATTATAAAAAGTGTAAGGTAACCTTCTGATTTTTCTCGCAACATGGTTGCTAGATTAAAATTTACTGTGGTAAGCCCGCGATGCTTTAACAATTGTCTGCGTCGCTGCAATCTGCAATTCAAATAGGATGCTATAGTCTTTATACTTTGGGAATACAAAACGTAAAAAATGTCCCCTTAGAAAATGTTAAATATCTAGAAATTAAATTTGATGATTTTAAAGACTTCTAGAATATAAAATATCCTTTAAACCAGCTGTGTATTAGAAGCAAATTCAGCCCAGAAAAGGATGGACATCATATTCACCTCTAATAGTATACAAAAGTTAGAACCCTTGTTTGAAACACAATTTCCAGGGAGCATTCCCACCTAAGAAGGTAATCGTAACATAGAGTCAATCCAGAACAGTGGCTGTCGAATTGGCAATCCCCTAGGCTTCAGTCACAACAGAAAAATTAAAATAGGCAATTGGATTTTTCCAGCCCTACAAATTGCCAAGCCTGGATGGAATAGTACGTAGCATTCCTTACGAAAGCCAAGTAGGCAACCTAGCACTCGGTCATATACTGAATGCATGGAGTTAAGTAATAATAATCTTCATCATCAAGGCAAGGAAGAAAAGCATCACCGATATCAATTCCTTCAGACACATTAGCTTGAAATCGTTTTCACTGGTAAAGCTGGTGGACTATCAAATCAGAAGCATTTTGGAAAAGTAAAGTACACTGCAAACAACATCGCACTCATAGACAGCACGACAAACCCATGCTGTCATACGCAATAGCATGGGGTGTTAGAGCGCGGTCAATACTCTGATACCATCGTTAGAACAGCTGGGGTAAAAGAGCGCGGTCTAATGCTCTGATACCATCGTTAAAACAGCTGAAATCTTATAGCAGAGACCCCTTTTGTGGGTGCATGGGCGCCAGCGTTAGCGGGTGCTCGTGGCTAGACTTGAGAGAAAGCTTAACAGTGATCTACCTTCCAAATTTTTTGTTTATAGCTCTAAATCGTGGGTGAGGGGTGGCTGAGAGGCAAAAATTTTTGGGGGATAATCCATACAATTGGATAAATTTAGCTTTAAGATTGACGGAAAATCACGTTTTATCGATCTGAGATTTTAGATGTATCAAAATGTTATAAAAATGAGCTCACACTGCTCCATCACACTACAGAGCTCCACAAGGAAACCAATCTACTAAGGATATCAATGGAAGGGAACAAGAGAGAGAGAAAATGCAGAATAGGACTCAGGTAAACAACCTATTTTTGACCAACCAGCCGACGAAATGACTGCTGGACGGCTAGATGAAGTCCATCCTCCGAAACTACACACCATAAAATGAGCCACAGACTGATCACTTAAGACCCGGGGCACTGACCCGGGGTTCTAGGCCCTCGCATAAGCTTTCGTTTACCACCAGTTTCAATCAATGTCAGAAGTATGCGCGATAGGGAGGTATGAAGACTTCAACATAAAACGCAACTATCGGAATAGGGACACTGTTATCCTCTCCGATATTCAAGCGGCACTAAGTGCACTTGGGCAGACAATCTTAACGCGTAAGGTGGTACGCGGGCTTTGAAACCAGGTAGATCACCTAGGATAAAATAATGGGTTGACCCTAAGATAGATTTCAGGACATAATGATACAGTAAGGAGGGCAAGAATCGTTTTGTGGCAATGGAAACCACAAAATACGGGAGCAAGAAATAGAGTTGGTGGGTAAGCTATAGGGCTCGAAGGGGGTACAATAGATTTACTATTTATTTATTGTCGACTATTGACAGTCGACACAAAAGAATTTATATAAAATTATAAAACATTTAAATGTATATACAAAATTTACATAAAATTTAAAATATTAAATTAAAGTTATAAAGTTAAAATTACGTTAAGTTTGATTGGGATCCCAGTTAAGTCCACGTAAGGCAAAGAGCAGAAATTGCTTCTGCTCGGATTCTATTCGCTCTTGAAAGTTTTGGTACTGCGGACACCAAATACTTGAGCAGTATTCAAGGAGAGGACGAACTAGAGAAACATAGTGCAATTTTGTGCTGAAAGGATCGTTAAATTCTTTCGAAAAACCCTTCATAAAGCCAAGTACACCTTTGGCCTCATTAGTGATAGTCGACATATGCATATTAAAGTTAAGATTGTTGTCAAAAATGACTCCAAGATCTTTAACTGTAAAGATACGTTGCAATGGAACATTGTCAATCGTATAAGTGGTTAAGTGGGGTCTAGTCCGACTAAAAGTCATGAACATACATTTTGAACAATTCAGATGCAGTTGATTGGCCGAACACCAACGCTGCATAGAGTACAAATCATATTGCAGATGACTATGATACAAGGGATCGGTGTAGGAACAAATTAGTTTCACATCATCTGCGTACATAAGAATACGAGAGTGTGATATGATAGAAGGCAGGCCATTAAAATAAATTTTAGAAAATTCGCACAAAGGTTCCAAATGGCGGCGAAGCAGTTAAATACAATTTTTTTGTGTTGCATCCGATCGTATTCAAACTCTTGCAATTACAAAATTTAAAATTAATTCAGAACTATATGCTAATTCATCCCTCTGGCTGGAAAATGGGATTGTGAGGTGAAAGATGAATTTTTGTGCAAATCTTTCCACATTCTCTCTTCACATTTGCAAAATTCTTGATGCAATTTCCGTCATGCTGTCCGTCCGTCCTTTCTTTCGACGCTATTACAGACTGAGACTTGAAATTAAGAATATTATGCTTGTAGACAAAGTGCTAAGATTTTGTGTCACACCCACTAGGATGCTGGCAAATCGATAACGTGTCCATACATCTGAAATTGATGCCATGTGAATATTGCCTATAATTGTAAGGCTATAGTCATCTCCCGGCCACGCTTACTAGAACGTCACTCTCCGCCCACGAATCTCGGAAGACTTTGTATACTCCCAATAGTCTTAGGGATCAAGTCAACACATTTAGAGTAAATATTACTTGTAACCTTCCCCAATGATTAACAAAAATTTTCCCAGTTACGTTCGCTTCCGCCCTGAAAATCGAGAACAATCTATATCTCCCACAGTTTTAGTGCTTGAGCATACTTGAAAGGTAAATTTCTGGACATCGCCTTTTAGACCAGTAACCAAAATTTTGGGTCCACGCCCCCTCCCTCCACAGAAAATTGCAAAATCTATAAAATTTAAGAGATAAAGTCACTAAAAGGTCAAGCCACACCCATAAATGCCTCCGCATATACACCCGCAAAAAGGTATTTGGCCACCAGTTCTCAGCTATTCTTATAATGATATCATAGTATTACGCAGTAATGTGCAGGTAAAATCCGAATACTTGGTACATACAACAAGTAGGAGTGCTCTAGTCGGGAGTGCCCGACTAGGAGATACCCTGAACCCAGTCCTTACAATCATTCATACTAATCTAAACACACACATGCTGCAGTACAAGCAGTGCAAGCGGTTTAAACAGTTAGCTTGCTTTTTCGCTGAGCCCCACACAATGGAAAGTTAAATTTTAAATAACTTCTGTGTTTAATGTCCGATCTTATTGAAATTTTTGGGGCATACAATTGGCAATAAAATGTGTGACCAAACCAAATTGCAAGAGCGTACCTTCAAAAATGCATTTTTTAACTTGTGGGGGGATTGGGGGGTGGTATCCAAAAAATGAAATATTTGTTAGATGTGTATGCTATTCAAGAATATACATGTCAAATTTGGGGCCTCTAGCTCTTATAACTTTTAAGTCATGTCCCAAAAACGCTAGACTGAAATCGAAATTTATCGATAACTTTTGAAAAGGACGAGTTACCGATAAAATGAAATAAACTTGATCTGTCCCGGGATTAGGAGAACCTATATTGCAAATATGAAGTCTCTAGCTCTTGTAGTCTCTGATATCCGTGTGTTCATACAGACAGACGGACATGGCTAGATCGACTCGGCTGTTGATACTGATCAATAATATATATACTTTCTTTCAATAATATATATACTTTCTATATATATACTTATCGATAACTCGTCCCGTTTAAATGTTATCGATCAATTTCGATTTCAGACTAGCGCTTTTGGGCCTTAACTTAAAAGTTATAAAAGCTAGAGGCCCTAAATTTGGCATGTATAATCTCGAATAGCATACACATGTAACAAATATTTAACTTTTTGAATACCACCCCCCAAACCCCCTAAAAGTTCAAAAAACGCATTTTTGAAGGTACGACCTTGCAATTTGGTTTGGTCACACATTTTATAGCCAATGTTATGTCCTAAAAATTTCAGAAAGATCGGACAATAATTACAAAAGTTTTTTAAAACTTAACTTTTCATTGTGTGGGGCTCGGTGAAAAGCAAGCTAACTACTTAAACCGCTTGCACTGCTTGTACCGCTTGAGCTGCAGCATGTGTGTGTTTAGATTAGTATGCATGATTATAAGGACTTGGCTCAGGGTATCTCCTAGTCGGGCACTCCCGACTAGAGCACTGTTACTTCTTTTTTATAATTCTTGATATCGAATATAAAATAACTGTAATCTTAAGATCAATTTATCTTATACCAAAGTCTTGGAACCACACCAATACCACGCGAAATAACGCACACTATATTAGCTTGGCAGCACTTCTCATAACGATTTGGTAGTGTAATTGGTATAGTGCTGCGCTAACAAACGCGAGGTCACTTATTTATTTTCTATTAATTTAAATTAAACAAGGGAGAACGTTGCAGTCGGGCGGAGCTGACTGTGTAATACTCTGATACCATTTTAAGAACAGCTTAAAGCAAGTGAACATAACATTTTTGCTGGTGTATGGGTGACCCGAAATCGACCTTTCAAGTTTTTGGGGACGGGTGGGGGCGTGGTCGATCTTAAGAAGGTGTGACCAGAAGTCTCATTTCAAAATTTTGTGATTTTAGCTCTAAAACTGTGGAAGATATAAACTTTCGCGAATTTTGGGGCGGGAGGGGCGTGGCCCCAAAATTTTTGGCCCATCTTTAGAGGACTTGGCCAGAAGTCTACCCTCAAAGTTTGGTGGCCCTAGTTTTTAAACTGTGCGTGATATAGGCTTCCGTGTTTTCGTGGGGGCGGGGTGGCTGGGGGGCGTTCTAGTGGGCGTGGCCGGAAAATCCAGGACGCAATCTTTTGGAATGGTCAGTCTTAGTCTAAATTCCACATTCGAGGACCTCTAGCTTAAAAATTGCGGGATATATACACGTGTTATTGAATTGTGCATTCATGTATATCGATTTTCGCGATTATGGGGGTGGGAGTGGGCGTGGTCGAATTTTTTTTTCTGTCATCTGTAGAAGACGTAACCATTAATATATATTCCAAATATGGTGACCTTAGCTCTAAAGCTGCGGGAGATATAAGCATTTCAAAATATTTTTGGAGGGGAAGCTGGTGGGCGTAATAATGGGCGTGGCCGATAAACCTAGCATCCAATTTTTTCGGGAGGTCACCGGCAATATGCCTACCAAATTTGATTACTCTAGCTTCAAAATTGTGGGAGATATTCACGTTTAATCGATTTGTGATTTGAGGTGTATCGACATGTTATCGATTTGCCAGTGGGCGTGGCATAAATTTGAAATAAAATTGATCTGAAGCAGATAGCTATAATCATAACACAAAAGATTTCAAGAGTCTATCTAATATCGTTTCGGAAATACGTGAGTTCATCCAGACAGACAGACGGCCAGACGGACGGCCTGACGGACATCCGACAAAAACAATATACTATGAGTACCTTCGGTATCAGAGTATAAAAACGAGTGGGGAAGGATTATCTTCGGCGCGCCGAAGATTTTATACTCTTTTCGAACCTTAAGGTTATTTTCACACTATTTAATGACGCATATCTTAAACATTGATGAGTAATAAGGATGTTAAAGTGTTCAAGGAAATTTAAGGCGATAGCTTTGAAAAGATCGGATATATGGCCAAAACCGACTTCCAGTTTATGGGAGCTATAAGATATAGTGGACCGATCAGGCCGGGTCTTACCAATGTTCTGGCTCTTTAAATAATAAGTATAGTGAACCGATCCGGCCGGCTCCAATTAATGTGATGTATGTTTTAATAATAAGCTTCTGTGCTAAGTTTAATCGCGATAGCTTTGAAAACATGGGATTTATGGCCACAACCATTTTCGAGTTGTATGGTAGCTATAAGATATAGTGGTGCGATCCGGCCGGCTCCGACCAATGTGCTGTCCCTTGAATAATAAGTGTCTGTGCAAAGTTGCATTGCAGTAACTTTTGGGGGTCTCAGACGCTTCCTTCCATGCGTTACAAACTTCAGCACAAACTTAATATACTATTTTCTTCGGAAAGAGTGTAAATATAAAAAAGTATTTGCTAAGATTGTAAAATACTTGGGTTTCTGCACCATATGCTTAGCAACGAATACTTTAGTGGGTCACTGTATGAGACTATAACTTTAAAGTTATAAGAGTTAGAGGCCCCAAATGGCATGTACAATCTCGAATAGCATACACATGTAACATATTTTTTGCTTTTTGGACACCACCCGACAATCCCCCCAAAAATTTGAAAAGCCCCATTTTTTTTAAGTATGACCTTGCAATTTGGTTTGGTCACAAATTTTGTTGCAAATTTTGTGCTCAAAAAAATTCAGTAAGATCGGACAATAAATACAGAAGTGGTTTTGATTTAAATTTACATTGTGTGGGGCTCAGTGAAAAAGCAACCAAACTGCTTTAACTGCTTGCAGCATGTGTGTGCTTGCATGTATGTACACTGAAAGGTTAGGTAAAAAGGCTATAATTAAGTTGTGCAAAAGTATGTAAGGAAGCATCTCCGACCATATAAAGTGCATATATTCTTGATTAGTATCAACAGCCGAGTCGATCTAGCCATGTCCGTCTGTCTGTCCGTCCGTCTGTCTTTCCATATGTATGAACACGCGGATATCAGAGACTACAAGAGGTAGAGACTTCATAGTTGGAATAAATCACATCAAGTTCGTTTCATTTTATCGATGACTCAACCCGTTTAAAAGTTATCGATCAATTTCAGACTAGTGTTTTTAGCCATAACTTTAATTTTATAAGAGCTAAAAGCACCAAATTCGGTATGTTTAGTCTCGAATAGCATCCACATGTAAGACATACTTTTTGCATACCGTACCCCCATCCTCCCAAAATTGAAAAACAATTCTTGAAGGTATGACCTTGAAATTTGGTTTGGTGGCCTATTTTATAGCCAATTTTATGTATATACTTTTTATGTACATACTTTTTGCATACCGTACCCCCATCCTCCCAAAATTGAAAAACAATTCCTGAAGGTATGACCTTGCAATTTGGTTTGGTGGCCTATTTTATAGCCAATTCCTTGAAATTCTGAAAATTTCACAAGGATCGGACACTAATTACAGAAGTTATAAAAGATTCAACTTTCGATGGTGTGGGGCCTTGTGAAGCACTTAGCCTGCTTAAAGTGCTTGCACTGCTTGCAGTAGGTGTGTGTTTGTATGGATGTGCATTGATAGGTTAGTATGAATGAATGTAAGGACTGGGTTCAGGGTATCTCGTAGTCGGGCACTACTTACTTGTTTAAATGATAAATTTCGATGAAAAATTTCCAGTTTAGTCTTAAATATGGCTTCTATATAGATTATTTTAAATTGTTTAGAAAAAGGTACTATCTAGAAAAAAAATTTTTTAAGACCCGATAACGTAGCTTTTTTTGTGTATCTCAAAAGCGGACCCGGAAAAAATTGATTGATCGTCATATGTAAGATGTTGCATATACAAATGTTGGCATATGTAAGATTTTGCTCTGTGTGAATGCTAAATTAGAACATCTACGCTCATGGTTAGAACTTAAATGACCGAAAGTATTCTGAAATTTTTTGTGAAGACTTAAATTTAACATATTTTCACTAAGAATGCAACACATAGAAGCTGCATACTAAATCTATGCAATTGCACATTAGGCTGAGAGCTCTCTCATTTGGTTAAGCCTAGTGAGCGTAAAATGTCAAGCCGAACGGAATCTGAAGGTTTCATTAATGTGCTATTCTAGCTGTCACAAGAATCATATGCAGAAACGCGGCCGATTTTTTTTTGGCGTGGCATCTTTTTGGTGCGATTTTCAATTAATTGCGATCGGTTGCCAATGCAAGTGTCACGCACGTTTTCGATCGGATCTGAAGCCTGCAAAAAGCCCCGATTCGCTCAACATGACTTAACACAGCGCATTCTTATGAGTAAGTTTTAAGAGTGATTTCATTATTTGCATATGGTGTGCTGCAGTTGGCATTCTTACAACAACTTTTTTTAGAGCAGTGGTAATTAAATGAGCTTTCGTCTCTCCATAGAACATTATGCCAAAAAGATTGGGGCTTGTCAATATATTTTTTTGCAATTCAAGTCGTTTGATTATACTCCTTTCGAAGAAAATAGTATATTAAGTTTGTAACGCATAGAAGGAAGCGTCTGAGACCCCCAAAAGCTACTGACAGTATGCTTAGAAAAACAAAACAAATTGATCTAGCCATGTCCGTCTGTCTGCCTTTCTGTATGTATGCAAACTAGTCCCTCAGTTTTTGAGCTATCGCAATGCAACTTTGCACATACACTTATTATTCAAGGGGACAGCACATTGGTCGGAGACGGCCGGATCGGACCACTATATCTTATAGCTGCCATACAACTTGAAATCGGTTTTGGTCATAAATCCGATGTTTTCAAAGCAATTGCCTTAAATGTTGTTCCTTGTACAGTTGAACATCCTTATAACTCATCAATGGGTAAGATCGCAAATTGATTGAGTCATAAACAGCGAAGATATGCGTCATTAAATATTTTGAAAAAACAGGTGCATATGAGCAAACAAACCCAAGCGCAAGTAAGCTTTTGACAGTCGGCTCTTCAAGGGATTTTGTCTTCGATCATCAAAACGGTTTGTGGCGGAAGGCGTAAAGAGCCGCGCTAACGAACGTAAGTTTTGCAAGTTCGAGTCTCGGCGGCGACTGATTATTAATTTAATACTTTTTTCTTTTTCTTCCTTTCAAATATATAACTGTAATCAAATTAATTTGCTTCCAATGGCTTAGAACAAAAGCAATGCCACGCGAAAAAACAAATGCTGACAAACGCGAGTTGCAGGTTGCAGGAAAACAAAACAAGTAAGCTTTTGATAGTCTGCTCTTCAAGCGATTTTGTCATCGATCATCAAAACTGCTTGTGGCTTAAGGGATAAAGTGGCGCCCTGTCAAACGAGAGGTACAGGTTCGACTCCTAGCGGCGACCAATAATTATTTTCATTTTTTCTTATTCTTCCTTTCAAATATGAAACAACTGTAATCAAATTCATTTGCTACCAATATCTTAGAGCAAAAACTGTACAACGCGAAAAAAACGATCAGATAATTGAGTTTGTCAGCACAATTCAGAACTGCTTGGTGGCGTAGGTATTAGAGTGCTGCACAGAGAAACGGGGAGACACGGTTCAAATCCCAGCCGCGACATATTGCTTTTTATTTTTTTTCTAATTATTTTTATCAAATATATATCAAATAGCTTGAATTCAATAATTTTAAAGAAAAATTTAAATTCATATGATACCAATTCTTAGAGCAAAAAAATAAATGACACGCGATAAAATGTTTTTTTTCTACTATTGAAATTTCAGTGGTGCAGTTGGCAAAGTGAAAATTGCGTAAAGGTTCGAAAAGAGTATAAAATCTTCGGCACGCCGAAGATAATCCTTTCCCACTAGTTTTTATAAAAATTTAATTCAGCTGCTGCCAATCCAACATTCCAACCACCGTTTTGTTAATTAGCCTCTTAATGACGACTGTTGCCATGCGCACCTCTGCCACCCGAAGCTTTTGGTCATAGCCCTATATGGTGTTATGGTGAATTAGCCTCTTAATGACGACTGCTGCCAAGAGCACCTCTGCCACCAAAACTTTTTGGTCATAGCACATTATGGTGTTATGGTGACCCAATTCCGGGGGGTTTGTTGTTCTCGTGTAGCATATCGAGTTGACTTACTGACAGATTTGGAGCCTCTTTTACCCACTGCGGTCGTTGTTGAAGACTGAGCAGGAAGTCCTTGGCCCAAACTGATATTTGAGCTGTTTGATAGCATTCGTCATCATCTCAAAGACTCACAACAGCAAATGCTTGTCTTTCCTGGCCCGAATCCTTGCGGCAGCATAAAGACCGGCTGCCTTCTCGTGTTATCATCTTTTTATTGTTGGGATCGCTGCTGTCGGCTGCTGGTGGCCTGGTATTGACCATCGCCTCGATTTCAACCAGATGGACGCTAACAACTCGTTGTGGGTTGGTTCACCAAGCCGTGCGGCGACGTTGATTGCCGCTTCCAACAGTCCTCCGAAGTGAGGTGCACTGTGTGGAATGAACAACCATTCCAATTCTCTCTTGAAGGCGTCGTCGCTGTACATCTTCTCCAGAAGTCCCCTCCTCCCGATGAACCTTTTAAAAACATTTAGAAATTAATCAGTTGATAGGCCGACTACATGTTCAAGATGCACAGTCGTTGAAGCAAAGCACACGAATACGGCAACATAATTTTTGGCAGGTTGCCTTTCACGTATGCTGTAGCTAGCATAAAATGGAATGGAGGTTCTGTATAGATCTGCAGGATTTGAGTCTGTTAGAAAATAACAACACACTCCACTATCAGACTCTTTTATTTCTGCTTCTCTATTGGCTATAAATGTACTCTCAATCGAGACGAAGAATTGTCTTTGTGGAGCTACTCTGGACTTTGCTGTGATCAACACGGTGTCAACTTGTATTTGATGTTTTTGGTAATGACGAAGGTAAGCATACGTTACATTATACGCAAACTGTTTATAAATTTTCCCATGATGTGTAAAGGATCATATGAACTAACTTTTGCCGCTATGAATCTTGTATAAGCATTCTTGTCTTTCTAACAAATAGACAGAGCAGGCCAAAGCGAAATATATCGTCCTGGCGAGCCACAACGCTTGTTTCCTACAGTTAGAGAGGCTGCTCAGTCTTAATATTAGTTGTGAAAAAGTCTAGACTCTTAGTTTCCCATTTGGCTAATGGAAATCCTCTTAATTCTAACACCTCTTGCACATGTTGAGTCTATATGTTTAAAGATCAAGCAGCAAACTTTTTCGACAGAGTATAATCTGGCAGTTGTGATCTTCATCAGCGATATCAACTTGTTTGTACATTTCGAAATTTCAGCTGTCACTGCAAAAAGAAATAGCAATGAGTACAGTACGCTCTGAAGATTAGGCCCATCCATTTAAGTTTTATTTAGTAAAAATGCTGTTGACGTCGTTCTAGATGCATCAAACACAACTCCCAATTTAGTTGATCCGGTCTCATGCCTTGGGACGAATTGGTGCAGAATATAATATTGTGGCCATTCAGATAGACATGCATTAAAAGATAGATAGGCATTATTTCGGTATTGTTTAATTAATATGTACTTAATAGCGCTGCAGTAGTTGCATTTTGTGGTTGAAGGCTATAATGAAGTTGTGCAAAAGTATGTAGCAGGCATAAGGTAGTATATCCGACCATATAAAGTATATATATTCTTGATCAGTATTAGCAGGCGATCTAGCCATGTCCGTCTGTCTGTCTTATGAACACGCGGATATCAGAGACTATACAAGCTAGACTACATATTTGGAATAGAAGTTCCCTTAGTCCAGGGACAGGCAGTTTCTTTCATTTTATCGATAACTCGACCCAATCAAAAGTTATCGATTAATTTCGATTTCAGACCAGCGTTTTTGGGCTATAACTTAAAAGTTCTAAGAGCTAAAGGCACAAAATTTGGCATGTATAATCTCGAATAGCATACACATGTTACAAATATTTCACTTTTTGGATGCCACCCCCAAATTCTCACAAAAGTTGAAAAAAACGCATTTTCGCCATTTGGTTTGGTCACACATTTTATTGCCAATTGTATGCCCAACAAGTAAAACTAAAAAGTGAAATATTTTGTATTTTGTTTGATGCCAACTGAAGCACTGTCTGCATTCACCACATGCACCTTTTAAAATCCATTGGGGTTTTTTCTTTCAAGTGCACAAATTTTGTATTGTCCAAAGGGTTTTATTGTACCTAACGGCAAAGATTTCCCAAATACACCCGCATTCTTTCATTTATACATGTGCTGGTATGCAAGTGCAAGTACCCGAAATGTGTTTCATATTTGTATGGTTGGCGACAGGTACCAAAGGGTATCCCTGTTTATTATCCGATCTTTGTGAAATTTTGTGAATTTACGACATAAAATTGGCTATAAAATAGGCGATCAAAACAAGTTACAAGGTCATACCTTCAAAAATAAGTGTTTTTCACTTTTAAGGGGATGGGGGTACGGTATCCAAAAAGTGAAATATTTGTAACATGTGTATGCTTTTCGAGACTATACATACAAAATTGGGTGCCATAAGACTTATGACATTCAAGTTATGGCCAAAAAATACTGGTCTGAAATCGAAATGTATCGATAACTTTTGAACGGATCGAGTTATCGAAAAAATGAAACAAACTTGTACTGTCTCGGGACTACAAGAACTTATATTTCAAATATGAAGTCTCTAGCTCTTATAGTCTCTGATATATGCGTGTTCATTCAGTCAGACGGACGGACAGACAACGGACATGGCTACATCGACTCGGCTGTTGATACTGTTCAATATATATACTTTATGTGGTCGGAGATGCTTCCTTATGCCTGTTACATACTTTTGCCCAAAACCATTATTCCGTTTTTAATAATTTTTAATGAGTTCATGGTATTAAAATCGGATTATAAACACAGAAGTTATTTAAGACCTTGCAATTTGGTTTGGTGAATTATTTTATAGCCAATTTAATGTCCTGAAAATTTCACAAAGATCGGGCACAAAACACAACTTATTTAAGATTTACCTGCTTAAACTGCTTGCAGTATGTGTATGTTTGTGCGTATGCACACTGATGGATTAGTATGAATGAATGTAAGGACTGAGTTCAGGGTATCTCCTAGTCGGGCACTTCCGACTAGAGCACCTTTACTTGTTATACCCTGAACCCATTAAAAATGATTAGAAAGGGTATAATAATGTTTTGAAAAAGTATGTAACAGTCATAACGACGCATCAAGATCAACAGCCGAGTCTATCTACTCAGTCCGATTGTATGAACACACTAAACACGCTCGTTGTTGGTGGTCAGATCAAGTTCATTTGATTTTATCCATTACGTGATCCGTTAAAAAATTATCGATAAGTTTCGATGTTAGACCAGTGTCTTTTTGACTATAATTTAAAAGTTATCAGAGATGGAGGCATGTATAGTTTCGAATACGTAAGAAATATTTCACTTTTTATAGTATATTTCTTAATTTTTAAGTTATCAAAATACATCTTACATCTTGTTGCATTTTCCGTTACAGTAATTTGTAGACATTGCCCATGTAATTGTGCACAGCTGAGAAAGTAAAGATAAGATTTTCGTCCAATGTGTTCACTTTGACGTTCATGGTTTTTGTGAATGCTTCAAAATAGACAAAAGAAAGGAATTCAGTGTTGCTGAGAAAAAAATAAGATTATAGCTTCTCAATGAGGGGCGATCTACTGATTATATTTGCAAAACGTATAACAAAAGTCCTTCCACTATGTGCCAAACAACATTTAGAAAATTGCGGATGCTTGGAAAGTATTCGGCGCTCTGGTTGTCGTTATAATCCTTATCGTGCCAGAGAGGAGAGTAAAGTTGTACATCTTTCCGCTTAAAAAATTAACGATACTCTCCAAATAACCCCTAACAAACATACATTTGTGATGACCAAATTATAAGCATGGTCGAGTTTTCAGAAAATACCCTACCTCAGACAAATTGACAATTGTGCAACGTGTTTTTTTTAAGTTTTTTAGAAAGTCTTGAATATTCAATTTATATTTTTTTTTTATATAGGTAATAGGTATTGAAATTAAGAAAACTTAAATATACATGGTATATATTTATTTCATTATTAAGAAATTAAAGTAAAAAATTTGTTTATAGAAAGTTGATAATTGTGCAAAGAACAAGAAATTAAGATTTTAAATACTATTAACTTTTTAAATATAATATTTTATTTTTGCTAATATGATTTCTCCCCTTTGTTTTTCGACCAATTGCAACCGTTGAGGCATCGAATTGACTAATGTTTGAAGGAGAAATACATCAATCCTTGCCCATTCTTCGACAATGGCCTCCCTTACATTTTTTAAGGAGTCAAACTGCCTTCCACCTTTAAATACTTGTCCTGATAGGATGCCCCAAAGGTCCTCAATATTTTTTGTTTCGAAAAACGTCTTCGTATTCCGCGCAACCAAATGGTATAAGTTCGCTGTCCAAGAGAACTGTTTACATTTGCGCATTCATACGACTTGGCATGAAGCACATAGGTGACTTTCCAAAGAAGCTAAAAGCCGCCCATACCATGAGTGCGCCACCACCATGGTTGCGTCTGTGGCAAGTCTGCCTGGGATGCCTTGGGTCACGCCAATACTTCTGGTTCCCATCTGGGCCGTCCAAATTAAACTTTTTTCATCACTAAAGATTACGCTCTTAAACTCGTTGTCCCAAAACTTATGTTTTTCATAAAATGCCATTCGAGCCATTTTATGTCGGTGCAAAAGTCTTGGTGTATGCACCTTTGACTCATATCTGAGATGCAAATCCTTAGTTGTTGCCAAAGCTCGAACACGCCGTTTCGTGCGTATACGAACTTTGGAAACTGCGCCTTTTCGGTTCTTTTGGGCATATTTATGTGGAAATTTTAAAAAGTTTGCTATGGTATTATGATGTCTCTTTAGGGTTTTAGCAATAACACCGACTTTGACGGAACAATCAGCCATAGTTCTGATTTTAATTTTTTCTTCCTCCGTTAAGTCCTTTCCGAGAGGCTTTTTCAATTTACAGTAATTTCAATTCCACCGAAACACAATTATATGATTTTAAATAAGCTTGGAATGAATCTGCTTTTTCATTGAATAATTTTTTTCCCGCGGAAAGTTTGCAAGTCGCACTCAAAATGAAAATAAATAACATTGCACAATTATCAATTTGTTTTGAAACGTGTGACTTTGTATTCTTCTTAATGCTAACGGCACTAAAGATTGTGAGCTGATAAGAAATGAATGTAAGAAAAAGCATCACAAAGCATAAGAGACAAAACGTGTATACCTAAAATAAACATACCGCAATGAAAATAACGGTAATATCGAAACAAGTTTTGCACAATTATCAATTTGACTGAGGTACAATTTGCATTCTGACAGTTACAAAGACATTATCTTTTTTTAAATTGCTACAAAACGCAACCATTTTCATTCTGGGAGACTATCATATTCAGCGACGAAAGTAAACAGAACATTTTAGGCTCTGACGGTCGTCACATGTAGGGCGCAAGCGTGGAGACGATTTTATTCCGAACAAAACAACAGCCTATAAAGCACAGTGCAGGTTCAGTGATAGTTTGGGCCTGTGTGTCTGCATTTGGTGTTTGCAATTTGGTTTTCAGTAATGCCAATATGTACCCTAACATACAAAAAGGAAACCTTGCCGTTTGTGCCAGCAAAATGGTATTTGTTTCAACAAGATACCGACCCAAAACACACTGATGGGTCAGTAAAAATTTGGATACAATATAACACCACACAATTATAAACTCCCCCACAAATCCCATCGAGTATCGATGATCTCATCTTAAGCTACAAACAAGTGGGGAAGGATTATCATCGGCGTCCCGAAGATTTTATAATCTTTTCACTTTGGACATATTTCACTAGCCTGTATTTGTATACCCTGAACCCATTAAAAATGGGTTAAAAGGGTATATTGAATTTGGAAAAAAGCATGTAACAGGCTTATGGAAGCATCTCCGACCATGTAAAGTTTATATATTCTTGATCAATATCATCAACCGAGTCGATTTAGCTATGTCCGTCCGCGTGTCCATTCATCTGTATGAACACGCAGATATCAGAGCCTTTAAGAGCTAGAGACTTCATATTTGGAATATATGTTCTCGTAGTCCCGGGACAGATCAAGTTTGTTTCCATTTATCGATAACTTGACAAGCTCAAAAGGGATCGATAAATTTCAATTTCAGACCAGCGTTTTGGGTCATAGCTTAAAAGTTATAAGAGCTAGGGGCACCAAATGCATTTATATATGGTCTTGAATAGCATGCACATGTAACAAATATTTTACTTTTTGGATACCGCACCCCAATCCCTCAAAAATTAAAAAAAAAAACACATTTTTGAAGGTATGACCCTGCAATTCGGTTTGGCCAAACATTTGATTGCCAATTCCATGACCAGCAATCTTCAATAAGATCGGACAATATACACAGAATGTGCTTGCGATTTAACTTTCCCGAGTGTGGGGCTCAATGCAGAACCAAGCTAACTGATTCCACTGCTTGCAGCATGTGTGTTTGTGTGTATGAACTGGTGTACTGGTGGGTTAGTTTGAATGAATGTTAGGACTGGGATCAGGATATCTCCTAGTCGGGCACTCTAGACTAGAGCACTCTTACTTGTTACCTTTGTAGCTAGGTTGGCAGGAGCAACTAAGTCGCTTGCTATCATAAGTGTGAAGCTAACGCATAAAAAACACGACGCCATTATTATACTCTGAACCCATAAAAAATGGGTAAAAAGGTTATGATGTAGTTGTGCAAAAGTATGTAACAGGAATAAGAAAGCATCTCCGACTATATAAAGTAAATATATTATTGATCAGTATCAACAGCCGAGTCGATCTAGCCATGTCCGTCTGTCTGTCCGTCTGTATGAACACACAGATATGAGAGACTACAAGAGCTAGAGACTTCATATTTGGAACATAAGTTCTCCTAATCCCGGGACAGATCAAGTTTATTTCATTTGATCGATAACTCGTCGCATTCAAAAGTTATCGATCAATTTCAGACTAGCGTTTTTGGGACATAATTTCAAATTTACCTCCTAGTCGAGCACTCCCGACTAGAGTACTCTCACTTTTTTTTTTATAAATTTCCTAATTTAAATAACGAAATCTTATTGATGTTTTAGCCAAATATTTATTTTTCAAGTGGGAGCCACTATTAGTTTGATAACAAATTTATACCCTCCAGATTTTACAAAAGAATGTTCCCCAGTATAATGGAATTATTTTTATTGTATTCATACTACATAGTATTGTAAGTTCGTTGTTAATATAATACTTCCTTTTTCAAAAACATTTTTACTAAGCTTATTCATAATTAATTTCGTAAAAAAGCAACAGAAACAACATAGTATCATGATGGAACAAAATGTCCCGTACAACAGTTTTTGCAAAATTGAAATTTAAGTTAAAAACACGTAAGGGTGCTCTGGTCGGGAGTGGCCAACTACGAGATACCCTGAACCCAGCCTTTACGATCATTCATACTAATCTAAATACACACAAGCTGCAGTACAAGCTGTGCAAGCGGTTTAAGCAGTTAGCTTGCTTTTTCACTGAGCCCCACACAATGGAAAGTTAAATCTTAAATAACTACATTTTTTAACTTTTGGGGGGATTTGGCGGTGGGATCCAATAAGTGAAATATTTGTAACATGCATATGCTATTCGAGACTATACTACATGCTAAATTTGGGGCCTCTCTTATAACTTTGAAGTTATGTCACAAAAACGCTAATTTGAGATCTAAATCTATTGATAACTTTTGAACGGGACGAGTTATCGATAAAATGCAATAAACTTCATTATACCCATTTAACCCATTTTTAATAGGTTCAGGGTATAAAAAGTATAAATATTTTTTGGATAAATCAAAACTATTTTCAATAAACATCAATGCATAAATTTCTAAGATTAGTCACATTGAAATATTGCCTCAGGTTTCGCTGAAATCGGTGTTTTAGTTGTTGGCCGCGAAAACAACATCAATATTGGTCACGTGCGAACGCCTTGTTTTTTTTGCAGTTATCTTGAAGCGAAAAATTTCATAAAAGCAACCTTAGCATCTATTATAGGGCTAATTAACAGTTATAAGCTAAGCCTGCTGTCAGAATAAAAACCATTTTGTTATGCCATTTCGTGAGCTAGTGAAATCTATCCACCGACTCGAGAAGAGTATACAATCTTTGGACCGACGATAATCAAAGAAATAATCATTTCCCACTTTTTATTTAATTCACCGATTTTTTTCCCTGAAGAAAATTACATCAGATGTCAGGGCCACATTTGACTGTTGCATGGTGTAAAATGCCAAACTTTTAGAAAACAGTAGCATGTGTTAATTTGATCCAAAACAAGTGTGGAAGGATTATCTTCGGCGTGCCGAAGATTTTATACTCTTTTCGAACCTATAGGCAATTTACACTCTGCCAACTGCACCACTTTTTTTTTTGTTTTAAGAATATTTAATTCATTGCTAGTTGTATAGCAGGTATAAGATATAGTAATCCGATCCGGCCGGCTCCAACCAATGTGATGTCTTTTTGAATAATAAGTATCTGTGCAAAGTTTCATCGCGATAGATTAAAAAACATGGGATATATGGCAAAAACCGACTTCGAGTTGTATGGCAGCTATAAGATATAGTGATCCGATCCAGCCGGCTCCAACCAATGTGATGTCTCTTTGAATAGTAAGTATCAGTGCAAAGTTTCATCGCGATAGATTCAAAAACATGGGATATATGGCCAAAACCGACCTCGAGTTGTATGACAGCTATAAGATATAGTGATCCGATCCGGCCGGCTCCGACCAATGTGCTGTCCCCTGGAATAATAAGTGTCTGTGCAAAGTTTTATCGCGATAGCTCAAAAACTGAGGGACTAGTTTGCATACATACAGACAGACAGACAGACAGACAGACAGACATACAGACGGACATGGCTAGATAATTTGTATTGTCATTCTAAGCATACTGGCAGTAACTTTGGGGGTCTCAGACGCTTCCTTCTATGCGTTACAAACTTCAGCACAAACTTAATATACTATTTTCTTCGAAAAGAGTATAAATATCATGCTCTGTAAAGCCAGATCAGTTAAAACATAAAACTAAATAAAATAGTTTGTAAAGTGACAATGCAACCTAAGCTAAAACAAGTAAGAGTGCTCTAGTCGGTAGTGCCCGACTAGGAGATACCCTGAACCCAGTTCTGACTTCCATTAATACTTGCCTAATAGTGTGCATACATACAAACACACACATACTGCAAGCATTGCATGCGGTTTAAGCAGTTAGCTTGCTTTTTCACTGAGCCCCACACAATGGAAAGTAAAATCTTAAATAACTTCTGTGTTTATTGTCCGATCACACTGAAATTTTTGGGACATACAACTGTCAATAATATGTGTGACCAAAACAAATTGCAGGGTCGTACCTTCAAAATAGAGTTTTTTTTATCTTTTGGGGGGATTTGGGGGTGGTATCCAAAAAGTGAAATATTTGTTACATGTGTATGCTATTCGAGATTATGCATGCCAAATTTGGGGTCCTAGCTCTTATATCTTTGAAGCTATGTCCCAAAAACGCTAGTCTAAAATCTAAATTTAGCGATAACTTTTGAATGCGACGAGTTATTGATCAAATGAAATAAACTTGATCTGTCCCGGGACTAGGAGAACATATATTCCAATTATGAAGTCTCTAGCTCTTGTAGTCTCTGATATCTGTGTGTTCATACAGACAGACGGACATGGCTAGATCGACTCGGCTGTTGATACTGATCAATAATATATATACTTTATATGGTCGGAGATGCTTCCTTATGCCTGTTACATACTTTTTGCACAAAACCATAATACCCTTTTTACCCATTTTTAATGGGTTCAGGGTATAATAAAACAAGTGGGGAAGGATTATCTTCGGCGTGCCGAAGATTTTATACTCTTTTCGAACCAACTTCACCACTGAAATTTCATATGCTGTAAAAAATCGTTTTAACGCGTGGCATTTATTTTGTTGTTCTAGGAATTGGCATCATATGAATTAAAATTTTTCTTTTTAAATATTAAATTCAAGCTATTTTTTTTTTAAAATAAATTAGAAAAAAAAAATTAAAAATAAATGATAAGACGCGGTTGGGATTTGAACCGAGCTCTCCAGTTTGTAAGCGCAGCACTCTACCACTTACACCATCAAAGCGTTCTGAAAATCGCTGACAAACTCAATTATAGTGAGCATTTTTTCGAGTGGCATTGTTTTTGACCGAAGACATTGGTAGCTAATGAATTAGATACAGTTATTTTATATTTGAGAAGAAGAATAAGAAAAAAATGGGAATCGAACCTGCGAAATCGCGTTTGTCAGCGCGTCACTTTATCAGATACGCCACCAAGCAGCTATGAAATGCGCTGACCAACTCGATTATACTGATCGTTTTCTTCGCGTTGTATTGTTTTTGTTCGAAGACTTTGGTAGAAAATGAGTTTGATTACAGTTATTTAATATTTGAAAAGAATAAGAAAAAAAATTAAAATAAATGATCAGTCACTGCTGGGAATCGAACCTGCGAATTTGTGTTTGTCAGCGCGTGACTTTACCCCTTACGCTACAAACCGTTTGATGATCGATAAGAAAATCAATTGAAGAGCAGACTGTTTAAAACTTACTTGCGGTTGACCGTGCATGACGCATATCTCCGCTAATTATGAGGATGTTGAAGAACCGACTTCGAGTTTTATCGCAGCTATAAGATATAACGGTCCGATCCGGCCGGCTCCTTCCAATGTGCTGTCCCGTTGAATAATATTTTTCTGTACAAAGTTTCATCGCAATGGCTTTGAAAACATGGAACCGACTTCGAGTTGTATGGCAGCTATGAGATATAGTGGTCCGATCCGGCCGGTTCTGACCAATGTGCTGTCCCTTTGAATAATAAGTCTCTGTGCAAAGTTTTATCACGATAGCTCAAAAACTGAGGTACTAGTTTGCATACAGACAGACGGACATGGCTAGATCAATTTGTTTTGTCATTCTAAGCATACTGACAGTAACTTTTGGGGTCTCCGACGCATCCTTCTATGCAATGCACACTTCAGCACAAAGTTATTATACTATTTTCTTCGAAAAGAGTATAAAAAGCTGTCGAACATCTGATGAAAAATTGTTATGTGAGGACGGCTGTTTCGAGCTAAACGAGAAAAGTTAGACTTTCGATTTTTAGGATAGGATTTTTGCGAATATAGGTTGTTGATTGTAAACACCCTAAGCTTTTTAAAAACAGTACATCATAATCATATGTTAGCTTTCAATAAATTTATTCGTTTAGGCGCTATTTAAGATTAAACTGGGAATTTCACATCAAAGCTTACACCATTTAAAAAAAATCCCATTTTCCAGCGATATTTTCTTGTAAAACGTAATTTTTTTAAATTCGGGCCTTGTATTAAAGCTGTAGTGTGATTTATTGCAAAGAAAATAAGTGTCATTTCAACCGCTGAATCCGAAAATAAATGAAAGCAAGATTAGTCAGACGGTTTTTGATATAATCCAAAAATACTGTTTTTCAATAACTTTGAAAACGCATTTAGAAATATGTCAATATCTCATATCTCTTCATGATTTTAAGGAAATAGACTCTTTATGAAAAATAAAAAGAAATTATATCAACCACAAGGACATCACTTTCAAATCAGATTATTCGTTTTGGCGCTATTTCAGGAAACTTATTGAAAATAATTTGTTTCTACTCATATTATTGAAGAACTAAGTAATTAAAATAAATATATTTATAAAACTGCTAACAAATACACAAGCTCTTTTGAAAGGTAGAATTTATCGTTGCCATAGATGCGGCTTGAATGCTTAGCTTGAAAAAAAGCTACATTTTGGCAATTTGGTCGTTTGACCTTACCTGGATGAAGTAATTGCTACCAACAACTTCTAAATGACAAATCGCGCACAGCATGTTAATAGAGCTTCTTCTGAATATAACTTTAATTTACGTATCGCATGGAAAAATTCCATTTAGTTATCAGTAAAGGATGCATTCGCATATATGTATGTAGCTGTTTTTTGTTAATCTAAGGGCTAAATGCAGCGCATAATGTGGGAATGTCAAACCAAAACCTATCTGCATATTTGTATATTCGTAAATTGTTCATGACAGCGTTTCAAATGGATAAATTGTATGTATATATCGTCAAATTAGAAGTAAAGTTTTGATTTAACCAGAAATAGCGGCCATACCAATAATCCGATTTAAAAGTGATGTATTAGAGGCTGATAGAACTTTTTATTAATTTAAGAAACCAGAGTCGGATAATCTTAGTGGTTGGCCGACCATCCCTTACGATTTACTCATAGCCGCCCCTAAATGAGACGTGCTATACCAAAATCGGAAATTGTCATTTTATGGTCAAAAACTAATAACTTCGTAATTTGTGTACCAATATTAATGGAAGGACACTCATTTTCTTTGTAATGAAATACACTATATCTTCAAAAACAAGTCCAGAATTTACAAAAATTTCGCCTTAGTAGAAAATGGCGTTTGAAAGCTTTATTTTTTTAAATGGTAAATTTTGAATCAAAATTCATAGTTTAGTCAAAAAGAATAAGAAAATTTTTTAAGTATATTTCGGTGCGAGCGATACTTGAGCCCGACCCCAACTCCTCAGTCACCACGTCTGCGGTGCAGTGAACCATTCACACCGAATAACAGTTTTCAAAGTGATGAGTTTTTTTCGCGAGTCATTGTTTTTGTTACAAGATATTGGTAATTTTTTATTTTTAATTATTATGTTCAAGCTAGTTTATATAAAACAAGTGGGGAAGGATTATCTTCGGCGTGCCGAAGATTTTATACTCTTTTCGAACCTTTACGCATATAAAATTTCAAAAATGTATGGTGGCATAAGTATTTTGACATATTATTTAAGATTGAAAATTTTAACAAAATCCAAAGTATTTAGATAATTTTACTTGTTATTAATAAAAGGTATAGCCTCCCCTGGCATTTATAACTTGTTGCAGACGTTCTGTTCCCCGAATTAACCAAAGTTTTGATATAATCCATTTATTCATCACGCGTCATTGTTAGATTAACACATCGTTTTTGTTATATATAAGCCCATACATTTTCAATAATACTTATTTCGGGGCCTTGTGGTTGCGAAGTATCTGGTATTTACGCAGAAAGTATCAGTAAAAAATGCAATGTACCCCGTTTAACTGTATATTACCAAATTAATAAATATAACAAAAATCCACACCACAAAAACATAGCAGATTGTTCTACTTTCATTATACACAAACATTAATATTAGTGAAAGGACAGTTCGGAGACGTTTAAAAGAAGCTGATTACGGGACCTACATAGCCAGAGTGATTGCACAAATTACAATGAAAAATAAAATCCAACGACTTGAATTTGCAAAAAAAATATATTGAGAAGCCCCAATTCCTTTGGCATAATGTTCTATGGAGTGACGAAAACTCATTTAATTACCACTGCTCTAAGGTTTTTGTAAGATTGCCAACAGCAACACACAAAAACAAGTAAGAGTGCTCTAGTGGGGAGTGCTCGACTAGGAGACACCCTGAACTAAGTCCTTACAATCATGCATACTAATCTAAACACACACATGCTGCAGTTCAAGCAGTGCAAGCGGTTTAAGCAGCTAGCTTGCTTTTCACCGAGCCCCACACAATGGAAAGTAAAATCTTAAAAAACTTCTGTTTATTGTCCGATCTTTCTGAAATTTGTAGGACATAACATGGGCTATAAAATGTGGTACCAAACCAAATTGCAAGGTTGTACCTTCAAAAATGCGTTTTTTTAAATTTGGGGGAAATGGGGGGGTGGTATCCAAAAAGTGAAAAATTTGTTACATGTGTATGCTATTCGAGATTATACATGCCAAATAAGGGGCCTCTAGCTCTTATAACTTGTAAGTTATAGCCCAAAACCGCTAGTCTGAAATCGAAATTTATCGATAACTTTTGAATGGGTCGAGTTATCGATAAAATGAAATAAACTTGATCTGTCCCGGCACTACGAGAACTTATATTCCAACTATGAAGTCTCTAGCTCTTGTAGTCTCTGATATCCGCGTGTTCATACAGACGGAATGCGCATGGGGCCACTTGGACGAGAACGTCATAGTGCTTATGCTGCAGATCTCACGCTGCAGGCCAGTCCACATATACAGTGGCTCACAGCTTATTTCAACCAGCACCTCAAAAAAGGCATGTATAAAATCTAAACTAAACGAGATATCAAAATAATTTAAACGCAGTTTGTTAGTCTGATGCCTTAACTTATAAAATATGACTTCATTTATTTTTCAAATATTTTTAAATCATTTCATATTAATTAAAAACTAAAAAGTCAACCAAAATCAATGTCACAGCTTATTTCAACCACTTTAGAAATTATATTGTTAAAACTATGTTTTTCATCAAACAACAAAAATTAATACTTGCTATGACCACCCATTTGGTCAACCACCATTTTGAGCCTTTTTGGCATGGATTCGACCAACTTTTGTGTAACTTGTGGTGTAATCTTGGCCCTTTCGTCAAGCAATGCAGCTTTAAGGTCAGATTTGTTAGAAATATTGCGTTTTCGGATATTTGTATCCAAAATGGCCCACAAATTTTCAATAACATTCATGTCTGGTGACTGGGCTGGTGGTTTCATAACATGCGGACAGTTGCAGATCAGCCAGGTCTTCCCAATGTCTGCCGTATGTTTCGGGGCATTGTCCTGGTATAATCTGTTGACGTCCCTAAAGCTCAGTTTCCCAGCACTTTCAATCAAATTGGACTTAAAAATTTCAAGATGTTTAGTTTTGTCCATTGTCGTCTCAATAAACTTCAAGTTTCCGACACCGGTTGCCGACATACAGGCCCACACCATAACGTTACCACTGCCATGCTTAACTGTAGCCCATAAATTTGTTGCTTCCAGTTCTGTGTTTGGCTTATGCCACAGATATGAGGCTCCATCTGACCCAAAAATATTAAATTTAGACTCGTCACAGAATAACACTGTATTCCAGAAACCATTATCCTTGTGCAAGTGCTCCTGGGCAAACTTTAGGCGACACATCTTATTTTTGTCGCTTTTAAAAAACTTCTTGATCGCTATTCCGGCCTTGAAGTCATGCTCCCGAAGCACACGGCGAATCGTTTCTGGGTGGCATGACTTGCCCAACTCTGCCGCAACATCACTGGCCAGTTTTGGAGCCGATAGCCTTGGATTATCCCGTATTTTCCGGACAATATAGCGCTCGTCCGTAGAATTGAAAATTTTGTTCGGAGCAATTCTACCCTTATCATGGGTTCTATTTTCTCGGACAAATCGGTAAATGATGCTCTGGACTGTGGAATCACTTAGTCCAACCATCTCACCAATTTTCCTGCGCGAGCAGCCCGTTTTAAAATGCCTGAGAACAAGTTCTCGCTGCTCATTAGTTGTGCGTGGTCCCATTTCGATAAATACACTTTTCTGCAGGATCCACTGTCAAAATTCAGCAGAAATATATTTCACCATACTCCGAAAACAATGACTAAAGCATAGAAAAAGATACTACCGTTGCATAGTAAAATAACGGATCTTTGCTCAGCTGCAAAGTATGTGGTTGAAATAAGCTGTGGCATTGATTTTGGTTGATTTTTTTGTTTTTAATTAATATAAAATGATTTAAAAATATTTGAAAAATAAATGATGTAATATTTTATAAGTTAAAGCATCAGACTAACAAATAGCTCTTAAATTATTTTGATATCTCTTTTAGTTTAGATTCGATACATGCCTAAAATTTTTTTGAGTTGCTGGTTGAAATAAGCTGTGAGCCACTGTAAGTGGCTGATCATAATACGGCACTTGAATGTGGTTGTGTTGTGTAAACAGAAGCGACAAAGTGTCTCTATGTTTATGCGCTTGATACTCTAACGTTTAGTTTGGGCATATGACCACTTGACATATTGTATACACTACAATACGGTGGGCATATGCTGGCATACAACATACTACACCTCCCTTTTTAAAGAAATAGCGTAATATTATTATGTAGTTATTTGATTTTATTTTTTTTTTTTTGAATGGCTGATCAGACCGTTTTCATGAAAAGTTTATATGCTATATATATATCTTTAACCTATCTTTATGCACTATTTGCTTCTTATTTTTATCGTTTTTAATAATAATATTATTATTATCTCCTATTTTTATAACCTCAAATGGTCCTATATAGACAGGATCTAATTTGTGTCCTGTTTCATTTTTTGATAGTACTTTATCTCCTATCTTTATGTCGATACTAAAAGTGTTCCTATCATAATATTTCTTATTTATAGCCTTATGAGTTTCTAAAAATATTCTTGCCCTTTTATAGGCTGTTTCTAATCTAAATTTTGATTCCTTAACGAAATCGTCTATATTATATAATGGTTCTATTCTATCTACTCTATTAAAATGTTTTGGCAAATTGTTTTGCTTGCCGTAAACCAACTCATATGGACAGTAATTGTGTGCCATAGAGGGTGTTGTGTTAAAACAGTAAACGAAATATTTTAGCCAAACGTCCCAATCTGTTTTGTCATTAGATATATAGGAACGAATATATTCATTAAATGTTCGGTGGCTTCTTTCTACTGTTCCAACGGTCTGGTGATGGTGTGCTGCAGACGTTATGTTGAATTTTTGTATTCTGTTCCCATGTCCGTAATGAACGTCTTCATTGGACCGTACTTCAGAATAAGATTCGAATATAGCTTTTGCGACAGTGGTTGCGCTTTTGTTCGCAACTGGAATAGCTACTAGATATTTTGTAAGATCCCATATAAGTGTGACTACATATTCGTTTCCGTTTTCTGTTCGTGGTAATGGACCAATTGTGTCAATTATCACTCTGTCGAAAGCATATATTGGTGTCGGTTATTGTTAGTGGAGTTCTTGTATGTATTGTCGTTTTAGACTTCTGGCATTTTGGACATCTACGGACGTATGTATTGACATGACGAGTCATGTTTTTCCCATAGTAATGTCGTTTTATTTTAGCTAGCGTTCTTGTAATGCCATTATGACCTCCTTGAGTTGGATCGTCATGAAATTTAGACAGTATCGCTTCTTGATCTTTATACTCTTTTCGAAGAAAATAGTATATTAAGTTTGTCCTGAAGTTTGTAACGCATAGAAGGAAGCGTCGGAGACCCCCAAAAGTTACTGCCAGTATGCTTAGAATGACAATACAAATTGATCTAGCCATGTCCGTCTGTCTGTCTGTCTGTCTGTATGTATGCAAACTAGTCCCTCAGTTTTTGAGCTATGGTGATAAAACTTTGCACAGAGACTTATTATTCAAAGGGACAGCACATTGGTCGGAACCGGCCGGATCGGACCACTATATCTTATAGCTGCCATACAACCCGAAGTCGGTTTTGTCCATATATCCCATGTTTTCAAAGCTATCGCAATAAAACCTTGCACAGATACCTATTATTCAAACATACATAACATTGATCGGAGCCGGCCGGATCGGATCACTATATCTTATAGCTGCTATACAACTGGCAATGAACTACATATTCTTAGAACAAAAAAAAATGTTACGCGACAAAACGATTTTGTACAGCTTATGAAATTTCAGTGGTGCAATTAGCAGAGTGAAAATTGCCTATAGGTATAAAAGAGTATAAAGAGTATAAAATCTTCGGCACGCCGAAGATAATCCTTCCCCACTTGTTTTCATTTTCTATTAGGGTCACCGGCTTGAGTAGCGCTACTCTTAAAATATTCAATATTTTATTGCCCATTTTTTTGAAAGATTTAATTGAAATTAAGTCAAAGATCTTTTCGCTCGGTGCCACTTTGAGTTGGCTGATCTTAAGTATACCGGCTTGCATTTTAAGCCTTTGGAAGAACTGACCTAAGTCAAGATTTCCATTGGTGTACAGATCGCTAACATCAATTCTTGCTATTATTTTTCTTCCATGTTTCAAAAAACATATCTGATTTTTTATTAGCAAGGCCACTACTTTTCGTACTTCGTCATTACAAATGACTTCATATACGTTAGGCTTAGAAGCGTTGTCAAGAGTTTGCATTGGCAAATCTTCTTGATCTTTTCCTGCGCAGGATTTTTTCAGTCTATACTGTTGCCTGGTAGTGACTTTCAGGACTTAATTATGCATATATTTTAAATCGGATATTGTAATCCTTGATAGGGCGTCTGCTACGAAATTGTCTTTACCCCTGAGATATTCGACTGTGAAATCATATTCTTCTAGATCTAATCACATTCTGGTTAATTTTGAACTAGCCATGTCCGTCTGTCTGACCGTCCGTCTGTATGAACACGCGGATATCAGAGACTATAAGAGCTAGAGACTTCATATTTTGAATATAAGTTCCCGTAGTGCCGGGACAGATCAAGTTTCTTTCATTTTATCGGTAACTCGTCCTGTTCAAAAGTTATCGATAAAACTTCGATTTCAGACCTGCGTTTTTGGGTCATAACTTAAAACTTATAATAACAAGTGGGGAAGGATTGTCTTCGGAGTGCCGAAGATTTTATACTCTTTTCGAGCCTATAGGCGATTTTCACTCTGCTAACAGGCAGCTATAAGATATAGTGATCCGATCCGGCCGGATCCAACTAATGTGATGTCTCTTTGAATAATAAGTATCAGTGCAAAGTTTCATCGCGATAGATTAAACAAGTAAGAGTGCTCTAGTCGGGAGTGCCCGACTACGAGATACCCTGAACCCAGTCCTTACAATCATTCATATTAATCTAAACACACACATGCTGCAGTACAAGCAGTACAAGCAGTGCAAGCGGTCTAAGCAGTTAGCTTGCTTTTCGCTGAGCCCCACATAATGGAAAGTTAAATCTTAAATAACTTCTGTGTTTATCGTCCGATCTTATTGAAATTTTTGGGGCAAACAATTGTCAATAATATGTGTGACCAAACCAAATTGCAAGGTCGTACCTTCAAAAATGCGTTTTTTTAACTTTTGGGGGTTTGGGGGTGGTATCCAAAAAGTGAAAAATTTGTTCATGTGTATGCTATTCGAGATTATACATGTCAAATTAGGGGCCTCTAGCTCTTATAACTTGTAAGTTATATCCAAAAAACGCTGGTCTAAAATCGAAATTTATCGATAACTTTTGAACGGGACGAGCTATCGATAAATTTTAATAAACTTGATCTGTCCCGGGATTAGGAGAACTTATGTTCCAAATATGAAGTCTCTAGCTCTTGTAGTCTCTGATATCTGTGTGTTCATACAGACAGACAGACGGACAGACGGACAGACAGACGGACATGGCCAGATCGACTCGGCTATTGATACTGATCAATAATATATATACTTTATATGGTCGGAGATGCTTCCTTATGCCTGTTACATACATTTGCACAAACCCATAATACCCTTTTTACCCATTTTTAATGGGTTCAGGGTATAAAAACATGGGATATATGGCTAAAACCGACTTCCAGTTGTATGGCAGCTATAAGATATAGTGGTCCGATCCGGCCGGCTCCGACCAATGTGCTGTCCCCTAGAATAATAAGTGTCTGTGCAAAGTTTTATCGCGATAGCTCAAAACCTGAGGGACTAGTTTGCATACATACAGACAGACAGACGGACATGGCTAGATCAATTTGTATTGTCATTCTAAGCATACTGGCAGTAACTTTTGGGGGTCTCCGACGCTTCCTTCTATGCGTTACAAACTTCAGGACAAACTTAATATACTATTTTCTTCGAAAAGAGTATAAACACTTAGACAAAATTTAAGAAATTTAAAAAAGGACCCTGTTCTTTCAAAATATTCAATGGATCATATCTTCGCTATTTATGACCCAATCGTTTTTAAATTTAAAACATTGCTGAGTAATAAGTATGTTCAAGTGTACACGGAAATTGAAGGCGGTAGCTTTGAAAAGATCGGATATATGGCCAAAACCGCCTTCCAGCTATATGGCCAGCTATAAGATATAGTGCTCCGATCTGGCGGGTTTCGACTTATGTGCTGTCCCTTTAAATAATAAGTGTCTGTGCAAAGTTTTATCGCGATAGCTCAAAAACTGAGGGACTAGTTTGCATACATACAGACAGACAGACAGACGGACATGGCTAGATCAATTTGTACTGTCAATCTAAGCATACTGGCAGTAACTTTTTGGGGTCTCCGACGTTTCATTCTATGCGTTACAAACTTCAGCACAAACTTAATATACTATTTTCTTCGAAAAGAGTATAACTAGAGGCCCAAAATTTGACATGTTTATTCTTGAATAGCATACACATGTAACAAATATTTCATTTTTTGGATACCACCAGTTAAAAAACGAATTTTTGAAGGTACGATCTTGCAATTTGGTTTGGTCACACATTTTATTGCCAATTGTATGCCCCAAAAATTTCAATAAGATCGGACATTAAACACAGAAGTTATTTAAGATTTTACTTTCCATTGTGCGGGGCTCAGTGAAAATGCAAGCTAACTGCCTAAACCGCTTGCACTGCTTGCAGTATGTGTGTGTTTGTATGTTTGCACACGAATTGTGCAAAAATTGTTTTCATTTTGTTTAGAATATTTTCACCCGTCGATTTTTCGAGATCCATCGATTTCAAGCCCAAAATTAGATCTTTAATTTTAAAGTCTTTTAAATAATGGAGAGTGACACCTAAAAAATTTCTATTGACGTACTGATCCGTCCACATATCAGTAGTTGCCGATACTCCACCATTATCCACCGCGTCTTTTATTTCCTTGGATATTATCGTCCGCTTCTCTCCTGCATCTTTTTCCGCATTTCGGCTCAATGTCGTCGCGTCAGGCAGAAGGTCGTCAATATCCACGTTCGCTCCATATGTAGCACCAATTTTTTAAAAAATTTACCAGTTTGCGAAATTTAGTTTCGTTTACCGAGGAATACGGGCGACAATCCCGCATTTCTCTGTAGCTGTTTTTTTGTCGAGGCTAGAAACTTTTTTTGCTTCCGTTGGCTGTCGTAAAGAAAGACAGCATTTGTTACGTGACAAATTTGAAGTTTGCTTGCAATCAAATTTTAGCACTTTTCTGCATGTATTGCAATAAACCTAGCCTTCTAGGACCGTTTGGTCCTCTTGTAGAATGTTACATAATATTGTCCAAATTACACTTTTCCCTTTGTGTATTGGTGCTATTGTATATACACATAATTAGAAATGCACTCACAGGAACCATGGTGTTTAGAAAACACCCGCTTTTTGCCTACTTCTATTTATTGCCTTTTTCATTTTTATACTCTGATACCGAAGGTACTCATAGTATATTGGTTTTGTCCGTGTCCGTGTCCGTCTGGCCGTCTGTCCGGTTGACTCTTGAAATCTTTTGTGTTATGATTATAGCTATCTGCTTCAGATCAAGTTTATTTAAAATTTATGCCACGCCCACTGGGAGGCTGGCAAATCGATAACATGTCGATACACCTCAAATCACAAATCGATTAATCGTGAATATCTCCCACAATTTTGAAGCTGGTAGGCATATTGCTGGTGACCTCCCGAAAAAATTGGATGCTAGGTTTATCGGCCACGCATATTATTACGCCCACCAACCCCCCCTCCAAAATTGATTTGAAATGCTTATATCTCCCGCAGTTTTGGAGCTAAGGTCACCATATTTGGAATATATATTACTGGTGCTGTCCTCTACAGATCACAGAAAAAATTCGACCACGCCCACTCCCGCCCCCGTAATCGCGAAAATCGATATACATGAATGCACAATTCGATAACTCGTGTATATTTCCCGCAATTTTGAAGCTAGAGTCCCCAAATTCGGAATTTAGATTAGGGCTGACCACCCCAAAAGATTCCGTCCTGAATTTTCCGCCCACTATAACGCCCCCCAGCCACCCCGCCCCCACGAAACACGGAAGCCTATATCTCGCACAGTTTAAGAGCTAGGGCCACCAAACTTTGAGGGTAGACTTCTGGCCAAGTCCTCTAAAGATCGGCCTGGTGGTCACCCCCTCTTAAGACCGGTAAAAGATATTTGGGGCCACGCCCCCTCCCTCCACCGAAAATCGCGAGAATTTATATCTTCCACAGTTTTAGAGATAAAATTACCAAATTTGGAAAATAGACTTTTGGTCACCCCCTCTTAAGATCGACCACGCCCCCCCGTCCCCAAAAACTTGGAGGGCCGATTTCAAGTCACCCATACACCAGCAAAAATGTTCTGTTCACTTGCCTTCAGCTGTTCTTAAAATGGCATCAGAGTATTACGCAGTCGGCTCCGCCCGACTGCAACGTCTCACTTGTTTTTATACCCTGAACCCATTAAAAATGGTTAAAAAGGGTATTATGGTTTTGTGCAAAAGTATGTAACAGGCATAAAGAAGCATCTCCGACCATATAAAGTATATATATTCTTGATCAGTATCAACAGTCGAGTCGATTTAGCCATGTCCGTCTGTCTGTCTGTCTGTCCGTCCGTCCTAGCTCTTATAACTTGAAAATTACAGCCCAAAAACGCTAGTCTGAAATCGAAATTTATCGATAACTTTTGAATGGGTCGAGTTATCGATAAAATTAAATTAACTTGATCTGTCCCGGCACTACGAGAACTTATATTCCAAATATGAAGTCTCTAGCTCTTGTAGTCTCTGATATCCGCGTGTTCATACAGACGGACGGACGGACGGACGGACAGACGAGCAGACGGTCAGACGGACAGACAGACAGACGGACATGGCTAAATCGACTCGGCTGTTGATACTGATCAAGAATATATATACTTTATATAGTCGGAGATGCTTCCTTATGCCTGTTACATACTTTTGCACAAAACCATAATACCCTTTTTACCCACTTTTAATGGGTTCAGGGTATAAAAACGGGACATTGTGTGAGCGAGTGCGTAGTATTGCCGGCACTCGCAGCACACACAAAAGTTTTGGTAAGTGCATGTTTTTGCTTTGCTTAGTCGGTGCTGAGTGGCACCGGGACACACATTTCATTGGGTGTGAGTAAGGTGGCAAAAAGTGATACACTTGCAGTTCTCTGGTACCTAGCTTGGTACCTATCAATGGAACAATGGATAGAAATAAATGTTTACTTGTCTTGAATGATTACGCTTTCCCTTCTGGGGACAATTTGATCGGAAAGAATTTTATATACCAGCAGGATAACGCGGCATGCCATAAGGCAAAATCGATAATATTCTTTTTTAAATAAAGTTGGAGTAAACACTTTGGATTGGCCATCACAAAGCCCCAAATATGAGTACTATTGAAAAGGCATGGGCTTATATAAAACAAAAACGATGTGTTAATCTAGCAAGACGCGTGATGAAAAAATATCCGAAGTAGAAACATTCGGGAAGGATATTCCGTTGGACTTTATCAAAATGGAGGCTATACTTTTTATTAATAACAAGTAAAATTATCTAAATACTTTTGATTTTGTCAAAATTTTCAATCTTAAATAATACTATGTCAAAATACTTATGCCACCATACATTTTTGAAAAATTATTTTTGTTATTCTTATTAAAATACTTCTGTAAAATGTTTTTGTATATTTTGAAAATAAATAAACATATCTTTACACCATATTTATTTTAAATTTGTTCAATGCTCATTTAAAAAGTTATGAACGAAAACGCAAGGGCGTATCTTTGTCAAAATATATATGCCGCCGACTGTATATGGGTGCATGTAACAACACCCGCGGGTGTTTAGCACTCTGAAAAATGCTAAAAATTACCAGATTTCTTGCTAAAACTATTAAAACAATTATATATAAAAACAATAAGGAGCGATGTAGTCGGGTGTAACCGACTGCGTAATAGTCAGATACCATTGTAGAAGCAGCTGAAAATAGGTGGAAGAGAACCTTCATGCTCTTGATTGGGTGAGGGCGTTTTTGAGCGTGGGCGTGGATTGACCGCTGCTAACAGTAATTTTAGTAACCTTTATAAAGGGGTAACCAGAAATCTACCTTCCAAGTTTGGTGACTCTAGCTCTAAAACTGAGCAAGATATCGATTTTTACCAGAAATTGACCAGAAATTTGTGATTTGAGGCGTATCGATACCTTGGGTATCAGAGTATAAAGATGAAACATTTGTAGTTACTTAAGCTTAATAATTTTGTTCATCAAAATAGTTGGCACTACTATTTTAATTCACAGCGTAATATTTTAATTTTTTGTAATTTGACTCTGGTATGAAAACTAATAGAAGTAAACAGCTACAACAACTTTAAATAAGCTCGAAAATCAATACCAAAAATTATTTTGATAAGTTTCTTTACCAAAATGTTTACATAAAATGTAATTTGGAAGTGAAATAAGTCGGACGCAACGGCACTACTTTTTCATTGCACACAACTGTGCATATTTAAACACTGAACCCATTAAAAATATTTAAAAAAGGTATGATGAAGTTGTGCAAAGTCGCTCAAGCGCAATTTTTCTTACTTGGGTAATTTTACTGCATGTTTTGTTTTGATCAAATATTATAATGAGAGACATTATGCATTGACTCTTGCTCTCTAAAAATCTTTCTGAAGGTAAAGAGAGTAAAGAAAAAGTGCATAAGAAACTATGCGATAGTAAATAACTGTAAGTTTTGGCATTGCCTTATCGCATATATCGATCTACCGTCCGACCGACGAATAACAAAATTTGTTGTCATTGCGTCGAAAAGACTTGCAGGAAGATCATTAAATTTTGAATGCAAACAGAGATTTTAATAACAAATAAAACAAGTGGAGAAGGATTATCTTCGGCGTGCCGAAGATTAAATACTCTTTTCGAACCTTTAAGCAATTTTCACTATTTTTCCGTGACTGCTTATTTAATTCGCAGATATTAATGTCGCATACATATACCCCTACATATAAAATAAAATATATAAAGGTATTCATGTAAACAGGGACGTTTCACTATCTGCAGCTCGTGGACGCGTCCCTTAGCATTCATAAGTGCTACCGAATTTCAAGGCCGCTGTCGGAAATTGAATTTTCATAAAACTTAATCTGAACATACGAGAGCTTATATTCAGAATTTGAGATCCATATTTTTTTCGCGTGGCATTGGTTTTGCCAATGAATTTAAATTTTTCTTTTGAGTTATTCTATTAAAGCTACTTTAAGTATGAAAAAAAAAATTTTAAACAATTTAGGAAATTGAAAATAAATGAATTTGATTACAGCTATTATATATTTGAAAAGAAGAATAAGAAAAAATGAAAATAAATGACCAGTCGCCGCTGGCACTTGAACCCAGGACCCTTCGCTCACCAGTTCGCAACTTTACCCCTTACGCCACAAGCCGTTTTGATGATCGCTGACAAACTCCCTTGAAGAGCAGACTGTCAAAAGCTTTCTTGTTTTGCTTTTTACTGCTTACACCAAGCAGTTTTAAAAATCGCTGACAAACTCGATTTATACTGAGCTTTTGTTTTTTCGCGTGGCATTGTTTTTGTTCTAAGCCATTGGAAAGCAAATGAATTTGATTACAGTTATTATATATTTGAAAAGAAGAATAAGAAAAAAAGAAAATAAATTATCATAGTCGCCGCTGGCACTTGAACCCAGGACCTTTCGCTCACCAGTTCACAACTTTACCCCTTACGCCACAAGCCGTTTTGTTGATCGCTGACAAAATTGCTTGAAGAGCCGAATGTTACAAATTTCCTTGTTTTCTTTTCCTGCAACCTGCAACTCGCGTTTGTCAGCATTTGTTTTTTCGCGTGGCGTTGTTTTTGTTCTAAGCCATTGGAAGCAAATTAATTTGATTACACTTATATATTTGAAAGGAAGAAAAAGAAACAAGAAACAATCAGTCGCCGCCGAGGCTCGAACTTGCGAAACTTGCGTTCGTTAGCGCGGCTCTTTACGCCTTACGCCACAAACCGTTTTGATGATCGATGACAAAATACCTTGAAGAGCTTGACTTTGTTTGCTCATATGCACCTGTTTTTTCAAAATATTTAATGACGCATATCTTCGCTGTTTATGACTCAATCGATTTGCGATTTTACCCATTGATGAGTTATAAGGATGTTCAAGTGTACAAGGAAATTTAAGGCAATTGCTTTGAAAACATCGGATTTATGGCCAAAACCGACTTTGAGGTGTATGGCAGCTATAAGATATAGTGGTCCGATCCGGCCGGCTCCGACCAATGTGCTGTCCCCTTGAATAATAAGTGTCTGTGCAAAGTTGCATCGTGATAGCTCAAAAACTGAGGGACTAGTTTGCATACATACAGACAGACAGACAGACAGACAGACAGACAGACAGACAGACAGACAGACAGACGGACATGGCTAGATCAATTTGTTTTGTTTTTCTAAGCATACTGGCAGTAACTTTTGGGGGTCTCAGACGCTTCCTTCTATGCGTTACAAACTTCAGGACAAACTTAATATACTATTTTCTTCGAAAAGAGTATAATAACAAGAGTGCTCTAGTCGGGAGTGCCCGACTAGGAGATACCCTGAACCCAGTTCTGACTTCCATTAATAATTGCCTAATAGTGTGCATACATACAAACACACACATACTGCAAGCAGTGCATGCGGTTTAAGCAGATAGCTTGCTTTTTCACTGAGCCCCACGCAAAGCAAAGCAAGTGAACAGAACATTTTTGCTGGTGAATGGGTGACCCGAAATCGGTCTTCCAAGTTTTTGGGGACTGGAGGGGCGTGGTCGATCTTAAGAGGGGGTGACCAGAAGTCTATTTTCCAAATTTGGTGATCTTAGCTGTAAAACTGTGGAAGATATACATTTTCGCGATTTTTGGGAGCGGGAGGGGGCGTGGCCCCAACATTATTTCCGATCTTTAGAGGGGGTGACAAGAAGTCTATCTTCCAATTTTGGTGACTCTAGCTCTAAAACTGTAAGGATATAAATTTGCGTGATTTTTGGTGGAGGAAGGGGGCGTGGCCCCAACAATTTTTTACTGATCTTAAGAGGGGGTGACCAGAAGTATATCTTCAAAATTCTGTGAAAATTCTTAGCTCTAAAACGCAATTGAAATTAATTTTGGAGGGGGTCGCTGGTGGGTGTAATAATGGGCGTGGCCGATTAACCTAGCATCCAATTTTTTCGGGAGGTCTCCAGCAATATGCCTACCAAATTTGATTACTCTAACTTCAAAATTGTGGGAGATATTCACGTTTAATCGATTTGTGATTTGAGGTGCATCGACATGTTATCGATTTGCCAGCCTCCCAGTGGGCGTGGCATAAATTTGAAATAAACTTGATCTGAAGCAGATAGCTATAGTCACAACACAAGATTTCAAGAGTCTATCTAATATCGTTTCGGAAATACGTGCGTTCACCAAGACAGACAGACGGACGGCCTGACGGACATCTGACAAAACCAATATACTATGAGTACCTTCGGTATCAGAGTATAAAAGCCTGGCTGAAAAATATGAAGATTTGTGATCTTGGCTTTTATATAAAGTTGCGAGCGTCCGACACCATAGGTGTGAAATCGAAATATTTTGAAAAACTTTTTTTTCTTATATACATTTTCTTGAGGATTACAGGCTAACAAGGCAAAATGAGATCGAAACTGCTAATTTTAGCTTTCGTCAGGTGTCATATTTTACTTGATTAGCTTGGTTTGTTGTCATAAATTAAAATTTTACCCATCACGACACTGATTGAAACTCAATTTAAAAAAAAAAGTTAAAATAATTTTTGGGTAAAATCAAAAGCATTTTCAATTGAAATCAATGCATAACATTATAAAATTAATCGCATTCAAATATTAATTCAGGTTTCGCTGAAATCAGCTCTTGAATTGTTAGCCGCGAAAACCACTTGTATTTTTGTACCGTCCAAGCCTCTTGGTTTTTTGCAAATATCTTGAAAACTAAAAATGCCCCAATATCAAGCTTTGTATATGTTATAGGACTACTGAAGAGACAATTGATAACTGTGCAACGTGTCTTTTTAAGTTTGTTAGAAAGCCTTGAATATTCAATTTCTATTATTTTTTTATATAGGTAATAGGTATTGAAATTAAGAAAACTTAAATATACATGGTATATATTTATTTAATTATTAAGAAATTAAAGTAAACAAGTGGGGAAGGATTATATTCGGCGTGCCGAAGATTTTATACTCTTTGCGAACCTATAGGCAATTTTCACTCTGCCAACTGCACCACTGAAATTTCATAAGCTGTACAAAATCGTTTTGTCCCGTAACATTTTTTTTTTTTTCTAGGAATATTTAATTTATTGCCAGTTGTATAGCAAAGATATAGTGATCCGATCCGGCCGGCTCCAACCAACGTGATGTCTCTTTGAATAATAAGTATCTGTGCAAAGTTGTATCGCGATAGCTTTAAAAACATGAGATATATGGCCAAAACCGACTTCGAGTTGTATAGCAGGTATAAGATAAAGTGATCCGATCCGGCCGGCTCCAACCAATGTGATGTGTCTTTGAATATTAAGTATCTGTGCAAATTTGAATCGCGATAGCTTTAAAAACATGGGACATATGGCCAAAACCGACTTCGAGTTGTATGGCAGCTATAAGATATAGTGATCCGATCCGGCCGGCTCCAACCAATGTGATGTCTCTTTGAATAATAAGTATCAGTGAAAAGTTTCATCGCGATAGATTCAAGAACATGGGACATATGGCCAAAACCGACTTCGAGTTGTATGGCAGCTATAAGATATAGTAGTCCGATCCGGCCGTCACCGACCAATGTGCTGTTTCTTTGAATAATAAGTATCTGTACAAAGTTTTATCGCGATAGCTTCGAAAACATGGGATTTATGACCCAGACCGACTTCGAGTTGTATGGCAGCTATAAGATATAGTGATCCGATCCGGCCGGCTCCAACCAATGTGATGTCTCTTTGAATAATAAGTATCAGTGAAAAGTTTCATCGCGATAGATTCAAGAACATGGGACATATGGCCAAAACCGACTTCGAGTTGTATGGCAGCTATAAGATATAGTGGTCCGATCCAGCCGGCTCCGACCAATGTGCTGTCCCCTTAAATAATAAGTGTCTGTGCAAAGTTTTATCGCGATAGCTCAAAAACTGAGGGACTTGTTTGCATACATACAGACAGACAGACAGACAGACGGACATGGCTAGATCAATTTGTATTGTCATTCCAAGCATACTGGCAGTAACTTTTGGGGGTCTCCGACGCTTCCTTCTGTGTGTTACAAACTTCAGCACAAACTGAATATACTATTTTGTTCGAAAAGAGTATAAAAATAAATTTTCTACCAATTCCTTAGAACAAAAACTATAGAACGCGAAAGAAAAGATCAGTATAAGCGAGTTTGTCAGCCCATTTCACAACTGCTTGGTGGCGTAAGTATTAGAGTGCTGGTTCAAGTCCCAGCCGTGACTTATTGCTTTTTATTTTTTTTTCTATTTATTTTTTTCAAATATACATCAAATAGCTTGAATTTAATAATTTAAAATAAAAATTTAAATTCATATGATACCAATTCTTAGAGCAAAAAAATAAATGCAACGCGATAAAACAATTTTTTACTACTTTTGAAATTTTAGTGGTGCAGTTGGCAGAGTGAAAATTGTCTAAAGGAATCTTCGGCATGCCGAAGATAATCCTTTCCCACTTGTTTTTTTTAAATGTATTTTTTGTTTATGCAATTTTGAAAGAAAAATGTGCAGAGGGATATCCGCGAATTATAATTCAGCATATGCATAAGCGTAATATAAATTTATATATATAAATCTGTCCACAGATTTACAACGAGAATAAAAGTAAAGGCTCCTTAAAGATATTCCTTTCCCCAATTGTTTTTATTGATTTTTACCCAGCAAGGAGCAAGAGAATGCAAGGTGAAAAGGAGCTTGAGAAAATAACTGCATATGCAGTTGCCAGCGACGATGACGTCGATGAAGCAATTTCATAATACAATTAAATTCCATAATTTTGGCTTACCCAACTTGACCAAATGTACATTTGTAGACAGTGGTTATTGGTCGCACTATCACGTGTAATTTAATAGACAATACATTTGCATACTTAACAAATGAAAGTTTAATTATGTTTTGCATATTTTAATGTGGTTCTTTCGATTATATTAACATCAAAAAAGTACTGCCGCTGAACTTGGAGAAATGTCAACACAACGAGACATTCAAATACATACATATATCGAGAGACTTTTGACCACTACAAAGTTACACGATATGAACGAAAATGAAATGTATCAATTAAAAGCACACTCACATTTGTTCCAGACAACTTTAGTCGTGGTAATATCGTAAGCTCGATGTTTACTCGCTTCATTGACTTACAATTGCAAACTAAATAAAGTGTACACGACGATGACACTTTTCACCCCATTCTGAATACGATACAAAAACATAAAAAGCATGCAAAACGCTTTCGTAGGCGATAGCCTATCGACAACTGACATCGATGATTATTGCACGTTTTGCAATCAAATAATGTATTTTCGAGTTGAATGTATTCTAACAAAATTGCCGTAAATGAGAATGTCGTTAAAAAATTATTCAACAAGTGTTTGTAATATGTTGGTATAATCAAGTGAAACAAGAGTTCAATAAAACTTCGACTATGTTCACGCCGTGGAACTAAAATGTCATAAGAATTCTGGCATCATTGTCGCTGAACAGTATCGATAAAATAGTTAAAATTTGATACTCGATCTTCCTAGCAGCCATCGGAATTAGTAGAAAATATAGAATATTCATATATGTATGTAGATAAAAGGTGCCGCAAGGGAAAACAGAAAAAAAAATCCGTCTGGTTCTCTTAATATATTTTCTTCATTTTCTTAAATAATTGTGAGCATATATTTAGCTCGCTCTCTTTACGTGTGTGTTGTCCCAGGCCCTCCTCACCAGTATTTGGTCAAGGTGCATAGCGAACATTATAATTGAAAATTTCGCATTTGAATGCTTAACTGACTTAGCTTCTGGTAAGTACGGCTTCGAATAATACTTAAGTTAAGTTTTCGTATTAGCAACATTAACAACCATAGCATATTGTCATATGCATACATATGTACATACACCCAAGGAAGATATGCGCATACGAAGAAAAAGTAACGGTGCTTAGTAACGCAAGCGTTCCTTGCATCTGCCGCATTAACTCATTTGAGTAGAGCAGAAACAATAAGAGCATATGTACATATGTCAATATTTGCTTAAGTGCACGACCAACCAATTTAAAGATGGCGGCATTCATCAATTCCAAAGAGAACACGATTACCTACACAGATTTACATACATACAGAGAACATACTTGAACAATTACTAGAGATGGATGCGTGCATGGTAGAATTATACTAGCTTGCGACAAGAGCCGAAACACGTTAGAACTAGCGACAACTCGGAGAGCGCTCTCATTTTACGCTGTCATAAATGGTTCCATGGTAGAATAGTACCAGGTAGCGACCATGGATACAATTATACTAGGTGGCGGATACTCGGAGAGCTGACTGTTTTTATACCCTGAACCCATTAAAAATGGGTAAGAAGGGTATTATGGTTTTGTGCAAAAGTATGTAACAGGCATAAGGAAGCATCTCCGACTATATAAAGTACATATGTACATATATATTCTTGGTTAGTATCAACAGCCGAGTCGATTTAGCCATGTCGGTCTGTCTGTTCGTCCGTCTGTATGAACACGCGGATATCAGAGACTACAAGAGCTAGAGACTTCATTTTTGGAATATACGTTCTCCTAATCCCGGGACAGATCAAGTTTATTTCATTTGATCGATAACTCGTCGCATTCAAAAGTTATCGATAAATTTCGATTTTAGACTAGCGTTTTTGGGACATAACTTCAAAGATATAACAGCTAGAGACCCCAATTTTTGCATGTATAATCTCGAATAGCATACATATGTAACAATTTTTCACTTTTTGGATACCACCCCATACCCCCCAAATTTTAAAAACCCCATTTTTGAAGGTACGACCTTGCAATTTGGTTTGGTCACACATTTTATTGCCAATTGTATGCCCAACAAATTTCAATAAGATCGGACAATAAACACAAGTTATTTAAGATTTAACTTTCCATAGTGTGGGGCTCGTTGAAAAGCAAACTAACTGCTTAAACCGCTTGCACTGCTTGTACTGCTTGAACTGCAGCATGTGTGTGTTTAGATTAGTATGCATTATTATAATGACTTGGTTCAGAGTATCTCCTAGTCGGGCACTCCCGACTAGAGCACTCTTACTTGTTTAAGATTTACCTTCGCATAGTGTGGGGCCTTGCGAAGAAGTTAGTCAGCTTAAACTGCTTGCAGTATGTGTGTGTTTGTATGGATGTGCATTGATTGGTAAGTATGAATGGATGTAAGGACTGGGTTGAGGGTATCTCCTAGTTGGGCACCCCGACTAGAGCACTCGTACTTGTTGATACCTTAAATGGTTAGCCGTAAAGCAGGATTGAGTTGTTGCGAGCTCCGTTCGCATGTTTCCCGGCGGATAATATATAATATAAACAGAGCAATGTGTATTCTGTTCTCGTGTTTCTCAAGTGTGCTGCGCAATGTCAATTATGTATTTGTAGGTTTGGCTAACCCAAAGGAAAACTTACATATTTTTGGTCAGCGCGTTACACTTACTGACTACGAATTTTGTTGTTATTTGGCTTCATACTCACTCCCTCTTTCTATTAGAAGCGACACCTACTTCGGCTGTTGTCGCTACCTAGTATAATTGTACCATTGCAGATATTTTTTTATTATACCCTGAACTCATTAAAAATGGGTATAAAGGGTATAATGAAGTTATGCAAAAGTATGTAACAGTCATAAGGAAGCAGCAACGGACATATAAAGTATACATATATAATCTTGACCAGTATCAAAGCCGTGTCGATTCCGGTACAGATCAAGTTTGTTTCATTTTATCAATAACTCGTCCCATTCAAAAGTTATCGATAACTTTCGTTTTCAAACTAGCGTTTTTGGGCCATAATTTCAAAGTTATATGAGCTAGGGGTCCCAAATTTGAAATGTGTAATCTCGAATAGCATACACATGTAACAAATATTTCACTTTTTGGATACCACCTCCCAATCCCCCCAAAAGTTTAAAAATTGAATTTTTGAAGGTACCTTTCAATTTGGTTTGGTCACACATTTTATTGCCGATTGTGTAGTTAAAGATTTAACTCTCCTTAGTGTGGGGCTCAGTGCGGAAGCACTATGCTTGCAGCATATGTGTGTTTGTATGCATGTACACTGATCGGTTAGTATGAAAAATGTATGGGCTTGGTTCAGGGTATCTTCTAGCCGGGCACTCCCGACTGAAGCACTCTTACTTGTTATTTGTATTCTGTGTTAAAAAACGTTGAATTAAATTTTAGCATTTAACCCACATTGCCTAGCGACACATTGCCACAATGCTGAGGCGTCCGATTACCTCTGGCAGCCGGCAGGCTCCAGATCCGTACGACCAATTCTTAGAGAGCCGCTTCATGTATCGCAAACACACGGCGAGGGATGCATCATGCCTATTCCGTATTATAGCGGAGCAGATGTATGATACCCAGATGCTGCACTATGAGGTGCGTTTGGAGTGCGTCCGTTTTATGACCCGTAAAAGACGCATTTTCGAGCAGGTAAGCAGCAAAACTAAAGTTTATAATACAAAATCAATAATTATTCTATATGAAGTCAGATTTTTGCAATCGTACGCACTTGAAGTAAAAACTAGCCAAAAAACGGATTTTGCTCTGACAACTGGCTAAACTTATAGTTATTAGTCTATAATAGGTGCTAAGCTTGATTTTGGGACATTTTTTGTTTTCAAGATATTTGCAAAAAACCAAGATGTTTCGACGGTACAAAAATATAAATGGTTTTCGCTAACAATTCAAGAGCTGATTTCAGCGAAACGTGAAGCAATATTTCAATGCGATTAATTTGAATGTCATGCATTGATTTAAATTGAAAAATTATTTAAACTTTTTTTTCAAATAGAGTTGCAATCAGTGTTATGATGCGTAGTGTTCGATGCTAATTTTTTTCCATTATGATATTGATGTTGTTTCTGTTGCTGTTTAACGAACTTATTTATAACTACCATTAGTAAAAATGTTTTTAAATCAACAGAAGTATTAAATGTATTAATTTTGACATTATAACAACGAACTTAACAAAAATATGTAGTATGATTAAAATAAAAGAGTTATATTCTACTGGGAAACATTGTTTTGTAAAATCAACTAGGCTTGAGAATATAAATTTGTTAATAAACTGAGTGCGGAGCAGGTGGAAGCAGACAAAAAGCATTAATTAGATTTCGTAATTTTAATTAAGAAATTTATAAGCAAAAATTTAAATTTTTGACAACAATCCAAGCTAATCAAGTAAAATATGACACCTGACGATAGCTAAAATAAGCAGTTTCGTTCTCATTTTGCCTTGTTAGCCTGTAATCCTCAAGAAAATGTATCTAAGAAAAAAAAAGTTTTTCAAAATATTTCGATTTCACACCTGTCGGATGCTCGCAACTTTATATAAAAGCCAAGATCACAAATCTTAATATTTTTCAGCATGGTTTTTTTATACCCTGAACCCATTAAAAATGGGTAAAAAAGGTATAATGAAGTTGTGCAAAAGTATGTAACAGGAAGCATCTCCGACCATATAAAGTATACATATTGTTGATCAGTATCAACAGCCGAGTCGATCTAGCCATGTCAGTCTGTCCATCTGTCCGTCTTTCTGTCCGTCCGTCTGTATGAACACACGGATATCAGAGACTGCAAGAGCTAGAGACTTCATATTTGGAATATAAGTTCTGCTAATCCCGGGACAGATCAAGTTTATTTAATTTTATCGATAACTCGTACCGTTTAAAAGTTATCGATAAATTTCGATTTTAGACTAGCGTTTTTGTGACATAACTTCAAAGTTATAAGAGCTAGTGGCCCCAAATTTGGCATGTATAATATCGGATAGCATACACATGTAACAAATATTTCACTTTTTGGATACCCCCCAAAAGTTCAAAAAACGCAATTTTAAAGGCACGACCTTGCAATTTGGTTTGGTTACACATATTTCTGACAATTGTTTGACCCAAAAATTTCAATAATATCGGACAATAAACACAGAAGTTATTTAAGATTTAACTTTCCATTGTGTGGGGCTCAGCGAAAAAGCAAGCTATCTGCTTAAACCGCTTGCTTTGCTTTTACTGCTTGTACTGCAGCATGTGTGTGTTTAGATTAGTACCAATGATTGTAAGGTCTGGGTTCAGGGTTTCTCGTAGTCGAGCACTCCTGACTAGAGCACTCTTACTTCTTTATATTAATTGTTATTAAAATTTCTGTTTTGTCGCAAAATTTAATGATCTGTCTGAAAGAACTTTCGAAGCACTGACAACAAATTTCGTTTTTCGTCGGTTGGGCGGCGATCAAAATATGCGATAAGGCAATGCCAAAACTTACAATTATTTACTATCGCATAGTTTCTTATGCACTTTTTTATACACTTTTCGAAGATAATAGTATATTCACTTTATGCTGAAGACCACTAAAAGTTACTGCCAGTATGCTTAGAATCACAAAACAAATTGATCTGGTCATGTCCGTCTGTCTGCCTGTATGCATGCAAACTAGTCCCTCAGTTTTTGAGCTATCGCGATAAAACTTTGCAAATAGACTTATTTTTTAAAGGGATAGCACATTGGTCGTAACCGGCCTGTTCGGACCACTATATCTTATAGCTGTCATACAATTGGAAGTCAGTTTTGGCTATAAATTCCATGTTTTTAAAGCTATCGCACAGAGACTTATTATTTAAAGGGACAGCACATAAGTCGAAACCCGCCAGATCGGAGCACTATATCTTATAGCTGGCCATATAGCTGGAAGGCGGTTTTGGCCATATATCCGATCTTTTCAAAGCTACCGCCTTCAATTTCCGTGTACACTTGAACATACTTATTACTCAGCAATGTTTTAAATTTAAAAACGATTGGGTCATAAATAGCGAAGATATGATCCATTGAATATTTTGAAAGAACAGGGTCCTTTTTTAAATTTCTTAAATTTTGTCTAAGTGTTTATACTCTTTTCGAAGAAAATAGTATATTAAGTTTGTCCTGAAGTTTGTAACGCATAGAAGGAAGCGTCGGAGACCCCCAAAAGTTACTGCCAGTATGCTTAGAATGACAATACAAATTGATCTAGCCATGTCCGTCTGTCTGTCTGTATGTATGCAAACTAGTCCCTCAGGTTTTGAGCTATCGCGATAAAACTTTGCACAGACACTTATTATTCTAGGGGACAGCACATTGGTCGGAGCCGGCCGGATCGGACCACTATATCTTATAGCTGCCATACAACTCGAAGTCGGTTTTGGCCATAAATCCGATGTTTTCAAAGCAATTGCTTTCAATTTCATTGTACACTTGAACATCTTTATAACTCATCAATGGGTACAATCGCAAATCGATTGAGTCATAAACATCGAAGATATGCGTCATTAAATATTTTGAAAGAACAGGTGCATATGAGCAAACAAAGTCAAGCGCAAGTAAGCTATTGACAGTCTGCTCTTCAAGGGATGTTGTCATCGATCATCAAAACTGCTTGTGGCGTAAAGGTTAAAGTGTCGCCCTGGCAAAGGAAAGGTCCCGAGTTCGAGTCCAGCGGGCGACTGGTCATTTATTTTCACTTTTTATACCCTGAACGTCCGTCTGTATGAACACGCGGATATCAGCGACTACAAGAGCTAGAGACTTCATATTTGGAATATAAGTTCTCGTAGTGCCGGGACAGATCAAGTTTATTTCATTTTATCGATAACTCGACCCATTCAAAAGTTATCGATAAATTTCCATTTCAGACTAGCGTTTTTGGGCTATAACTTACAAGTTATAAGAGCTAGAAGCCCCTAATTTGGCATGTATAATCTCGAATAGCATACACATGTAACAAATATTTCACTTTTTGGATACCACCCCCCAAACCCCCCAAAAGTTGAAGAAACGCATATTTGAAGGTACGACCCTGCAATTTGTTTTGGTCACACATATTATCGACAATTGTTTGCCCCAAAAATTTCAATATGATCGGACAATAAACACAGAAGTTATTTAAGATTCAACTTTCCATTGTGTGGGGCTCAGCGAAAAAGCAAGCTTACTGCTTAGACCGCTTGCACTGCTTGTACTGCTTGTACTGCAGCATGTGTGTGTTTAGATTAGTACGAATGATTGTAAGGACTGGGTTCAGGGTATCTCGTAGTCGGGCACTCCCGACTAGAGCACTCTTACTTGTTATACTCTGATACCGAAGATACTCATAGTATATTGGTTTTGTCGGATGTCCGTCAGGCCGTCCGTCTGGCCGTCTGTCTTTTGTGTTATGATTATAGCTATCTGCTTCAGATCAAGTTTGTTTCAAATTTATGCCACGCCCACTGGGAGGCTGGCAAATCGATAACATGTCGATACACCTCAAATCACAAATCGATTAAACGTGAATATCTCCCACAATTTTGATGATACAGTAATCAAATTTGGTAGGTATATTGCTGGTGACCTCCCGAAAAAATTGGATGCTAGGTTTATCGGCCACGCCCATTATTACGCCCACCAGCCTCACCTTCCAAAATAATTTGAAATGCTTATATCTCCCGCAGTTTTTGAGCTAAGGTCACCATATTTGGAATATATTTTACGGGTGACGTCCTCTACAGATCACAGAGACAAAATTTCGACTCCCACTCCCGCCCCCGTAATCGCGAAAATCGATATACATGAATGCACAGTTCGATAACACGTGTATATTTCCCGCAATTTTGAAGCTAGAGTCCCCAAATTTGGAGTTTAGACTAGGGCTGACCACCCCAAAAGATTCCGTCCTGAATTTTCCGGCCACGCCCACTAGAACGCCACCCAGCCACCCCGCCCCAACGAAACACGGAAGCCTATATCTCGCACAGTTTAAGAGCTAGGGCCACCAAACTTTGAGGGTGGACTTCTGGCCAAGTTCGGACAAAAAATATTGGGGCCACGCCCCCGCCCGCCCCCAAAAATCGCGAAAATATATATCTTCCACAGTTTTAGAGCTAGAGTCACCAAAATTGGAGGATAGACTTATTGTCAGCCCCCCTAAAGATCGGCAAAAAATTTTGGGGCCCCGCCCCCTCCCGCCCCCAAAAATCGCGAAAATTTATATCTTCCACAGTTTAAGAGCTAGAGTCAAGAAATTTGGAAGATAGACTTCTTGTCACTCCCTCTAAAGATCGGCTAACATTTTTGGGGCCACGCCGCCTCCCGCCCCCAAAAATCGCGAAAGCTTATATCTTCCACAGTTTTAGAGCCAGAGTCACCAAAATTGGCAGATAGACTTCTTGTCACCCCCTCTAAAGATCGGAAAAAATTTTGGGGCCACGCCCCCTCCCGCCCCCAAAAATCGCGAAAATGTATATCTTCCACAGTTTTAGAGCTAAAATCACCAAATTTGGAAAATAGACTTCTGGTCACCCCCTCTTAAGATCGACCACGCCCCTCCCGTCCCCAAAAACTTGGAAGGCCGATTGCGGGTCACTCATACACCAGCAAAAATGTTCTGTTCATTTGCTTTCAGCTGTTCTTAAAATTGTATCAGAGTATTACGCAGTCGGCTCCGCCCGACTGCAACGATCTCACTTGTTTTTATACCCTGAACCCATTAAAAATGGGTAAAAAGGGTATTATGGTTTTGTGCAAAAGTATGTAACAGGCATAAGGAAGCATCTCCGACCATATAAAGTATATATTCTTGATCAGTATCAACAGCCAAGTCGATTTAGCCATGTCCGTCTGTCTGTCTGTCTGTCCGTCCGTCCGTCCGTCCGTCCGTCCGTCCGTCTGTCTGTATGAACACGCGGATATCAGAGACTACAAGAGCTAGAGACTTCATATTTGGAATATAAGTTCTCGTAGTGCCGGGACAGATCAAGTTTATTTCATTTTATCGATAACTCGACCCATTCAAAAGTTATCGATAAATTTCGATTTCAGACTAGCGTTTTAGGGCTATAACTTACAAGTTATAAGAGCTAGAGGCCCCTAATTTGGCATGTATAATCTCGAATAGCATACACATGTAACAAATTTTTCACTTTTTGGATACCACCCCCCAATCCCCCCAAAAATTCAAAAAACTCATTTTTGAAGGTATGACCTTGCAATTTGGTTTGGTCACACATTTTATAGCCAATGTTATGTCCTACAAATTTTAAAAAGATCGGACAATAAACACAGAAGTTATTTAAGATTTTACTTTCCATTGTGTGGGGCTCAGTGAAAAAGCAAGATAACTGCTTAAACCGCAGGCACTGCTTGCAGTATGTGTGTGTTTGTATGTATGCACACTATTAGGCAAGTATGAATGGATGTCAGAACTGGGTTCAGGGTATCTCCTAGTCGGGCAGTCCCGACTAGAGCACTCTTACTTGTTATACCCTGAACCCATTAAAAATGGGTAAAAAGGGTATTATGGTTTTGTGCAAAAGTATGTAACAGGCATAAGGAAGCATCTCCGACCATATAAAGTGTATATATTCTTGATCAGTATCAACAGTCGAGTCGATTTAGCCATGTCCGTCTGTCTGTCTGTCCGTCCGTCCGTCCGTTAGACCGTCTGTCTGTATGAACACGCGGATATCAGAGACTACAAGAGCTAGAGACTTCATATTTGGAATATAAGTTCTCGTAATCCCGGGACAGATCAAGTTTATTTCATTTTATCGATAAATCGTCCCGTTTAAATGTTATCGATAAATTTCGATTTCAGACTAGCGTTTTTGGGCCTCAACTTAAAAGTTATAAGAGCTAGAGGCCCCAAATTTTGCATGTATCTCCCCAAAAGCTCAAAAAACTCATTTTTGAAGGTATGGCCTTGCAATTTGGTTTGCTGACACATATTATAGCCAATGTTATGTCCTACAAATTTTAGAAAGATCAGACAATAAACACAGAAGTTATATAAGATTTTACTTTCCATTGTGTGGGGCTCAGTGAAAAAGCAAGCTAACTGCTTAAACCGCTTGCACAGCTTGCAGTATGTGTGTGTCTGTATGTATGCACACTATTAGACAAGTATGAATGGATGTCAGGGTATCTCCTAGTCGGACACTCCCGACTAGAGCACTCTTACTTGTTTTTTGCTAATCATTTGTTACAAATATATATCAAACAGCTTGAATTCAATATTTTAAATGCAAAATTTAAATTCATATGATACTTATTCTTAGAGCACAAAAATAAATACCACGCGATGTGATTTTTTACTACTTTTGAAATTTCAGTGGTGCAGTTGGCAGAGTGAAAATTGCCTAAAGGTTCGAAAAGAGTATAGAATCTTCGGCACGCCGAAGATAATCCTTTCCCACTTGTTTTTACTCCCTTTACCTTCAGATAGATTTCAAGAGAGCAAGTTTCAATGCATAATGTCTCTTTTCATATTTTATCAAAACAGAACATGCAGTAAAATGACGCAAATTATAAAAATGGCTTTTGTTAAATGTGATTGTTTCACTACGAAAATATGACAACACAAAGTGTTTTCAAGAACTTTTAATTTTTTAGTCTCGGTTGACCTCGCCGTGGAAGTGCCCATATACATATATCATTGTATCATTTCTAGCATGAATGTTTATATGTACTTTTTCGTTCAGGATCGTCGCGATTTATTTATTTATTTCTAATTTTCCTCTACAGATGTTTTCTTATTGTGCAAAAGTGTGAAACGGGTATAAGGAAAAATCTCAAACCATGTAAAGTATGTATAGTCTTCATCAGTATCAACAGCCGAGTCGATCTAGCCATGACCGTCTGTCTGTCCGTCCATCTGTCTGTTTGAACACGCGGATATCAGAGACTATAAGAGCTACAGACTTCATATGTGGAATATAAGTTCCCGTAGTCCCGGGACAGGTCAAGTTTGTTTCATTTAATCGATAACTCGCCCTGTTCGAAAGTTATCGATCAATTTCGATTTCAGTCAAGCGTTTTAAGGGATAGGAGCTTGAGGCCCCAAATTTGGTATATATAATCTTGAATAACAGACACATGTAAGAAATATTTCACTACTTGGATACCGTACCCCCCAAAGGTGAAAAACACTAATTTTTCAATGTATGACCTTGCAATTTGGTTTGATGACCCATTTTATAGCCAATGCTATGTACTGAAAATTTCACAAAGATCGGGCACTAAGCACATTTACCTTTCTATAGTTTGGGGCCTTGCGACGAAGTTAGCTTGATTAAACTGCTTGCACTGCTTGCAGCATGCGTGTGTGTATGAATGTGCATTAATAGGAAAGTATGAATGGATATAAGGACTGGGTTCAGGGTATCTCCTAGTCGGCCACTCCCTCCCTAGAGCACTCTTACTTGTTTTTCGCTCACGATAGTAACATAAAAGCTAAATTAAATAAAAAATGGACTTATTGAAATTGGTTTGATGTTTTCGTATTTTTATGTTCTCTTCGAAGAAAATAGTATATTAACTTTGTGCTGAAGTGTGTAGTATAGATAGAAGGAAGCGTCGGAAACTCCCAAAAGTTACCTCCAGTATGCTTAGGATGACAAAACAAATTGATCTAGCCATGTCCGTCTGTCTGTATGTCCATATGTATGGTATCTAGTACCTCAGCTTTTGAGCTATTGCGCTGATATTTTGCAGAGAGACCTTTTATTCAAATGTACAGCACATTGTCGGAACCAGTCGGTTCCGCGATGAAACCTTGCACCAACAACTGGAAATAAATTTAACATTTCAAAAGAAAAATTTAAATTCATTTACCAATTCTTAAAAATTCCACGCGATAAAACGATTTACGACAGCATATTTCAGTGGTGCAGTTGGCAGAGTGAAAATTGTATAAAGGTTCGGAAAGAGTATAAAATCTTCGGCACTCCGAAGATAATCCTTTCCTTCTTGTTATACCCTGAACCCATTAAAAATGGGTAAAAATGGTATTATGGTTTTGTGCAAATGTATGTAACAGGCATAAGGAAGCATCTCCGACCATATAAAGTATATATATTATTGATCAGTATCAACAGCCGAGTCGATCTAGCCATGTCCGTCTGTCTGTCCGTCTGTCCGTCTGTCTGTCTGTATGAACACACAGATATCAGAGACTACAAGAGCTAGAGACTTCATATTTGGAACATAAGTTCTCCTAATCCCGGGACAGATCAAGTTTATTTCATTTGATCGATAACTCATCGCATTCAAAAGTTATCGATAAATTTTGATTTTAGACTAGCGTTTTTGGGACATAACTTCAAAGTTATAAAAGCTAGAGAGCCCAAATTTGGCATGTATAATCTCGAATAGCATACACATGTAACAAATATTTCACTTTTTGGATACCACCCCCCAAACCCCCCAAAAGTTAAAAAAACGCATTTTTGAAGGTACGACCTTGCAATTTGGTTTGGTAACACATATTATCCACAATTACTTGCCCCAAAAATTTCAATAAGATCGGACAATAAACACAGAAGTTATTTAAGATTTAACTTTCCATTGTGTGGGGCTCAGCGAAAAGCAAGCTAACTGCTTAAACCGCTTGCACTGCTTGTACTGCAGCATGTGTGTGTTTAGAGCAGTACGAATGATTGTAAGGACTGGGTTCAGGGTATCTCGTAGTCGGGCACTCCCGACTAGAGCACTCTTACTTGTTTTTAGTTAGTTGCTGTCAGAACGACTTCATCTATCCTCTGGCATCTATCTTAATTAAGACAGTTTGCTCATCATGGTAAATTTATTCAATTAAAAAAATTTTAACTTATTAAAACTTACATTTTTTAAAAAATAAAAATATTAGATACAACAAAAATTTTAAAACCGGTTTTTATGTGTCTGTAATTTTGCGACCACGGTTGATCTTTCTGTGGAAACGCCCGTAAACAAAACACAAAAATCAGAAATGTTTATTTCTATTTGCAGAACTTATATTTCTGTTTCTAAAATCTGATGTAACAATTTTTAATTGTTTTTTGCTTAAATATTTGTGTCCAAAATCTAATCATATTTTTACAGCATGTGCGAGGTGATTTCGATAGCTATATGCTGGATATGTCCAAACCAAAGACATATGGCACTATGTTGGAACTGCGCGCATTCTGCTGCATGTATCGGTGAGTTTATAGCCCCAAGAAGCTGAACAGATGAACATAACATTAAATACCCTGAACCCATTAAAAATGGGTAAAAAGGGTATAATGGTTTTGTGCAAAAGTATGTAACAGGCATAAGGAAGCATTTCCGACCATATAAAGTAAATATATTCTTGACCAGTATTAACAGCCGTGTCGGTCTAGCCATGTCCACCTGTCTTTAAGATCTAGGGACATATTTAAAATATTAGTTCTAGTAGTCCCGGGACAGATCAAGTTTGTTTCATTTTATCAATATATCGACCCGTTCAAAAGTAATCGATTAATTTCATTTTCAGACCAGCGTTTTTGGGCAATAACTTAAAAGTTATAATAGCTAGAGGCCCCAAATTTGATACGTGTGGTCTCGAATAGCATACACATGCAACAAATATTTAACTTTTTGGAGACCGCACCCCTTCCCCGCATAAGTGAGAATCACTAATATTTCAAGGTATGACCTTGCAATTAGGTTTGATCACCCATTTTATAGCCAATTTTATGTCCTACACATTTCACAAAGATCGGACACTAGACACAGAAGTTATTTTAGATTTACATTTCCATAGTGTGGGGCCCTGCGAAGAAGTTAGCCTGTTTAAACTGCTTGCACTGCTTGCAGTATGCGTCTGTTTGTATTGATGTGCAATTATCAATTGTGCAATAGGTAATTATGAATTGATGTATGGACTGGCTTCAGGGTATCTCCTAATCGGGCTTTCCCGACAGAGCACTTTTACTTTTTTTTTTATACCCTGAACCCATTAAAAATGGGTAAAAAGGGTATTATGGTTTTGTGCAAAAGTATGTAACAGGCATAAGCATATCCGACCATATAAAGTATATATATTCTTGATCAGTATCAATAGCCGAGTCGATTTAGCCATGTCCGTCTGTCTTTCTGTCCGTCTGTCCGTCCGTCTGTATGAACACGTGGATATCAGAGACTACAAGAGCTAGAGACTTCATATTTGGAACATATGTTCTCCTAATCCCGGGACAGATCAAGTTTATTTTATTTTATCGATAACTCGTACCGTTTAAAAGTTATCGATAAATTTCGATTTCAGACTTGCGTTTTTGGGACATAACTTCAAAGTTATAAAAGCTAGAGGCCCCAAATTTGGCATGTATAATCTCGAATAGCATACACATGTAACAAATATTTCACTTTTTGGATACCACCCCCCAAAAGTTCAAAAATCGCATTTTTGAAGGCACGACCTTGCAATTCGGTTTGGCCACACATATTATTGACAATTGTTTGCCCCAAAAATTTCAATAAGATCGGACAATAAACACAGAAGTTATTTAAGATTTAACTTTCCATTGTGTGGGGCTCAGCGAAAAAGCAAGCTTACTGCTTAAACCGCTTACACTGCTGATACTGCTTGTACTGCAGCATGTGTGTGTTTAGATTAGTACGAATGATTGTAAGGATTGGGTTCAGGGTATCTCGTAGTCGGGCACTCCCGACTAGAGCACTCTTACTTGTTTTATGATGGATAATTTGTAATTTACATTTTTTTTAGTCGCAATGTTATCTTGTTTGAGCCATTTAATTTGGGCACAGCCGTGACTTACAACGAGCACTTTGAGGAAAATTTTCGTGTGTTTTTCACCAATGGGTTTCATTTCGATTCTGTCTATACATTGAAATACATTGAAGATGCGGCTATTGGACAGTGTAAGTGCGCTTTTCATAATACATTTATATATAATATAGACAAAACAATTCAGGTACTGATTGAGATCATATAATTTGCAGCAATTAGCTTCAAGTTGCTTTATGACATGCTCTTCAAGCTACCGGACCTTAATTTTGCTGTTGAGAAAATGCTGCATCCACAAACGTTCGATTGGGGGAATTACGCCGTCGAGCTGGATGCTAGGGGCTTCATTGAACGCATTGTCTGCAGCGATGGACGTTTTTTCGACCTGAATATGCCAGAAAATACCAAGTGCGTACTCGAAAACTACAAGCTGTGTAATTTCCACAACAATGCCAACCAGTCGCCGCACAAGTCACTTCGTCGAGCTGACAGGGGCTTATCAATTTCACCCTCTTTGGAGCTGCCGATGAACAGTTTCATGGGACATAACGAAAGCACAGATGTGATCATGTGTCCCAATCGCTTGAACTCATGTGTACGTCAACTTCTGGACGATGGTGAGCATAGCACTGTGCAACAGGTCTTTCTGTCCAAATCAGGACATATTTTTCTGATCTTGTTTGACATCTTGAAAACGAAAATATTAATAAGACAGTATAAATTGTAGGTCTTTTAATGTTTTATTTTATTTACAAGCTAATTTTACAACTGATCTAACTCGAACAACCGTCTGCTATGACAAAATAGTTTTGGCTTGAATTAGCACATTAAAGCAGAGGTTGGCAATAGTCGGCTGCTCAGACAAACACAAGCTAAAGCATGCCGAATGGCTTATGTTACGATCGGTAGTTTTGCACCAGTGCACAAAGTCTTCGCTAAGGATGTCTCTGAGTCGCTTGATTTCACTTAATGCTTAAAATAATCAATGCGCACAATACCTCAAGTGTGAGTTCTGGCTGCCACTATTTTCTCTCTCTTCACTGTTCTCTTGTACACGTGTGTATTTTAACTTCAAACATCTGATTTGCAGCCGTGTTCCTTTTTGCCCACCACCGCCTTGTAACCAGCAAAAATTTGAGGTCTTGTATGAACCACTTTTTTGTTAATTCTAAATATGTTAACCAAAGTCATAAAATTAGGATCAGCTCATGAAACTAGGATCACTATCAAAATGTTTGGTTAAAAATAAATGTGCCAAGTTTTTTTCCAAAACTATTCATACCCTGAACCCAATAAAATCGGTAAAAAGGGTATAATGAAGTTGTGCAAAAGTATGTAGCAAGCATAAGGAAGCATCTCCGACCATATAAAGTATATATATTCTTGATCTGTATCAACAGCCGAGTCAATCTAGCCTTAACCGTCTGTCTGTCCGTTTGACCGTCTGTATGATGTCAGAGACTAAAAGAGCTAGAGACTTCATATTTGGAATATAAGTTCTCGCAGTCCCGGGACAAATCTAGTTTATTTAATTTTATCGATAACTCAACCCGTTCAAAAGTTATCGATAAATTTTTATTTCGAAGCTGCGTTTTTGGGCCATAACTTAAAAGTTATTTGAGCTAAAGGCCCCAAATTTGGCATGTATAATTTCATTGCCAATTGTATGCCCAACAAATTTCAATAAGAAACAGAAATTGTTTAAGATTTAACTTTCCACTGTGTGGAGCTCAGTAAAGAAGCAAGCTAACTGCTTAGACTGCTTGCAGCATGTGTGTGTTTGTATGTATGTACACTGACTGGTTAGTATGGAAGAATGTATGGACTGGTTTCAGGGTATCTCTTAGTCGGGCACGTCCGACTAGAGCACACTTGTTTCTTTTAAAAATAATTAAAAATTGAACTTGGTGAAGTTTAGGCTGCAGAAGTTGGATCTTTTTCTTTAATATGAAAATGCAGATTTTTCGTCAGTCCCTGAAGAACTTTAAAAAAACTCAAAAAATTGTATGTTGATTTTCGGTATGAAATGATTGCGCCGGACAAATTGATTTGATGTACATTTTGTGATAAAGTTGCATTAATATATTTTATCTAATTGTACATTTTCGCAGGCATTACCCCTTTTCCGTACAAGGTGGCCAAGTCACTGGATTCTTTCATGTATCGCAATATTGAGTTTGATAGCTGGAATGATACGCGCAAGGAGGCCAAGCGTTACAATGGCTATGCCAATGACTACAATTTTATGGTAGGTACGGTGCTTGGCCAATCCAAAGCGGTAGCAAGAAATGGCTAATACGCATACATCGTATACACATATCAAAACATATCCAGTCCACATTCAATCCACATCCAAAATTTAATGTTCCAATCCTGCCTCCTGCACCGCATTTTCAGGTAGGCGCCAAGTGCCGCGTGGAGTTGCTGACCGATGTCGAAAAAAAATTGTATACGTGCCACATTCAAAAGATTGGCTTAGACAAAGCCTTCTGCGTTGTCTATGTCGAGCACTTTGGAAATAAATTTTTGGTAGGCCCCTTAACCCCCCATATTATATCCACGAAGCCAGCTAAAGCTGTTATCTCCAAGCACAGACCACATGTTTTGTGCTCTGTAGCCTCCACTGTGCTCAGTTGTATATACTTTCCTCGCACTAATTGTGTTTAAATCTTCCTTTGTCGTATTTACCTAGGTGCCCTACGAGACATTACATCCGCTGCCGCCGGACGAGTTCCGACCCTGGGCGGTGCCGTTCCGCTATCAGCGCCAAATGCAGCGAATGCATCTGGCCAAGCTTAATCACAAGCACAAAGTGTCTAAGTGGAAGAAGGCCAAGATTTACGATGTGACCAACTACTTAGAAGCCAGCAAGTGCGAGGTTCTGCAGTATCTGCAGCTAGATAACTACTACAGTTGTCCCCTTTTCTTCAACGACCAACTCCAACATCAACACCAGGGAAACATTATGGATCAAGTGAAGCCACGGGATCAGCGTTTTAAGGTATGCGCCAAGCCAACGCGCTATCAAGAGCTGCAACAGCGAAAAATACCGCTCGCTGAAACTAGCTCAGTGCAGACACTCCAGCAGGCAGCGAACCCGAATCTTCAGTATATTAACTACATGCCAATGGTTAGGCAACCACATTGTCAACTGCTGCCCATGCATGAAGAATTTCAGACTGGTATCGTTTCAGGACCGTACATGTACATGCACTTTGGCGGCTATGTACCGCCGCTGCCGGTCTCGCTGCCGCCAACATGTGCGACCGCACCATATGGGTTTGGGCCGCCGCCGGCTTCTTTAATGCTGCCCTTAGGTGGCGTTCTCTCCAGCTGCAGCAATAGCATTAGCAGTCATAATAGCTACACCACCAGCGCTACCGTGAACACCATGAAAACAATGGCAGCATGCGGAAACGATAATCAGTTGGAGCCGCGTCCTTCGCTGTATACCAATGGCGAAGAGTTGCCCGCTGACCTGGGCACACTACGGTATTTATATCACATGGGCGTCGATATGCATCTGCGCATGTATCCGATGTTAACTGCCGAGAATCAGATGCGCATGCTCCCGAACAACTGTACCAATCAAAACCACCATAACACGGACCAACAACTGCAACTAAGTGAACGCACCGATGAAAACATTGTTTTAGTAGCGAATTCAACACCGCCACCCTCACCGGATGCAGCAATATACCTAACACCATCAGGTCAGCCTAGCACTAAGCGTACAAGCGTGGAGAAGGGACGCACGTGCTCCAAACGCGGAAACTTCTTCAACCAAGCGCAGTCCAGGCCAAGACCGGAGCAACTGCTTGACTTCGGCGAGGATAAACATTTATCGCATGTAATGCTGTTGCCCACGCCGACGCCATCACCCAACATCCAAAGCAATCAGTTCAACTTTTATTCCACGCCTCAAGCCTCTCAACAGGCATTGGAACCCCTGTCGCTGGTGCCTCCGATTTTCTATGCCAACAAGGGTGAGCAGGTAAGCGTTTGTGAAAAAAAAACAAGTGGGGAAGGATCATCTTCGGCGTACCGAAGATTGTATACTCTTCCCGAACCTTTATTTTTTTTTGTTTTTAGAATTGGTATTATAAATTTAAATTTTTCTTTTGAAATATTAAATTCAAACTGTTATATTTTTCAAAATTTTTAATGACGTAATTTGCAATTTATAACTTAATTGATTGGAAATTTTAAACATTGATGAGTTTTAAGGATGTTCAAGTGTACAAGGAAATGAAAGGCGATACCTTTGAAAATATCGGATATATGCCGTAAACCGACTTCCAGTTGTATGGCAGCTATAAGATATAGTAGTCCGATCTTGCCGTCTTGTGCAAGGTTTTATCACGATAGTTTTGAAATCATGGGACTTATAGCCAAATCCGACTTCCAGTTGCAAGACAGCTGTAAGATATTGTGGTCCGGTCCGGCCGGATCCGACCAATGTGCTGTCCCTTTGAATATCAAGTCTCTGTGCAAAGTTTCATCGCGATAGCTCTAAATCTGAGGGACTAGTTTGCACAAAGTTAATATACTTTTTCTTCGAAAAGAGTATAAAAAAATATAATATTTATGCCAATTTATTCTAGAGGTCGAAATGTTATTCTGTTCAGTTTAATAAAGTCATGACAGCATTAGGTGCACTTGCTTTAAAAAAATCTACGCCTCGAAGATATGCATAGTCATGTAAAAATAGGTTAACAAGTAATAAAATATCCTCATGAGTAGTTGTAAACACCATTTACCATTATATTTTTAACTATGCAAAATAGGTGCACAGTAGTCTTGTAACTTCGTTATATTAATATGTTTATTCCGTTCTCAATGCAGAATCCATATGCATGGGGCACTGCTCCTCCACTTGGTGCTAGGAATATGGTTGGAATGCCGTACGAGGTGATCAGCAATAGTAACATGGAACCGAGCGAAATTGTTAATTCACAGCAGCCTTCTGCACCCGGCTGCACACCACCACGTCACTAAAGCGCCGGCTCGATTTTGACTTTTCACTCATTGATCAACTGATGCCCCTATAACATACTATACATACAACATATACACTAATTACTTCATTTTCCATTTAATCAACATTTTAAAATCGATGAATAATAACTATTCGCTTTTTAAATTTTTAATACAGTCGAATTTCTCTAACTCGAAGTTTGCTATTTCTCGTACTTTTTTTCTGACAGAGGAGGTTCGTGCTAGAGAAGTTCGACTGTATACATAATTTTATAAAAAAACATTTTGAAGAAATCGCATGACCACATAATCGTCACTACACAAAAGATAAATATATTTTTTGCAGTCTGATGCGATTTGAACTGCGCATGTACCAATTACCAATTTAGACTAATTATACTATGTAAGTTATTCGCTAAAGTATATAGCACATTAAAACTAGAAGTCGATTTTGAAACCATAACTTACAATGTTAATTCTTCATTATAAAATGTATCAGAATTTTTTTTTTTAAATATAAAAAATTTAAAAAAAGACTACGCTCTATGTTAATTGGTTAAATATATACATATATATAGATATATGTGTGCTGCGAGTGCCGGCAATACTACGCACTCGATCACACAATGTCCCGTTTTTTTTTGCATGCACACAGGCATTTTTAGGCAACGCGTGCCGGTCGCACTCACACTCAAAACGAATGTAGGAATAAGCGCAAGTAAAAAAAAAAGCAAAGCGCCATAAATATAAGTAGGCAAAACACATATGTATCACCCGGGTGTTTTGTAAACACCATGGTGCCTGTGAGTGCATTTCTAATTATGAGCCGTTTTGTTTTTCACTTGATCGCTTGTTAGCATTCAAGTTCAGTGCTTTTTTGATTTTGCCAGCGAAATCTTTGCAGAAATGACAGTAGAACTAATTAAAAATAAATAATAAATTATAAATATAATAAAAAAAGCAACAAGAGACACTCAATACATTTTGTGTCTCAATTTTTGTGCTTCCCTTTTCACCCATCCTTCTTTCGACGCCGATGCGCCTACGTATGCCATACGCACACACACAAGCAACAAAAGTAAGTAAGTAGTTTTTTGCAAAACACTCATACTTTATTGAAAGGCGAGCGATTATGGTCAGTTGTCCGGTGATTGAAAACACCAGGGTGTCAAAATCAACTTACATTTACCCGGTGCACCTTATGTGCTGGTGGCTTGTTGCAGTTCTCTGATTCGGATGCAAAGTCGCTCAAGCGAAATGTTTCTCATTTTGGTCATTTTACTGCATGTTTTGTTTTGATAAAAAATTAGAAAGAGAGACATTATGCATTGACTCTTGCTCTCTAAAAATCTTTGCGACGGTAACGAGATTAAAACAAGTGGGAAACGATTATCTTCGGCGTGCCGAAGATTCTATACTCTTTTCGAACCTTTAGGCAATTTTCACTCTGCCAACTGCACCACTGTCAATGTCAAAAGTAGCAAGAAATCTTTTATCGCGTGGCATTTAGTTTTTTGCTTTAAGAATTGGTATCATATGAATTTAAATTTTGCATTTAAAATATTGAAACAAATAATTAGAAAACAAATAAAAAGCAGTGTCAGTGCAGCACTCTAATACATACGCCACCAAGCAGTTTTGAAATGCGCTGACAAACTCGATTATACTGATCTTTTCTTTTGCGTTGTATAGTTTTTGTTCTTAGGCATTGTTAGCAAATGAATTTGATTACAGTTATTTTATATTTGAAAAGAATAATAAGAAAATAGTGAAAATAATTATTGGTCGCCGCTAGGAATCGAACCAGAGACCTCTCGTTTGCCAGGGCGTCACTTTACTCCTTACGCCAGAAACCGTTTTGATGATCAATGGCAAAATACCTCGAAGAGCAGACTGTCAAAAGCGAACTTGTTTTGTTTTCCTGCAGCCTGCAACTCTACTGCTTACACCAAGCAGTTTTCAAAATCGCTGACAAACTCGATTATACTGATTGTTTGTTTTTTCGCGTGGCATTGTTTTTGTTCTAAGACATTGGTAGCAAATGAATTTGATTACAGTTATTTTAAATTTGTAAAGCAGAATAAGAAACAATTAGAATAATTATTAATCGCCGCTAGGAATCGAACCAGAGACCCCTCGTTTGCCAGGGCGACACTTTACTCCTCACGTCACAAGCCGTTTTGATGATCGATGACAAAATACCTCGAAGAGCAGACTATCAAAAGCTTACTTGCGCTTGACTTTGTTTGCTCATATGAACCAGTTCTTTCAAAATATTTAATGACGCATATCTTCGCTTTTTATAACTTAATCGATTTGCGATTTTACCCATTGATGGAAATTGAAAGCAATTGCTTTGAAAACATCGGATTTATGACCAAAACCGACTTCAAGTTGTATGGCAGCTATAAGATATAATAGTCCGATCGGGCCGGCTCCAACTAATGTGCTGTCTTTTTGAATAATAAGTATATGTGCAAAGTTTCATGGCGATGGCTTTAAAAACATGGGATATATGGCTAAAACCGACTTCGAGTTGTATGTCAGCTATAAGATATAGTGGTCCGATCCGGCCGGCCCCGAACAATGTGCTGTACATTTAAATAAAAAGTGTCTGTGTAACGTTTCATCGCGATAGATCGAAAACTGAGGGACCAGATCCCATACATACAGACGGACAGACGGACATGGCTAGATCAATTTGTTTTATAATTATAAGCATACTGGCAGTAAATTTTGGGGGTGTCCGACGCTTCCTTCTATGCGTTACAAACTTCAGCACAAACTTAATATACTATTTTCTTCGAAAAGAGTAATTGATAATGAATATGTTGCATACGCAAAACTATCAAGTTACGCAGAGCCGTATCAATACGGTATGCTTTAAACCTGCTTGGATCCCATGAGTAAGTATGGCGCGTTTGGTGAACGTTGAACTTGTAACAGTTTTTCGTCGTGTTTATTTTTAGGGTTTTGAGTGAGCGCTGCAAATTTTTGAGCTCGATTATTTTTGCTTACAAGCTGAAAACGTTTCACAAAAGTGTCGCATTTTTATGCTGAATTCTCAAATCGACAAATGGGCGGCATACGACGACCTACATCTTAAAGTCGAGCTCAGATTTGATTGCTAGGTTAAAAGTTGTTGTCACTCAATTATTGCCATAACATTTGGAGTTGTGGCGATGTAAAACGATTTCCCCCTCGCAGTAGGACACTAAATGAGAAAGTCTGATAAGTTAAATCTATATGGTCATTTCCACGGCAAGGTCCACCGAGACTAAAATATTAAAAGTTCTTGAAAACACTTTGTGTTGTCATATTTTCGTAGTGAAACTATCAAATTTAACTAAAACAAGTAAGAGTGCTCTAGTCGGGACTGCCCGACTAGGAGATACCCTGAACCCAGTTCTGACATCCATTCATACTTGCCTAATAGTGTGCATACATACAAACACACACATACTGCAAGCAGTGCCTGCGGTTTAAGCAGTTATCTTGCTTTTTCACTGAGCCCCACACAATGGAAAGTAAAATCTTAAATAACTTCTGTGTTTATTGTCCGATCTTTTTAAAATTTGTAGGACATAACATTGGCTATAAAATGTGTGACCAAACCAAATTGCAAGGTCATACCTTCAAAAATGAGTTTTTTGAATTTTTGGGGGGATTGGGGGGTGGTATCCAAAAAGTGAAAAATTTGTTACATGTGTATGCTATTCGAGATTATACATGCCAAATTAGGGGCCTCTAGCTCTTATAACTTGTAAGTTATAGCCCTAAAACGCTAGTCTGAAATCGAAATTTATCGATAACTTTTGAATGGGTCGAGTTATCGATAAAATGAAATAAACTTGATCTGTCCCGGCACTACGAGAACTTATATTCCAAATATGAAGTCTCTAGCTCTTGTAGTCTCTGATATCCGCGTGTTCATACAGACAGACGGACGGACGGATGGACGGACGGACGGACGGACGGACAGACAGACAGACGGACATGGCTAAATCGACTTGGCTGTTGATACTGATCAAGAATATATATACTTTATATGGTCGGAGATGCTTCCTTATGCCTGTTACATACTTTTGCACAAAACCATAATACCCTTTTTACCCATTTTTAATGGGTTCAGGGTATAATAAAAAACAAATTGCATTTATTTAAAACGCACTTCGAGATATTCGAATGCAAAGTCACTCAAGCGCAATTTTTCTCATTTGGGTCATTTCACTGCATGTTTTGTTTTGATCAAATATTATAAAGAGAGACATTATGCATTGACTCTTGCTCTCTTAAAATCTTTCTGAAGGTAAAGAGAGTAAATAAAAGTGCATAAGAAACTATGCGATGGTAAAGAACTGTACGTTTTGGCATTGCCTAATCGAATATGTTGTCAGTGCGTCGAAAGGACTTGCAGGAAGATCATTAAATTTTGAATGCAAACAGAGATTTTGCGAACAATAGTTGATTTTGCAAATAAAATGTTTCCCAGTAGAATATAACTTTTTTATTTTATTATGTCAAAATTAATACATTTAATGCTTCTGGTGATTTAAAAACAGTTTTACTAAGGTTATTTAAAAATAAATTTGGTTGAAAAGCAACAGAAAAAACAATAATATCATAATGGAAAAAAATCAGCACCGAACACTAAGCATCATGACACTGATTGCAACTCTATTTAAAAACAAGTAAGAGTGCTCTAGTCGGGAGTGCCCGACTAGGAGATACCCTGAACCCAGTTCTGACATCCAATTATACTTGCCTAATAGTGTGCATACATACAAACATACATATACTGCAAGCAGTGCAAGCGGCTTAAGCAGTTAGCTTGTTTTTTCACTAAGCCCCAAACAATGGAAAGTAAAATCTTGAATAACTTCTGTGTTTATTGTCCGATCTTTCTAAAATTTATAGAACATAACATTGAATGTGTGACCAAACCAAATTGCAAAGTCGTACCTTCAAAAATGAGTTTTTTCAAATTTGGGGGAAATTTGGGGGTTGTATCCAAAAAGTGAAATATTTGTTACATGTGTTATACAACAAAAACGCTAGTCTGAAATCGAAACTTATCGATAACTTTTGAATGGGTCGAGTTATCGATCAAATGAAATAAACTTGATCTGTCCCGGCACTTCGAGAACTTATATTCTAAATATGAAGTCTCTAGCTCTTGTAGTATCTGATATCCGCGTGTTCATACAGACGGACGGACGGACAGACAGACAGACGGACATGGCTAAATCGACTCGACTGTTGATACTGATCATATATACACTTTATATGGTCGGAAATGCTTCCTTATGCCTGTTACATACTTTTACACAAAACCATAATACCCTTTTTACCCATTTTTAATGGGTTCAGGGTATAAAAAGTGTAAATAATTTTTGGGTAAAATCAAAAGCATTTTCAATTCAAATCAATGCATAACATTCTAAAATAAATCGCATTGAAATATTGCTTCAGGTTTCGTTGAAATCGGCTCTTGCATTGCCGCGAAAATCACTTATATTTTTGGACCGTCGAAATATCTTAGTTTTTTGCAAATATCTTGAAAACAAAAAATATCCCAAAATCAAGCTTAGCACCTATTATAGGACTACTGCAGAGCTATAAGTTAAGCCTGTTGACAGAATAAAATCCGTTATTCTGCCTGTTTATACCCTGAACCCATTAAAAATGGGCAAAAATGGTATTTTGGTTTTGTGCAAAAGTATGTAACAGGCATAAGGAAGCATATCCGACCATATAAAGTAGATATATTCTTGATCAGTATCAACAGCCGAGTCGATTTAGCCATGTCCGTCTGTCTGTCTGTCCGTCTGACCGTCTGTCTGTATGAACACGCGGATCTCAGAGACTAAAAAAGGTGGAGACTTCATATTTGGAATATAAGTTCTCGTAGTGCCGGGACAGATCAAGTTTATTTAATTTTATCGATAACTCGACCCATTCAAAAGTTATCGATAAGTTTCGATTTCAGACTAGCGTTTTTGTTGTATAACTTACAAGTTATAAGAGCGAGAGGCCCCAAATTTGGCATGTATAATCTCGAATAGCATACACATGTTACAAATTTTTTTTATTGGAGACCACCCCCCAATTTCCCCCAAATTTAAAAAAACGCATTTTTTAGGTACGACCTTGCAATTTGGTTTGATCACACATTTTATAGCCAATGGTGTGTCCTAAATTTTAGAAAGATCGGACAATAAACACAGAAGTTTTTTCAGATTTAACATTCCATTGTGTAGGGCTCGGTGAAAAGCAAGCTAACTGCTTAAACCGCTTGCACTGCTTGAACTGCAGCATGTGTGTGTATAGATTAGTATGCATGATTATAAGGACTTGGATCAGGGTATCTCCTAGTCGGGCACTCCCTACTAGAGCACTCTTACTTGTTTTGACTTGTAGTTGTGCGTACGATTGCAAAACATATGACAATATGGAAACGCCCATATGTAAAGTTTATAATCACAGAAACACTTTAGCATGCAGTTTGCTAAGCACGTAAAACATTCATGTTAATATATACTTTAGATATATTTGAAATTGTGTGTAGATGGTAAGAGAATCGCGCACACTGATAACATCACTTATTTGGGAGTGACCCTGGACAGGCGCCTCACATGGAGCAGCCATATTAAAAAAGCATGTGGAACAGTGAACAAAAAACTGGGGAAATTGGACTGGCTTCTCAGACCAGGGAGTGGTCTTTCCCTAAGAGCCAAAGTACGGTTATTTAAGACCATTATACTGCCAACGTTAAATTGGGGTATCACTTGCTGGGGGACTGCATGTGACACTACCCTAAGAAGAGTTCAAGCTACAATAACAAAGTCTTTGCGCCGCATGACCAATATTCAGTGGCATCATTACGTCAAAAATGAGACTATCCTCAACGACCTTCAAATACCAACGGTGTGTGAGGCCATAAGTAAAAGCTCCAACCGGTATCGCGCTCGTTTGTTAGACCACTCTAACCGCCTGGCTAGACAACTCGCAAGACCGGCGAGACATAGGCGTCTGAAGCGCAAGCACCCGTCGGACCTCTGGATCCTTGGCCGATCGCGGAACGGCCGGCTTCTTTAGAAAATTATAGCAATATTATTATAGCATACCCGTGCTGATAACAGCGTCATCTCCCCACTGAGATGGGTTTTTAAAGTTCAAAGTTATATCGGCCTGGAAATAGGGTAAACACCCTATGTAGCTTGCCAAATAAAAATAAAAAAAAAAAAAAAAAAATGAAATTGTGTGTCAGTCATTAGATAGCACACCCCATAAATTTCGTGTAGTTTGTCTATATATCGAAGTAGAGCCAAGATAAAAAATATTTAAACTGATAAACTACAGAAAATTATAACAAGCTTTAATTCGAAAACCCCGTAAAAAAAAGAAAACGTTTTTGATTAAACCCAAATCCACAACAAAGAAAGCTCGACAATTCAATTGGATGCAAGATTTATTTTAATACAAAAAAACAAAATACTTAAAAAAAATCCCTCGAATCTAGTCTAATTCATGTGAAGGACTGAATTGTAATAATTACAGTATGTTCAGTGGTAACTATTCATCAAATGTGATTGTGTCGGTCACAGTTATAAGGTACTCATCAATAAAACTAATATTTTTTTATCTTAGTGAATTCATGCTGCAAAATCCATTACATACTTTATTTATAGAAATATTCTAAATCGAATTATAAGCTAATACAAGTGCATAAATAAGTATTCGCTTTAATTAATAATTGAATTGGCTAGTTTTTCGGCAGTTGGCATTAGTTTATACAGATGCTTTGCACTGGTTGGTTTGAAAATATCAATCAACCAATCCATATGTATATGTTTGAAAATAAAAATTGTAAGTTCACAACCTGCTGCAGTCTTTATTAAACAGTTTGAGGCGAAAAGTTTTTTAATGGTATTTTAATACTCTCCGTCTGTAACAGTGATCTAGTCGGGATTACCGACTAGGAGATATCCTCTGTGTACATACACACACACACACACGTTGCAAAAAGTTAAATATTTTGTACATCTGTATGCTCTTTGAGATTATAGATACCATATCAATTGCCTCTAACTGTTATATCAGTCAAGTAATTTCCCAGAGTGGGGAAAGACGAAGGAGCACAGCAATGGATTACAGTGCGTAGTTTATTTGTTTGTATGCGTAGCGGACACTCGCGACTAGAGCACTCTCGTTATAAACTATTTATTTGTTATTAATCAGAGCAGAATGACGTGTTTTACCAGAAATTACATTTTCTAAGATATCGGGTCCAAACTCACCAGTTACGTGAGATATTGCTACATGTTTATACTCTTTTCGAGGAAAATAGTATATTAAGTTTGTGCTGAAGTTTGTTACGCATAGAAGGAAGCGTCTGAGACCCCCAAAAGTTACTTTCAGTATGCTTAGAAAAACAAAACAAATTGATCTAGCCATGTTCGTCTGTCTGCCTGTATGTATGCAAACTAGTCCCTCAGTTTTTTAGCTATCGCAATGCAACTTTGCACAGACACTTATTATTCAAAGGGACAGCACATTGGTCGGAGCCGGCCAGATCGGACCACTATATCTTATAGCTGCCATACAACTTGAAGTCGGATTTGGTCATAAATCCCATGTTTTCAAAGCTATTGCGATAAAACTTTGTTCAGATACTTATTATTCAATGAAACAGCACATTGGTTGGTGCCGGCCGGATCGGACCACTAGATCTTATAGCTGCCATACAGCTCTAAGTCGGTTTTGGCCATAAAGCCTTGAGTCCTTAAATTTCCTTGTACACTTGAACATCCTTATAACTCATCAATGGGTAAAATTGCAAAACGATTGAGTCATAAATAGCGAAGATATGCGTCATTAAATATTTTGAAAAAACAGGTGCATATAAGCAAACAAACCCAAGTGCAAGAAAACTTTTGACAATCTGCTCTTCAAGGGATTTTGTCATCGATCATGAAAACGGTTGCGTAAGGGGTAAAGTGAAGCCCTGGCAAACGAAAGGTCGCGGGTACGAATCTCAGCAGCGACTGGTCATTTATTTGATTTTTTTCTTATTCTTCCTTTCAAATATAAAATAACTGTAATCAAATTAATTTGCATCCAATGTCTTAGAACAAAAACAATGCCACGCGAAAAAAACAAATGCTCAGTATAATCAAGTTTGTCAGCGATTCTTAAAACTGCTTGGCGTAAGTAGTTGAGTGCTGCGTTGACAAACGCGAGTTGCAGGCTGTAGGAAAACAAAACAAGTTAGCTTTTGACAGTCAGCTTTTCAAGGTATTTTGTCATCGATCATCAAAACTGCTTGTGGCGTAAGGGATAAAGTAGCTGCTGACAAACGAAAGCCCGCGGGTACGAAACTCAGCGGCGACTGGTCACTTATTTTCACTTTTTTCTTGTTCTTGTTTTCAAATATAAAATAACTGTAATCAAACTCATTTGCTACCAATGCCTCAGAACAAAAACTATACAACGCAAAAGAAAAGATCAGTATAATCGAGTTTGTCAGCGCATTTCAAAACTGCTTGGCGTAAGTATTAGAGTGTTGCGCAAAAAAGCGGGAGAACATGGTTCAAATGCCAGCCGCTACTTATTGCTTTTTACTTTTTTTCTAATTATTTGTTTCAAAAATATATCAAATAGCTTAAATTCAATAAGTTAAAATAAAAATTTAAATTCATGATACCAATTCTTAGAGCAAAAGAATAAATGTCACGCGATAAATCGATTTTTTACAACATTTGAAATTTCAGTGGTGCAGTTGGCAGAGTGAAAATTGCCTAAAGGTTCGAAAAGAGTATAGAATCTTCGGCAAGCCGAAGATAATCCTTTCCCACTTGTTTAAATAGAGTATTGATCATTCTGAAAGAAGATGTGCGCCTAATTATCAGTAACGGCTTTCGTGTCTCATGATAACAACATTGATTATCAGATTTTTTAAAAAAAATTTATTTCCTTGCAAAGAAACCTGCTTGCCTTGTCATATGGCGTCAAAGCCGTGTAAAAAACATAGTAAGGCCAGCCGGTCTGAGGCTATAAGCGACAGTGATGTGTTGCTAGCATTGTTACAGTTGCGTTTAATACGATGAACCTGTGTTAGAGCGGGGGCCGTATTGGACGGTACTGCCATAGCTCTGGCTGTTACCTTCGCGCTCGCCGGCAATATTGGCCAGAGCGGAGAGACCATGGTTGCCACCCTGAAGGAGCTGGTAGCCAGCGCTTGCGGCCGCATTGTCGGCACCAGACGCATAGGCGGGCAATGCTTGTCCACCGGGGCTATGCTGCTGGGGACTGGACACATTGGGGTCGGGTCTGCTTAGAATGTGATGGTCATGACTCTGTCCAGTACCGTGGGAGCCCTGACTATAACCTTGTTTGTTTTCATTGACGAAGTACTTCTCTGCTGGTGGCTTCACCACGTTCACGAAGACGGGCTCAACCTTGACGCGACGTGGGTGGTGCTTGACGTAGACCTTCCGGAGCACGATTGCTGGGGGCTTGTGAAGCACAACTGGGGCTGGCTTGACCACCAATGGGGGATGGTTGACCAGCACCTTGGTGGGTGGGCGACGGACAATAATTGGTGCCGGGCGATGGATCAGAATCTCGCCCTTGTTCTGTGGGTAGGTGATGGAAGAGGTAAGCGTGTTGCCCTTTGTGCTCACCGGTTTGTAGGGAATGTTCTGGTCAGAGCCATAACTGCTCTGGCCCGCCTGGGAAACGCTCGAGGCATCGGCCCCACCAGGTAAAGATCCAACAGCGGCATCATTGCTTAAACCACCGACGTTGCCGTATTCACCAGCACCGCTAGCGGATGCTGCGGCTGCCGCATCGCCATTATCAGAGATTGAGCTGTAGCTGTGCTGTCCGTAGCCTTCTTGGGCGGCAGACCCGTAGACTTGTTGTCCACCGTAGCTGTTCGCGCTGGTGCATGCCTGCATTTAAGAAGGAGAAAATCAGAGAGAAACCGATTAAAGATTGTTGTGCTGTGCTCAGTAGAAATTCGCCGATAATAAGATTTGCTGGACCAATAACTGGTCCCCAGTCAAGCTGCGTTACGTACAATTAGGCAGGTGGCTAACGCCCATATGAAGCTGTGTTTGCTCATCGTTTCCAGTACCAGTTGGCGGTTCAACTCGAGTGGCTCGCTGTGCGAACGTCTGATGTCTTCTGCTGCCTAAGCCCGGTCAGAGATTTCTTTAAATATGATGCTGCCGACCGCTCACCCAATGGTACGTGACATTTAGCAGCCGCTCACGGTTGCAGCTGTTTCACTCCAGCCACAACCAGTTGTTGTTCTTGTTTTGCAGTTGCCCACTCAAGCTACCGAACATGGCTAAATGCTGATTGTTCGCACACATCTCGTCGCGCATATCTCTGCGTGTTACGGAGAAAGTAATCACAATAGGCCCGGTCAGCAATCCGAAATTCATCTGGTGCATCGTGCCCTGACACATAAGCCACATCGAGGTTTTTCAGAACAAAACCGACCATCTGCGGTAATTGCGATTGCCAAAATGGCTGCCAACAGTTCCGCATTGAGAACGCCACGAAATTCGATTGGCTTTGTTATTGCAGCTTATTTTATCTTTTAATTCATTTACACAACTCCGAGTTGCTTGCAGTAAAACAAGACTGGTGAAAACAGACAAAAACAAGTGAGAACGTTACAGACGGGCGGAGCCGACTGCGTAATACTCTGATACCCTTTTACGAACAGCTGAAAGCAACTGAACAGAACATTTTTGCTGGCGTATGAGTGACCAGAAATCGGCCTTCCAAGCTTTTGGGACGTTGGAAGGGGGGGGGGGGGTCCTGGTCGATATTAAGAGTGGGTAACAAGAAGTCTATCTTAAGTCTATCTTGGCGGCGGGGTGGCTGGGGGTGTGTCTAAATTCCGAATTTGGGGACTCTAGCTTCAAAATTGCGGGAAATATACACGTGTTATCGAATTGTGCATTCATGTATATAGATTTTCGCGATTACGGGGGCGGGAGTGGGCGTGTGTCGAAATTTTTTTCTGTGATCTGTAGTGGACGTCACCAGTAATATATTTTCTAAATATGGTAACCTTAGCACTAAAACTGCGGGTAATATAAGCATTTCAAATTCATTTTGGAGGGGGGCTGGTAGGCGTAATAATGGGCGTGGCCAATAAACCTAGGATTCAATTTTTTCGGCATGTCACCAGCAATATACCTACCAAATTTGATTACTCTAGCTTCAAAATTGTGAAGATATTCATGTTTAATCGATTTGTGATTTGAGGTGTATCGACATGTTATCGATTTGCCAGCCTCCCAGTGGGCGTGGCATAAATTTGGAACAAACTTGATCTGAAGCAGATAGCTAAAATCATAACACAAAAGATTTCCAGAGTCTATCTAATATCGTTTCGGAAATACGTGCGTTCATCCAGACAGACAGACGGCCAGACGGACGGCCTGACGGACATCCGACAAAATCAATATACTATGAGTACCTTCGGTATCAGAGTATAAAAACATTACTGATTATTGCATTAAGACATCAGTTGTTAGCTACAGACTAGTTATAACAGTTACATACATATATACAGTGTGCAATTGTTTTTTATATTTAGTATTTTCTAAAAATAATAGTCTAGAGTCTTACACATTGTTATTACTTTAATATTGGCTACGCAAAAAACAATGTGATTGTGAATATATTAAATATTCACATCAAGTAACAAAACCTGTACACTAAGTAAAAACTAGTGTCGAAAGAATATTTCAGCCCTAAACTTTCTGATTTCAAATCTGGTGACGAAGCATATTCAATTTAACATATAAGCAATGCGAAATCATAAAATTAGTACAGCATTCCGTACATTGAGCAAAAGTTTCAGCTTATGTGTACCTTATTTGTACCTAAACGCAACTTTTTGCGATGACCGAATGCCGAAGTGCATTTATAGTTTTAGTAACGAATTAGTTATATGTAGCGAAAAAATGCTTCATAAACTATTTTCAATGCTACAATTATAGGCACAGGTACGCATGTATAGCTGTGAATTAAATATGCGGTAGCGGACAATTCAACAGCATAGCCATACGCATGCGTAAAATATTTGCCACTGAAAATATATTTTTGCCATGACAAGGATATTCCTTCTATTATTTGATATCCGACATGGATGTCAACCTTGAGTAGAAAACAAATACTTGAGTCAAAGAGAATAGAAACAGAATAAATAGTGAGCGAGAGAGGCAGACAGCGAAAACGATATAATATGTTTTAGTTTTGTTTACTCTTCGAAAAAAGTAGTATATTAACTTTGTGTTGAAGTGTGTAATGCATAGAATGAAGCGTCGGAGACCCCGAAGAGTTACCTCCAGTATGCTTAGAATGACAAGTCAAATTGATTTGGCTATGTCCATCTGTCTGTCTGTATGTATGAATACTAGTCCTTCAGTTTTTAAACTATCACCGAAACTTCGCACATAGACTTATTATTCAAAGGGACAGAACATTGGCCGAAACCGGCCAGATCGGAAAACGATGTTTTCAAAGTTATCGCCTTCAATTTTCTTGTACGTGCCATTTAACTCATCAATGTTAAAAATGGCAAAACGATTCAGTCAAAAAAACCGAAAATGTGCGTCATTGAATATTTTCAAAGAACAGGTGTGTTTGACAAATAAAGCCAAGTGCAAGTTAGTTTTGAACAGACTGCACCTCAAGCGAGTTGGTCATCGAACATCAAAACGGTTCGGTGGTATAAATGGTAGAGTGATGCGCTGCGCAAAAGAGAATAAAAAGCAAAGAGTGCTGTTGTCGGGAGCGCCCTACTAGGAGACACCCTACACCTATTTACCTATATGTGTACATAATCACAAAAACACACAAGCTGCAAGCAGTACAATCACTTTTACAACAGCTTCTTCACTGAGCATAATACTATGGAAAATTAAATCTTAAACTTATTGTGTTCATTGTCGTTTATTGTTGCTTAAAATTGCAAATAAAATGTGTACACAATCCAAATTGCAAGGGCATACCTTCAAAAATAAGTGTATTACACATTTACCACTTACACCATATCTGATGAACCAGATGAGTTACCCAAAGTTTTAGCATGTTTGTATGTATGTATTTTGCGCTTTTTTATTTTCAGTTAACTATTGTTAAATATAACACCCTCTAGCTGGGCTTTGAGCTGCTGTGCTGGGAGCGATAGCAGCTACCGAATGAAACCGGCTTAGAAGCTGGGGGAGCTGTAGGGAGCTGGGCTAGCGTAGAGGGGGGACTCAGCGCCTGAAACATAGTTATCGGGACTGGAACCGGAACCGCCAGCGGATGGGCCACCAGAGTTGCCATATTGCTGTGGTTGGCTGTACGCTTGATTCTGACTGTACGACTGAGGTTGGCTGTAGACGGGAGCAACGACTGGGGCCAATGGGGCCTCGATCTTCTTGCCGGGCTTGTAAACCTTGACGTAGACAGGGTTAAGGCTCAGAGGCGTTGGCACCTTGTTGATTACTTCCTGCTGGTATATGACCGATGGCTTGATCTTGTAGATAACGGGATTGCCGCGCACCACAGTCGGTGGGCCGCTGTTCACATGGGCTGGTGGTGCGCCTGGCTGGTGCACAATGATTGGTGGCAGAGGCTGCGTGGCAATCACCTGATGGTTGTTGTGACCTGATGGCACCAACAGTGACCGGAACAGATGTTGATCCACAAACTGAGGTGAGACAACGTTGATCTTGCCCTGACGAATATTACTAGCCAGATTGGTCTCAGCCAGCGACTCGGCAATATCCTCGGAGTTCTTCAGCTTCTGGTAGGTGGGGTTGATATTCAGAGCGAGCAGCTGAGCCTGCACGCGTCCCAAATGACGAGCCTCTTCGGGAGATGGCTGAATCTCGGCCTGAGCCGTTAGCTGGTTAGATGATAGCTGAGAGCCGTGTGGCGCGGCATTAACATACTCCTCTAAGCCGGCCGATTGACCACCGGGCAGATACTGAATCTGTCTTCCGGAACCACCACCTCGTGAACCGTAATTAGCGCTCACCAACTATATATAGAAAACGAGAATGACATTAATTAGCCTGTATTCAGATAGGGAGTCAGAGTCAGAGGGATTCTGTTTGCCCTTTGGGATAAACATACCGGTGCGGCGGCGACGGCGAAAAGCCCAAACCAAAGAACAAGTTCCATGTTGTGTGATGCGTTATGTGTCAGCTCTCTGATTTCAACTGCTCGTTATATGGCTACTGTGCTAGCTCTTTATAGCCTATGGTATCGCTGACGCATTTTTATATCGCGTTCACATTAACGCGACTGCTACAGCCCCAGTTACGTGATCTTTGAGGGGCCATTCTCGCCGATTTCCATTTCCGATTTTAAACTGTCGTGCCGCATCGCTGACTGTTTGTTTATCTTCCATCAGTGCGTCGAGCTTGACTCTTGTTCTTCTTATACTTCTCATTGTTCTTTGGTTGACGGCTGCTGCTGCGGTTTTTAAAGCTTCTGCTGACAAAATTTCGGACCGCTTGCTTAACTGTACTCGTATTTATTAGCGGCACTAGCATGTGAGCTGTGGTAAAGTTTATCAACCGTTTAGTAATTAATGCGCCTAATCTTATCACGCTTCTGAAATTAAAATCTACGAATTTTTTCAGAGATCTACTGAAATATGAGGAATATATCATACATATTTTAGAGTGTTTTCGGAAGAGAGACAAATATTCTTTTCATAGAACAAACCTCAGAATTCAACAAGTAAGAGTGCTCTAGTCGGGACTGCCCGACTAGGAGATACCCTGAACCCATTGAAACTTACCAATCACTGCACATCCATACAAACACACACATACTGCAAGGAGTGCAAGCACTTTAAGCAGGCTAACTTCTTCGCAAGGCCCCACACCATACAAAGGTAAATCTAAAATAACTTCTGAATTTAGTGCCCGATCTTTGTAAAATTTTCAGGACATAACATTATCTATTAAATAGGTCATCAAACCAAATTGCAAGGTCATACCTTGAAAGATTAAAGTTTTTCAATATTGGAGCTTGGGGTACGGTATCTAAAAAGTGAAATATTTGTTACATGCTTATGCTTTTCGAGACTATACATACTAAATTTGGTGCCTCTAGCTCTTATAACTTTCAAGTTATGGCCAAAAAACACTGGTCTGAAATCGAAATATATCGATAGCTTTTGAACGGGACGAGTTATCGATAAAATGAAACAAACTTGTACTGTCCCGGGACTATTCCAAATATGAAGTCTCTAGAATTTATAGTATCTAATATCTGCATGTTCATACAGACGGACGGGCAGAAAGACGGACAGACATGGCTAGATCGACTCAGATGTTGATACTGATCAAGAATATATATATCATTATACCCAATTTTCACGGAATAAAAAATGAAAATGATCAGTCGCCGCTGAGATTCGAGCTTGCGTTTGTCAGCGCGTCACTTTACCCCTTACGCCACAAGTCGTTTTGATGTTCGATGACAAAATCGCTTGAAGAGCAGTCTGTTGAAAACTTACTTGTTTTGTTTTTATTCTAAGGCATTGGTAGCAAATGAATTTGATTACAGTTATTTTATATTTAAAAAGAAGAATTAGAAACAAAATGAAAATTAATGATCAGTCGCCGCTGAGATTCGAACCTGCGGACTTGCGTTTGTCAGCGCGTCACTTTGACCCTTACGCCACAAGCCGTTTTGATGTTCGATGACAAAATCTTCTTGAAGAGCACACTGTTAAGAACGTACTTTGCTTGTTTGTATGCAAACTATTTAATGACGCATATCTTCGCTATTTATGACTCAATCGTTCTGTAATTTTACCCATTGATGAGTTATAAAGATGTTCAATTGTGCAAGGAAATCGAAAGCAATTGCTTTCAAAACATCGGCTTAGAGTTGTATGGCAGCTATAAGATATAGTGGTCCGATCCGGCCGGCTCCGAACAATGTGCTGTCCTTTTTTAATAATAAGCATCTGTACAAAGTTTCATCGCCATAGATTTCAAAGCATGGGATTTATGGCCAAAGCCGACATCCAGTTGTATCCGATCCGGATATATACTATTTTCTTCGAAAAGAGTATAATTATGAAATCTAATTAATGTTGTTGATAAATATTTATCTTTCTGGCGGGAGCCGCACTTGGTTAAAAAACAAATTTATACTCTCAAGCCTAGTTGATGTTACAAAACAATGTTTCCCAGTAGAATGGAACTTTTTTATTTTGCTCATACAACATATTTTTGTTAAGTTCGTTATTATTATGTCAAAATTAATACATTTACATTTGATTTAACAAATAATTTCGAGAAAAAAATAGCAGCAGAAAGCACATTAATATCATAATGGAAAAAATTTAAAAGAAGTGGAAAAGATTATCTTCGGCGTGCTGAAGATTTTATGTTTTAAACCTTTAGGCAATTTTCACTCAGCCAACTGCACCACTGAATTGGTATCATATGAACTTAAACTTTTCTTTTAAAATATTAAATTCAAGCTATTCGCGGCCGGGATTTGATTGCCAACCTCCCGTTTGTAATCGGAGCACCTTACCACTTAAACCACGAAACCGTTTTGAAAATCGCTGACAAGCTCGAGCGTTTCATACCCTGAACCCATTAAAAATAGGTAAAAAGGGTATAATGGTTTTGTGCAAAAGTAAATAACAGGCATAAGGAAGCATCGCCGACCATCTAAAACATATATATTATTGATCAGTATCAACAGTCGATTCGATCTAGCCATGACCGTCTGTCTGTCCATCTGTATGAACACGCAGATATCAGAGACTATAAAAGCTAGAGACTTAATATTTGGAATATAAGTTCTCGTAGTCCCGGGACAGTACGCGTTCGTTTCATTTTTTCGATTACTCGTCCCGTTCAAAAGTTATCGATAAATTTAGATTCCAGATCAGTGTTTTTTGGCCATGACTTGAAAGTTATAAGAGCTAGAGGCACCAAATTGTGTAGTCTCGAATAGCATACACATCTAACAAATATTTCACTTTTTGGATACCGTACCCCAATCTCCCGTAAAGTTTAATACACTAATTTTTCAAGGTATGACCTAGCAAGTTGGTTTGATAACGCATTTTATAGCCAATGTTATGTCCTGAAAAATGTTATGTCACAAAGATCGGAGACTAAATACAGAAGTTATTTATGATTTACCTTTGCATAGTGTGCGGCCTTGCGAAGAAGTCAGCCTGCTTAAACTGCTTGCACTGCTTGCAGTTTGTGTGTTTGTATAGATGTGCATTGATTGGCAAGTATGAATGGATGCAAGGACTGGGTTCAGGGTATCTCTGAGTCGGGCACTCCCGACTATGGCACTCTTACTTGTTTACTTTACGTTTCCAGCAGCTCAAAAATGTGTGTACACATCAAACCAAAACTCACCCTCACATTGTTTATGCCGATCGCGACACAAGCAAATGGACAAAAAGAAAACAACAAAATATATATGTATGTGTGTTGCTATTCACGCATCGCTGGGCTCAACATTAAGGCAAAATAAAACAAGTGCGAAGGGATTAAGATTCTATACTCTTTTTGAACCTTTAGGCAATTTTCACTCTACCAACTGCACCACTGAAATTTCGAAATTTCTTTTTATCGCGTGGCATTTTTTTGCTCTAAGAATTGGTATGAATTGGTGAAATTTTTCTTTTAAATTATTGAATTCAAGCTATTTGATATATATTTTAAGCAAAAAATTAGAAAAAACAAGTAAGAGTGCTCTAGTCGGGAGTGCCCGACTACGAGATACCCTGAACCCAGTCCTTACAATCATTCGTACTACTCTAAACTCACACATGCTGCAGTACAAGCAGTACAAGCAGTGCCAGCGGTTTAAGCAGTTAGCTTGCTCTTTCGCTGAGCCCCACACAATGGAAAGTTAAATCTTAAATAACTTCTGTGTTTATTGTCCGATCATATTGAAATTTTTGGGGCAAACAATTGTCGATAATATGTGTTACCAAACCAAATTGCAAGGTCATACCTTCAAAAATGGGTTTTTTTTAACTTTTGGGGGGTTTGGGGGGTGGTATCCAAAAAGTGAAATATTTGTTACATGTGTATGCTATTCGAGATTATACATGTCAAATTAGGGGCCTCTAGCTCTTATAACTTGTAAGTTATATCCAAAAAACGCTGGTCTGAAATCGAAATTTATCGATAACTTTTGAACGGGACGAGCTATCGATAAATTTTAATAAACTTGATCTGTCCCGGGATTAGGAGAACTTATGTTCCAAATATGAAGTCTCTAGCTCTTGTAGTCTCTGATATCTCGGTGTTCATACAGACGGACAGACAGACGGACATGGCTAGATCGACTCGGCTGTTGATACTGATCAATAATATATATACTTTATATGGTCGGAGATGCTTCCTTATGCCTGTTACATACATTTGCACAAAACCATTATACCCTTTTTACCCATTTTTAATGGGTTCAGGGTATAAAAATAAAAATGAGCTGGGATTTGAACCGTGTTCTCCCGTTTGTCAGCGCAGCACTCTAATGCTTACGCCACCAAGCAGTTTTGAAATGCGCTGACAAACTCAATTGTACTGATCTTTTTTTCGCGTTGTATAGCTCTTGTTCCAAGACATTGGTAGCAAATGAATTTGATTATAGTTATTTTAAATTTGAAAAGAATAAGAAAAAAATGAAAATTAATGACCAGTCGCCGCTGGTATTCGAACCCGGGACCTTTTGTTTTTCAGGGCGTCACTTTACCCCTTACGCCACAAACCGGTTTGGTGATCGATGACAAAATCCCTTGAAGAGCAGACTGTCAAAAGCTTACTTGCGCTTGACTTTGTTTGATCATATGCACCTGTTCTTTCAAAATATTTAATGACGCATATCTTCGCTGTTTATGACTCAAGCGATTTGCAATTTTACCCATTGATGAGTTATACAGAAGTTCAAGTGTGCAAGGAAATTGAAAGCAATTGCTTCGAAAACATCCTATTTATGGCCAAAACCGACTTGGAGCTGTATGGCAGCTATAAGATATAGTGGTCCGATCCGGCCGGCACCGACCAATGTGCTGTTTCTTTGAATAATAAGTATATGTACAAAGTTTAATCGCGATAGCTTTAAAAACATGGGATTTATGGATAAAAAAGACATCGAGTTGTATGGAAGCTATAATATATAGGGGTCCGATCCGACCGGCTCCGACCAATGTGCTATCCCCTTGAATAATAAGTGTCTGTGCAAAGTTGCATCGCGATAGTTTAAAAACTGAAGGACCAGTTTGCATACATACAGACAGATAGATGGACATGGCTAGATACATTTGTTTTGTTTTCCTAAGCATACTGGCAGTAATTTTTGGGGGTCTCAGACGCTTCCTTCTATGCGTTACAAACTTCGGCACAAACTTAATATACTATATTCTTCGAAAAGAGTATGAAAAGTAAGAGTGCTCTAGTCGGGAGTGCCCGACTAGGAGATACCCTGAACCTAGTCCTTACAACCATTCATGCTAACCTCTCAGTGTACATACATACAACACACACATATACTGCAAGCAGTGCAAGCGGCTTAAGCAGTTAGCTTGATTTTTCACTGAGCCCCACACAATGGAAAGTAAAATCTTAAATAGCTTCTGTGTTTATTGTCCGATCTTTCTGAAATTTGTAGGACGTAACATTGGCTATAAAATGTGTGACCAAAACAAATTGCAAGGTCATTGGGGGGTGGTATCCAAAAAGTGAAATATTTGTAATATGTGTGTGATATTCGAGATTATACATGCCCAATTTGGGGTCTCTAGCTCTTATAACTTTCAAGTTATGGCCAAAAGACAATAGTCTGAAGTCGAAATTTATTGATAACTTTTGAACAGGACAATTTATCGATCAAATGAAATAAACTTGTACTGTCCCGGGTCTACGAAAACTTATATTCTTATAGTCTCTGATATCTGCGTATTCATACAGACGGACAGTGCTAGATCGACTCGGCTGTTGATACTGATCAAGAATATATATACTTTATATGGTCGGAGATTTTTATTTATTTATTTTATTTATTGTCGACTATTGACAGTCGACACAAAAGAATTTATATAAAATTATAAAACATTATAATGTATATACAAAATTTAAGAAAAATTTAAAATAGTAAATATATTAAATTAAAGATATAAAGTTTAAATTGCGTTAGGTTCTGGGGTTATGAATAGCAAAATTAAATCATTGGTCCAACATTTGTTGCAAGGATTGTGAAAAACCCAGAAAAACCCAATCAAACCAAAAATCAATAAAAATTTGTTTAGTAGTTTGTTAATATTTAAAAGGAAGCAAGTATTTATAATGAGTTAGTATATACTATTAGAAAGTATTTTATAAAGTGAAAAATATAAGATAGAGAGAGAATAAAGAAAAATAAAGGAGCGAAATACAGAAAGAAAAGGGAAAATAGATTTAACTAAACACGGGCAGAGGAGTCCCGTAAATACAAAAGAATATACGATTTTATTGGTGGGAGAGAGAGCTCAATCGAGATGCCATGGAACACTTTGTTGTAGTCCTTGCAAAGAACACGAAGAGGATTGTACAAAGCGTAATCAGTCGTGCATGAAGGTAAAATCAAAGGGACGTAGTTTCTAGTTGGCCTACAAGGAACAAAAAAGTTTAGTCGAGCTAACAGAAAGGAAGAGTCTATGTCGCCGTTCATTAACTTGTGTAGGAAGACAACACCAAGCGTTGTTCTACGGTTAAGTAACGACGGAAGATTAATAAGTAAAAGCCTACTGGAATACGATGGCAAACGGAGATTGGGATCCCAGTTAAGTCCACGTAAGGCAAAGAGCAGAAATTGCTTCTGCACGGATTCTATTCGCTCTTGGAAGTTTTGGTACTGTGGACACCAAATACATGAGCAGTATTCAAGGATAGGACGAACTAAAGAAACATATAGCAGTTTTGTGGTGAAAGGATCGTTAAATTCTTTCGACCAACGCTTAATAAAGCCAAATACACCTTTGGCCTCATTAGTGATAGTCGACATATGCATATTAAAGTTAAGCTTGTTGTCAAAAATGACTCCAAGATCTTAAACTGTAAAGATACGTTGCAATGGAGCATTGTCAATCGTATAAGTGGTTAAGTAGGGTCTAGTCCGACTAAAAGTCATGAACATACATTTTGAACAATTCAGATGCAGTTGATTGGCCGAACACCAACGCTGCATAGAGTTCAAATCATCTTGCAGATGACTATGATACCAGGGATCGGTGTACGAAAAAATGAGTTTCACATCATCTGCGTACATAAGAATACGAGAGTGTGATATGATAGAAGGCAGGTCATTAATGAAGAGAGTAAACAATAAAGGTCCAAGATTACCTTGGGGTACACAAGAAGTAACGTGAACCATTTTCGAGGTAGTCGACCTAAGCAATACTCTTAGAGTGCGACCTTTCAAATAGGTGGCAATCCATAAAAGAAATGCGGGAGGGAATCCTAAACAATCAAGCTTATATAGCAATATATCATGGTTAACAGAGTCAAATGCTTTGCTGAAGTCAGTGAAGTACAGCACTCCTTAAGCACACAACTAGGGATGTTGTCAGGCCCTGGAGAGAAAGAAGATTTTAGAGATTTAATTGAAGATAGAAGTGAAGTGTTACAGATGGTTGGAGTAAATAGGTGGTTAGAAGATGAAATTTGAAAAGGATAAGACACATTAGTAGGAGTGACAGAGGAATAGGTTGACTGAAAAAATTTAGCAAATAGGTCAGAAGCAGCAGAATCATTACTAGCTTTTTCCATCCCAAGAAAAAACGAAGAAAGCAAACCAGAAGATTTGCGCTTAGAATTCACAAAATTGTAAAATTGTTTAGGATCCTGACTAAACTGACGTTTGCAGCGAGCAAGATAATTCTCGTAGCATTGAGAGTTTAGAAGAACAAAGTTTGACTTGGCTATAGAGTATTTAGACAAGTCGAAATTATAGCCAGACTTCTTAAATTTTTTAAAACATTTTGATTTTTGGTTTTTTAAGTATGAAAGTCTTGGCGTGAACCATGGTGGTTTCTTTAAACCAGATGTTCGCACGTATTTAGGTATACAAACGCCAAAAAGCGCACATATGTTTTCGTAAAATCTTTTAATAGCTAAATTTATGTCAACAGCATTGTCTAAAAAAGACCAATCAGTTGAATAAATAAGCTGATTAAGTAGGGTGTAATTCCCCTTACGAAACCAAAATATTGGCATATTTGAGGTTGGTGAAGGTAAGGCGGAGGCCTCTGAAAAGAAAAGAGACATTTCTAAAGTGGGATGGTAAGAATCTTCAGGGACTGTTATTGGAAGTGACCTAGACACAGAAGCACTGGGACAGTCGTTGATAAAAACGAGATCAAGTATTCTATTCAATTGGTTATGAATTAAATTGTTCTGAAACAACGAAAGATCAAGCAAGCCATCAAGAAAATCATGCTGAGCTGACGGAATATGATAATTTGTGCTGCTGAAAAATGACCATATGATATTTGGCAGATTAAAATCGCCTAAAACTACAAAAAGGACATTATCACGCACATGGGTAGAAACTTCTCTGATATAAGATATGTGTCTCATATAAACTTGAATATCAGAAGAAGGAGGGATATAAGAGCAAGTAATAAAAAGAGCCATTGATGGGAATATTACTTTAACAGCAACAATTTCTACATCAGCGGGCATAGTAAAATTAAAAATTTCCGTCTATAGATATTAAAATTATTTGAAAAAATTTCGCAATCAGAAACAGTAGTGTTTAACCAAGTTTCAGAGAAAGCAATAATATCTGACTCAAAAGATGTGCTATTAGAGAATAGACCTTTAAGTTTAGACATAAGGCCTCTAACATTCTGATATTGAATGGTAGTTAAATCGAAATTCAGTTTTTTGAGGGATTGCTGGATGCTGAACTACCAGCTGGAAGTGAGACAGGTGGAGGGATGTTTCGAATTTTTGGCTTAAATTCATGAACAATCATGTGTGGTGGCCAAAATTTCGGGTCACAAATTATGTGGAAAGTGTCATTTGGAACACTTATTTTGAAAGAAGATATTTCACGAGGTGACGAAAAGGTAAATTTGGTAACTAATACGCTAGCGGTAGTTTTGCTAGCAATGTATGAGACTATAGAGTCTGAAGTAGTATCAGAAGCAAGCCTAGATATAAAAACTTGCTTACTAGGGGCAATCACATTTAAAACTTATGGTTGCGCTGAAATTGCAATATTAGTATTGTTGCTAATTCCAGTTGTAATCGGGCTATGAGATGTTTTGCGTTTCCGCCGAGAAACAACTCGCACCGATGTTGACAGATCTACAGAAGGGGATATGATAGGATCCACTGTGGTCGGTAGTGGAGTAATTTGTTATATCCAAAAAACGCTGGTCTGAAATCGAAATTTATCGATAACTTTTGAACGGGACGAGCTATCGATAAATTTTAATAAACTTGATCTGTCCCGGGATTAGGAGAACTTATGTTCCAAATATGAAGTCTCTAGCTCTTGTAGTCTCTGATATCTCGGTGTTCATACAGACGGACAGACGGACAGACAGACGGACATGGCTAGATCGACTCGGCTGTTGATACTGATCAATAATATATATACTTTATATGGTCGGAGATGCTTCCTTATGCCTGTTACATACATTTGCACAAAACCATTATACCCTTTTTACCCATTTTTAATGGGTTCAGGGTATAAAAATAAAAATGAGCTGGGATTTGAACCGTGTTCTCCCGTTTGTCAGCGCAGCACTCTAATGCTTACGCCACCAAGCAGTTTTGAAATGCGCTGACAAACTCACTTGTACTGATCTTTTTTTCGCGTTGTATAGCTCTTGTTCCAAGACATTGGTAGCAAATGAATTTGATTATAGTTATTTTAAATTTTAAAAGAATAAGAAAAAAATGAAAATTAATGACCAGTCGCCGCTGGTATTCGAACCCGGGACCTTTTGTTTTTCAGGGCGTCACTTTACCCCTTACGCCACAAACCGGTTTGGTGATCGATGACAAAATCCCTTGAAGAGCAGACTGTCAAAAGCTTACTTGCGCTTGACTTTGTTTGATCATATGCACCTGTTCTTTCAAAATATTTAATGACGCATATCTTCGCTGTTTATGACTCAAGCGATTTGCAATTTTACCCATTGATGAGTTATACAGAAGTTCAAGTGTGCAAGGAAATTGAAAGCAATTGCTTCGAAAACATCCTATTTATGGCCAAAACCGACTTGGAGCTGTATGGCAGCTATAAGATATAGTGGTCCGATCCGGCCGGCACCGACCAATGTGCTGTTTCTTTGAATAATAAGTATATGTACAAAGTTTTATCGCGATAGCTTTAAAAACATGGGATTTATGGATAAAAAAGACATCGAGTTGTATGGAAGCTATAAGATATAGGGGTCCGATCCGACCGGCTCCGACCAATGTGCTATCCCCTTGAATAATAAGTGTCTGTGCAAAGTTGCATCGCGATAGTTTAAAAACTGAAGGACCAGTTTGCATACATACAGACAGATAGATGGACATGGCTAGATACATTTGTTTTGTTTTCCTAAGCATACTGGCAGTAATTTTTGGGGGTCTCAGACGCTTCCTTCTATGCGTTACAAACTTCGGCACAAACTTAATATACTATATTCTTCGAAAAGAGTATGAAAAGTAAGAGTGCTCTAGTCGGGAGTGCCCGACTAGGAGATACCCTGAACCTAGTCCTTACAACCATTCATGCTAACCTCTCAGTGTACATACATACAACACACACATATACTGCAAGCAGTGCAAGCGGCTTAAGCAGTAGCTTGATTTTTCACTGAGCCCCACACAATGGAAAGTAAAATCTTAAATAGCTTCTGTGTTTATTGTCCGATCTTTCTGAAATTTGTAGGACGTAACATTGGCTATAAAATGTGTGACCAAAACAAATTGCAAGGTCATTGGGGGGTGGTATCCAAAAAGTGAAATATTTGTAATATGTGTGTGATATTCGAGATTATACATGCCCAATTTGGGGTCTCTAGCTCTTATAACTTTCAAGTTATGGCCAAAAGACAATAGTCTGAAGTCGAAATTTATTGATAACTTTTGAACAGGACAATTTATCGATCAAATGAAATAAACTTGCACTGTCCCGGGTCTACGAAAACTTATATTCTTATAGTCTCTGATATCTGCGTATTCATACAGACGGACAGTGCTAGATCGACTCGGCTGTTGATACTGATCAAGAATATATATACTTTATATGGTCGGAGATTTTTATTTATTTATTTTATTTATTGTCGACTATTGACAGTCGACACAAAAGAATTTATATAAAATTATAAAACATTATAATGTATATACAAAATTTAAGAAAAATTTAAAATAGTAAATATATTAAATTAAAGATATAAAGTTTAAATTGCGTTAGGTTCTGGGGTTATCAATAGCAAAATTAAATCATTGGTCCAACATTTGTTGCAAGGATTGTGAAAAACCCAGAAAAACCCAATCAAACCAAAAATCAATAAAAATTTGTTTAGTAGTTTGTTAATATTTAAAAGGAAGCAAGTATTTATAATGAGTTAGTATATACTATTAGAAAGTATTTTATAAAGTGAAAAATATAAGATAGAGAGAGAATAAAGAAAAATAAAGGAGCGAAATACAGAAAGAAAAGGGAAAATAGATTTAACTAAACACGGGCAGAGGAGTCCCGTAAATACAAAAGAATATACGATTTTATTGGTGGGAGAGAGAGCTCAATCGAGATGCCATGGAACACTTTGTTGTAGTCCTTGCAAAGAACACGAAGAGGATTGTACAAAGCGTAATCAGTCGTGCATGAAGGTAAAATCAAAGGGACGTAGTTTCTAGTTGGCCTACAAGGAACAAAAAAGTTTAGTCGAGCTAACAGAAAGGAAGAGTCTATGTCGCCGTTCATTAACTTGTGTAGGAAGACAACACCAAGCGTTGTTCTACGGTTAAGTAACGACGGAAGATTAATAAGTAAAAGCCTACTGGAATACGATGGCAAACGGAGATTGGGATCCCAGTTAAGTCCACGTAAGGCAAAGAGCAGAAATTGCTTCTGCACGGATTCTATTCGCTCTTGGAAGTTTTGGTACTGTGGACACCAAATACATGAGCAGTATTCAAGGATAGGACGAACTAAAGAAACATATAGCAGTTTTGTGGTGAAAGGATCGTTAAATTCTTTCGACCAACGCTTAATAAAGCCAAATACACCTTTGGCCTCATTAGTGATAGTCGACATATGCATATTAAAGTTAAGCTTGTTGTCAAAAATGACTCCAAGATCTTAAACTGTAAAGATACGTTGCAATGGAGCATTGTCAATCGTATAAGTGGTTAAGTAGGGTCTAGTCCGACTAAAAGTCATGAACATACATTTTGAACAATTCAGATGCAGTTGATTGGCCGAACACCAACGCTGCATAGAGTTCAAATCATCTTGCAGATGACTATGATACCAGGGATCGGTGTACGAAAAAATGAGTTTCACATCATCTGCGTACATAAGAATACGAGAGTGTGATATGATAGAAGGCAGGTCATTAATGAAGAGAGTAAACAATAAAGGTCCAAGATTACCTTGGGGTACACAAGAAGTAACGTGAACCATTTTCGAGGTAGTCGACCTAAGCAATACTCTTAGAGTGCGACCTTTCAAATAGGTGGCAATCCATAAAAGAAATGCGGGAGGGAATCCTAAACAATCAAGCTTATATAGCAATATATCATGGTTAACAGAGTCAAATGCTTTGCTGAAGTCAGTGAAGTACAGCACTCCTTAAGCACACAACTAGGGATGTTGTCAGGCCCTGGAGAGAAAGAAGATTTTAGAGATTTAATTGAAGATAGAAGTGAAGTGTTACAGATGGTTGGAGTAAATAGGTGGTTAGAAGATGAAATTTGAAAAGGATAAGACACATTAGTAGGAGTGACAGAGGAATAGGTTGACTGAAAAAATTTAGCAAATAGGTCAGAAGCAGCAGAATCATTACTAGCTTTTTCCATCCCAAGAAAAAACGAAGAAAGCAAACCAGAAGATTTGCGCTTAGAATTCACAAAATTGTAAAATTGTTTAGGATCCTGACTAAACTGACGTTTGCAGCGAGCAAGATAATTCTCGTAGCATTGAGAGTTTAGAAGAACAAAGTTTGACTTGGCTATAGAGTATTTAGACAAGTCGAAATTATAGCCAGACTTCTTAAATTTTTTAAAACATTTTGATTTTTGGTTTTTTAAGT